>CM053270.1:56360528-56695528 GCA_028583415.1 Protea cynaroides | reverse complement strand
GGTTTCATGTTGGTCGGAAACCAACAAAGTTACAAAATACACTCACAGAGCCGACCGGTGGCATGTACCGATCGCAGCCTCTTGGGGAAGACCCGCGATCGGTATGGTCAGCGGTCCCCACGCACCAGCCTCCGGAAGATACCGGGTGGCAACATACCGGCCGCACTATGTGCAACCGGTATAGTCGACCGGTATGTCTCCCAAGACCATACATGGGTTTTTCGACTGTCGTCGATCATCCTCCATGGATTTCCAAGGTTTCTCCTATCCATTCTAAGTCTAATCTTTGAGTTAGAGTTATCTCCAACTCATTCAAGTCTTATTTCGATGAATATCATCTCGGAACTCGAATCTAGGGTTTGACGGTAACATAGGGTTTATTGGCCAATTTAGGGTTTTAGATCAATACCTACTTTGCATGGTATTGATGCACCCACAAAACTAACCTAAAATCACAGAGTAAGAAGAATGATTAAAACACTTACCGTTGACGGGCGTAACGTGAGCGTCGTCGAACAGTAATGGCGGCACCTTCTTCTTCTTCCTAGCTCCTTCTCCTTTCCAACATCCTTCTCTTCTCTAGAGTTTGTGAGAGATAATGGAAAGGATTTGAGGAGGTTTAAGGGTGTATTTATAGGCTAACATTAGGGTTTAGTAACCCTATTAAGATTAGGAAGGTTCAGGCATTAGATTTTAGGAAAATGGGACCCACAGAAATCCAATTCCGGATCTCCGTACTCAGCTGCGCAGAGCTGACTGGTCGATCGGTACCAAGACCGGTACCATCGATCGGTCAACATAAAATCATGTTGATTTGATCGTCTTTGGTCCAATTTTGTACCTTTTTGTCATCCGCTCATCCCGTCTGACCTAGTGATGATCGGAAGACCTGCTACGACACAAAACCAAGGTTTAGACCGGGTTTACGGAGTGCGGGTCTTACAACTCCCCCACCCTTAAAAGAAATTTCGTCCCAAAATTTACATGTAGGTTTCACAACTCCCCCACTTAAAAGAAATTTCGGCCCCAAAATTTGAACGTACCTTGATCGTTGAAAAGGTTAGGGTACTCCTTCCTCATCGCGCTCTCTTCTTCCCAAGTAATTTCTTCGACACTTTGGCTTCTCCAATGCACCTTCACATAATGAATATCCTTGGTTCGAAGTTGCTGTACCTTTCGACTTGAGAGCATCACAGGCACCACTTTGAATGTTAAGTCTTCAGTCAAGTCTAGGGGATCAGCGGTCAAGATGTGCGATGGATCTCTGACATACTTCTTCAGTAATGATACATGAAACACGTTATGAATGCTTGACATAGATGGTGGTAGAGCCAATTGATATGCTACATTACCACGTCGGGTCAATATCTCATATGGTCCCACATACCTGGGGTATAGCTTCCCCTTCTTACCAAACCGTTTCAGACCTTGCACCGGTGATACCTTCAAGAATACTTTGTCACCCACTACAAACTTCAGATCTCGACGTCGATTATCCGCATAGTGCTTCTGTCGAACTTGAGCTGTCTTTACTCTTTCTTCGATCTGATCAATCACTCGACAAGTTTCTTCAACAAACTCTGATCCTACAATTCTTCTTTCTCCCACCTCGTTCCATAACAGAGGTGTACGACACTTCTTCCCATAGAGTGCTTCATATGGGGCCATCTGAATTGTAGCCTGATAACTGTTGTTATAAGCAAACTTGATAAGTGATAGTTTCTCATCCCAAGCTCCCTTGAAATCTATTGCACAAGCTCGGAGCATATCTTCTAAAATTTGAATAGTTCGTTCTGACTGTCCGTCCGTCTGAGGGTGAAAAGCTGTACTGAACTTCAACTTCATTCCCATAGCTTTCAATAATCCTTCCCAGAACTTTGATGTAAAACGGGGATCTCTGTCAGATACTATACTCTCTGGAATGCCATGGAGTCTGACTATATTATCAACATACAACTTGGCCAGCTTCTCCATGGTATACTGAGGTCTGACCGCAATAAATCGAGCTGTCTTGGTGAGTCGGTCGACTATAACCCAAACTGCATCCACTGACCTTGGTGTCAATGGTAGGCTAGTGACGAAATCCATGGTAATGCAATCCCACTTCCATGCAGGTTCTGGTAATGGCTGTAGTAAACCTACGGGTCTCTGCCTTTCTGTTTTAACTTGTTGACAATTCAGACATTGGAACACGAAACGAGCTATATCTGCTTTCATACCCCTCCACCAATATAGTCTTCTTAAATCATGGTACATTTTGGTACTTCCTAGATGTACCGAATATGAAGTGTAATGAGCTTCGGTCATTACTCGATCTCTGATATTGCAGTCTTCACTCTCAGGTATACATAATCGTCCATGATACCTGAGTACCTTGTCTGAATCCAAGGTAAAGTCAAGATTGCTCGTACCCTTCTCTAAGTCTTCTTGTACTGTCTTGAGATGAGGATCCTATAGGATTGCTACCTTGACTTCATCAACTAGATCCAGTGAGATCTTCAAAGCGGCGAACATCATGGTGAACTTATGAATTAAGCCTTGCTCGACTGGATCTTCTGCAGTTTCTATTATATACTCTTCATCATCTTCAATTGAACTTGAGGTTGCGGCACATAATGCAGCATTTGTACTTGGTCCTGCCTCAGGTTTCGATGCCCACTTTCTGCTTAAGGCGTCAGCCACAACATTTGCTTTACCTGGATGATATTGGATGTCACAATCATAATCTTTTAATAGCTCCAGCCATCTCCTCTGTCTCATATTCAGATCATTCTGAGTGAAAAGATAAGTTAAGCTCTTGTGATCTGACTTGATCTGAATCTTCTCACCATACAAGTAGTGTCTCCAAGTCTTTATTGCATGTATAACTGCTGCTAGCTCCAAATCGTGCGTAGGATAGTTCTTCTCATGCTCCTTTAACTGTCTTGACGCGTAAGCAATCACCTGTTCTCCTTGCATCAATACACACCCAATACCCAACCCTGAAGCATCCGTATATAAAGTAAATGGTACGCTTGGTTCTGGGATGGTCAAGATAGGTGCAGAGACTAGTCTTGACTTCAAAGTCTGAAAGCACTTCTCACACTCATCTGTCTATATGAATTTCTCTCCCTTCTTGGTCAATCTGGTGAGTGGAACAGCGATTCTGGAGTAGTCTTCCACGAACCTTCTATAATAACCAGCCAACCCAAGGAAACTACGAATCTTCGCAACAGATTTTGGTGCTTCCCATCCTACTATAGCAGCTATCTTACTTGGATCAACCTTGATACCATCTTCAGATACTACATGGCCCAAGAAAACCACTTCCTTCAGCCAAAACTCGCACTTCTTGAACTTAGCATAAAGTTTTTCTTGTCTTAGCCGTTGTAGGACTGCCCTCAAATGTGCTGTATGAGTCTCCATGTCCTTAGAGTAGATCAATATGTCATCGATGAATACGATGACCGAAGTGTCCAATATATCATGAAACACTCGGTTCATCAGTTCCATGAATGACGCTGGGGCGTTGGTCAATCCGAATGACATGACTAGAAACTCATAATGCCCATACCTCGTCCTGAAAGCAGTCTTCGGAATATCTCCGGCCTTGATCTTCAGTTGGTGATACCCTGATCGGAGATCAATCTTCGAGAAAACCTTTGCTCCCTGTAACTGATCGAACAGATCATCGATTCTAGGCAAAGGATACCTATTCTTGATCGTCAATTTGTTCAGCTCACGGTAGTCGATACACAGCCTTACACTTCCGTCTTTCTTCTTAACAAATAATACAAGTGCTCCCCAAGGCGATATGCTAGGTCGTATGAAACCCTTATCTAACAATTCTTGTAACTGGGTCTTCAACTCCTTTAACTCGGTAGGGGCCATCCTGTATGGTGCTTTGGACACCGACGCCGAACCTGGCATAAGGTCTATTACAAACTTTGTAGCCCTGTCCGACGGTAGACCTGGAAGCTCCTCTGGAAATACATCTGGGAACTCTCGAACCACATCTATATCGTCCATCTTTGGCACCTCAGCTGTGATGTCGACTACAGATACTAGATGCCCCACTCCCCCCTTCTCTAAGCATCTCTTAGCTTTTAGGGCAGAGAGAATCAGCTTCCGCTTCCTAGATAGCTTGATCCCAGTGAAGCTATACTCCTTTCCCTTTTTGTCTATAAGCACAAGCTTCCTTTCACCACATAATATGATGGCTGAATGATGGCCTAGCCAATCCATTCCCAAGATGACATCAAAGTCTGCCATCTCGAGTAGTACCAGACTTTCTTCTAAGTCTCGGCCCTCAATACATACAGTACATGGTCCATAATATTCAGTCAAAGCCACTTCGAATCCTAGTGGGGAGCAAACTATCAAGCTTGGGTTCAAGTGCTTAATTGGTAACTCCATTCGCTTCCCAAAGGAAATAGAAACAAAGGAGTACGTGGCCTCAGAGTCAAATAGTACTCTAGCAGGTATACAAGCTACATTTACAATTCCTGAAATTTTTATTATCCCTTAGCTCTACATGCGCATACACACAACGAAAATAGTAAGCCAAATAGTAAGGGATAGAGTCATACCAGTGACCACATCAGGTGATGCAGCTGCCTCTTCAGTGGTGACCGCATATATCTTTCCTTGCTGGGGAGGTTGCTTCCTAGGTAGAGTGCAGGTCCTTGCAATATGACCCACTTGCTAACAGTTGAAACATTTGATATTTGGGTTGAATCCGGCATTCTATGGCACAGGTGGTGCCGTATTGTTTCTAGCAGGTACTATAGCGGTCTGAGCCCTATATGGGCGAAAGGGTTTATTGTTACCGCCACCCGAACTCTCAATAGCCGGTCTCTTCACTCCCCTGTTCTGAGCGAAGAAGCTGTCCCTCTGACTGGACTCTATCACCCTCGCAACCTGCACAGCCTCATTTTAGATTTTCTTATCCAGACCCAATATGTGCTCTCTGATGCTTCCACGTAGTCCCATGGTGAACCTACGTGTCTTGGTCTCTTCCTCTTGCATACTTGCCGGTGCAAAGAAAAATAACTCTTCGTACCTCTGCTGGTAAGCATCCACAGTCGATTGAGACTGTTGCAAATTAAGGAAATTAAGGAACTCCTTCTCCATCTGATCTCTGAAGCTCTTTGGAAAATACTTATCGAAGAACACTTCCCAATCCACCTACGTATGCTTCGTCTCCAGATATGCCCATGTAGAATTCCACCAAGCATTTGCGTCTTCTTTCAGCATATGAGTGGCAAATAAGACCTTTTCATCCTCCTATGCAGTCATCAGTCGGAAGTTTTTCTCCATCTCTCGCAACCCACTGTGCTGGCCACAATGGTTTTCCTGTCTTACCGGTGAATGATGAAGGCTTCAACTTCAGGAATTTATCCATCGCTCTGCTCAGATCATGCTGTCCCTGAGTGTTCATTCCGTACCATGGTGGTGGGTATGGATAGGCTCCCGGATACGCAGAAGGCGACGGAAACTGGTGCGGTGGTGGTACATTCAGTGCTTGGCCCATCGGCCTTGGGCTACCCTGCATCGACTGTGAAGTATTTTTCTCTCCAGACTCAGGCGTACCTTCAGTGGGGACAGAACCCGGTGGCCTGAGCATCTTCAGTATCTCGCTCAGGAACTCTTTCTGCTGAGCTTGCATCTGATAGACCAAGTTTGTAACAATGGTCTCCGAATTCCTGTGAGGTGGGCCAGGTAAATTTGTCGGTACCTCTGGAACTTGTTCTTCCTCAACTTCCGGGCTTGGCTCTCTAACATGGCCTTATTCAACCTGTTCTTCTTCCTCGAGGCGCATCCTAGCCTGGTGACGCTTCCGACCCCTATAACCGTTTCCGCCCACCATCTTAGACTATTCTGTTTGAATCTGAGAAGAAAACATAACACATGAGAATGAAGCAATAGTGGTGTTAGTCTTGAACAATATAAGGCGAAACAGTCACAAAAAGGAGTAAATAAATCTACAAAATTTTAAAATTTTCCAAGATTTTTTTCTGGCTCTTCAGGTGTTGACCGGTCGCAGCATACCGGTCAACACTCTGTAGACAGAGCTGCGACCGGTATAGTCGACCGATCAGAATGAAAATTCTGACCGAGACATAGCGGTCGTAGTCCCTTTGGGGTACCGGTCGATCGGTATGTCGACCGGTATGCTCAGAAAGGGCTTTAAAATCGCGAAAAGGAAAGAAAAGTGAGAAATTTCTCACTTTTCTTTCTTTCCTCTCCTCCGGTGGCGATTCTACTCTGGACTCCGAGTTGCTACAGTCCGACCGGTGACCTTAGAAGCCGATTCCTTCCGTTCAAAGCTTAGAACATCGTCTCAGGTAGGTCTCTTCCTTCTCCTTCCAGTTTTTATAAAAATTCCATATCGTTTTTAGTTAAATTTTTAGGTTTTGCTTTGATTGAGAGATTCCAACCGTAGGAACTCTTTTCCTTCGGCTTAGAAAGGGTTTAGGGACCTCCAAGAGCAAAAGCCCTCAACCTATTTGAGGTTCCACCGAACGGTTTTGATAAAAATCAAAATTTTCCACTTTTTTTACCAAGGTTTTCGAAATTTTTAGAATTTTTTTGATTTTTCTTAAATTCTTGAAATTTCTTGTTGTAATTGCTTGGGATTGATTTGTTGAAGAGTGTGGGGGTTACGTAAGTCCTCCTCCCCATGTTTTTGGGTGATTTTGAGGCTTTTTCCCAATTTACTGTCGTTATGCTGTCGAAATTTCGAAAATTTTCTAACATTTTCTTCTTGTTCCCCTTTGTTTTGCAGTTAAAAATGGCTCCCCGACGTGCTCTTGGGAAACGTCCTCATGGCTCGAGCTCACGTGCTCCCCAGCCACCAGTTCCCCAATTTGACGAGCACTGGTTTCGTTCTACGGAAGCACAGGCTCGATTCCCGTGGTCTGATAACAAGAACATAGAATCTGGGCGCCGGGTTAACCTGGATCAGCTGGAGAGGTTCGATGTGCGAGCCGCTTTCGATGCGCTTGGGTGGGTACCGGTAATATCCTACACTGATACCACCCGTCCCAACCTGGTTAAGCATTTCTATGCTAACCTGGAGCTGCATGGGGATGCTAACGATCCCAACCAGGGTAGGGACTTGTGCATCACCAGCTATGTCAGGGGTGTACCTATCTCATTCAACACCCACCATCTGGCCAACCTTCTAGGGGTTCCTAATGATGGAGATCTAGTGTATTGCCCTCCCAAAGCGAAGGGCTATCTGACTGAGGATCTGCGTCGAGAGATAGCAGATCAAATACTAAACCCTGGAGCTCTTATGAAGGCGGCTAGCTTGAGACCTGCACCTCGGATATATAGTCGCATCATTCAGCACAACATCGTGCCCCGAGAGCGGCCATTACAAGTGGGTTATCCCGGCTCACTCGGTACATCACTACTGCGCCTGCGCACCGGGGAGCGGGTCTTTCTCCCTTACCTCATCATCAAGACCATGCATCGGGGCGACCACGGCCGATCGGGCCGGGAACCTTCCCTACGGTCGTCTCATTACCTTCCCGCTCGTCGCCCGGGTGTGAGCATGAGAGGCGAAGTGACGATTGAGGATACTATGGCCTCCGACATTGACCGGGAGGCTATTCGGAGGATGCGGATGGTCGATCTGCCCGTTAGCGATGACGAGTTGGAGGCTCGCCTGCCCACTCGGGAGGGTAGCGGCCGTGCGCAGCCAATGCGGCCAATGCGGCCTATGCGGCGGGGCGGGGGTGATGATGACGATATGGTTGGGGAAGCACCGGTGCCGTCCCACGGCCTACACCTGCAGACCACCGTCTACCTCTGGTCCGGACCATCTCGGCCTTCTCCCGACACCATGATGGGTATGATTATGGAGATCGGGGACACTCGGCGTGAGATGAGCCGTGACTTAGCGCAGATTGGCTCGCAGCCTCGAGTCACACAGGATCAGGTGCACTGGCTCAGGGTCGCTTACGAGCGAGACTATGATATAGCAGACCCTATTCCTCCCAGGCCCCCTACCCCATGATTGTCCCTCTTTATTTTCTTCTCTTTTGATTGCTCATATAACAGGGTGACTGTCCAGTTTGTGGACTGTACCCTGTAGCACTAGTACATTTGATACTCTCTTTTGGTTTAATGAAAATTTTATGGTTCACCCTAACTAGAACATGAGTATCATTAAATTCCATATTTAATAAAGTGTATTATGCTCTTTCTTAGTCCGTCTCAGGTATCAAACAATGCTTCGGGTGTGTTTATATTAAGATTTTTAAATTTTTTCCTAACTCAGTTCATCGACTTAGTTAAGTGCAATATGGTTTGTTGGACAGAGCCCGAGGACTCTGATACCAAGTTGTCACACCCCAATTCCGATCCAACCAGAATGGTGTGAGTGAACCGTCATCGAACCAATGGTTCACACCAGGATCTCGAATAGGCCGTGTCCACTCATACAAACCATTACACATAACCACAATCAGAATATAAATAATACAGCGGAAGTCTTTAAAATATAATGAACTGAGTATCTATTGATAAATTAAATAAGTATCCAATTATTCAAATCTAAACCATAAATATAATACCATTACATCACTTTAATCCAACTAAAAATAATGAAAATAAATCAAAGGTACACGCAGAAAGAGCACTCGCATGAAGCGTCATGCTCGTCCTCTCCTGCCTGTACATCCAACGCCGCAACACCACCATACACCAGAGCATTCATATAGTCGTCCACAGTATAACCTGCATCAACATCTAAAAATAATGTATGTACAAGGGGTGAGCTCACAACTTAGCTCAGTAAGACAATCAGACAGTTTCACAATATTATGCATGAGTAACAATCATTTTTATGATGTGGTCTGGTTTTAAGTTTGCAATGTGCTATAGAAAGGTTTGGTGGCCCCCGTACCTCTATACACGAGTGTGTGGCACCTCATGGATCACACCCCCATTGGCCCACATGCACCCATCATGGAATAGAGATAGAGCTAAGATACCTCCGTACCTCCCCTGATGCTCTACCCATACCAAGTACCTAAGCCCCCATCGGGCGGGGCTCGCAAACTGGGCTCGCAACTAACCAATCCTATATGTCATCAATGTATGCTCTATCCCAGCACAGCCGTCTACGGCATAGAGATAGAGCTAAGGCATTCCCACACCTCCCCTGATGCCCTATCCGCAACTAACCCACTATGATAGATACATAACGCAGGTAGACCCTATCCCAACATAACTCCCTACGGCATAGAGATAGAGCTAAAGCGTCGTGGACAAGCCAACGTCGACCTCGGAGACCACAATGCCACATAACCATGGCCAGGCCAGCATCAACATTGGAGACCACCCCTGATGCCCCACCCATACCAAGCATGTTAAGACAGAATACTACAAAAGGTGCTAGTGTGAGGAGCGTTCCCAGACCCATGCCCCACTCCACACACTAACGAAAACAATCACATGCTTAACAATCACATCCTATCAATGCATGAACAGTAATAATAACTGAAATTAAAAGATGGCATGTGAATATGCACAAACATCACATCATATATAATCAGGTGATTAACATCGACTTACTCTCCATAAATTATTAGGTTTAGGCCAGATTCCCTTATCTGACGCTCGTTTGTTAGCTTGATCCACGTCGCAAGATCCAAACGTGCTTTCACAAAGTCCTACAATATTATTAGGGTTTCATTAGAATATTTTTCTTAGGGTTTCATGTTGGTCGGAAACCAACAAAGTTACAAAATACCCTCACAGAGCTGACCGGTGGCATGTACCGGTCGCAGCTCTGTGGGGAAGACTGGCGACCGGTATGGTCAGCCGGTCCCCATAGACCAGCCTCCCGGAAGATACCGGTGGCAACATACCGGCCGCACTGTGTGCAACCGGTATAGTTGACCGGTATGTCTCTGGAAGACCATACATGGGTTTTTCGACTGTTGTCGATCATCCTCCATGGATTTCCAAGGTTTCTCCTATCCATTCTAAGTCTAATCTTTGAGTTAGAGTTATCTCCAACTCATTCAAGTCTTATTTCGATGAATATCATCTCGGAACTCGAATCTAGGGTTTGACGGCAACTTAGGGTTTATTGGCCAATTTAGGGTTTTAGATCAATACCTACTTTGCATGGTATTGATTCACCCACACAACTAACCTAAAATCACAGGGTAAGAAGAATGATTAAAAAACTTACCGTTGACGGGCGTAACGTGAGCGTCGTCGAACAGTAATGGCGGCACCTTCTTCTTCTTCCTAGCTCCTTATCCTTTCCAACCTCCTTCTCTTCTCTAGAGTTTGTGAGAGATAATGGAAATGATTTGAGGAGGTTTAAGGGTGTATTTATAGGCTAACAATAGGTTTAGTAACCTTATTAAGATTAGGAAGGTTCAGGCATTAGGGTTTAAGAAAATGGGACCCACAGAGATCCAATTCCGGATCTCTGCACTCAGCTGCGCAGAGCTGACCGGTCGACCGGTACCAAGACCGGTACCATCGATCGGTCAACATAAAATCATGTTGATTTGATCGTCTTTGGTCCGATTTTGTACATGTTTGTCATCCGCTCGTCCCGTCTGGCCCGGTGATGATCGAAAGACCTGCTACGACACAAAACCAAGGTTTAGACCGGGTTTACGGAGTGCGGGTCTTACACCCTACCCTCATTTTGACTGTTTTTGAGTTAAATTTCATATTGGATCTTGGGTTTCTTCACGGACTTGGTCCACTTGGCTCGACCATGATATGTATACTGGTCACGACACAAAATGTAAGGTTAGACCGTGTCTGTGGCGTGCGGGTCTTACATCTATACTCGCCCTGATATCACTTTTGTATCGAGTGTTTTGGGACGTTTTTAGTCAAATGTAGGTTTGGCTCACTGGACAACTGTGAAGAAAGGCATGCGATATTTACAGAGGACAAAAGAATATATATTTACCTATGGCAACAATGATACCCTTGAGATTGTGGGTTATTCTGATGCAGATTAAGCCAAGTCTCAGAAGGCAGTATTAAGCCAGAACACAAAAGGCAGTATTAAGCCAAGACCCAAAAGGCAGTATTAAGCCAAGTTTCAAAAGGCAGTATCGAGTTAGAACACAAAATACAGTATTAAGCCAAGACCCAAAAGACAGTATTAAGCCAAGTCTCAAAAGGCAGTATCAAGCCAGAACACAAAAGGCAGTATTAAGCCAGGACCCAAAAGACAGTATTAAGTCAAGTCTCAAAAGGCAGCATTAAGCCAGAACACAAAAGGCAGTATTAAGCCAGAATAAAAAAAAAAGACAGTATTAAGCCAAGTCTCAGAAGGCGGTATTAAGCCAAAAACATAAAGGCGGTATTAAGTCAAGTTTCAAAGGCGGTAAGCTAAGGTCAAATATAAACAATGAGACTTATGTTCGTAATAACAGAAAATTGTATGCCGTATAATTGAGGTGTATCTTCTGATGTTGTTCAACATTAGTCTACTTGTTGGAAGGAAGGAGGTTTGGGATAATCTGATTTTTAATTAATGGTTTCCATGGCCACATTAGTTTTTAACAGTCTTGTGGAATAATGTAGCCCAAGTGGGAGATTGTAAAATCTTTTCTGATTTTATTATTATGGGCAACATTATCTTACTTGCCTATTTTGACTGGTGGGAATCCAATCAAGGTTTGATTGGTTATCCCTTACCAATTATAAATCAAATCTATTCCATTATGTGATTGAAATAGATTTGAAATCCAAATCATTATAAATATGAAGCAGGGTCCCTATAGTCTCTCTCTGCGTGAAATCAAAATGACCCATACCTAAGGGAGAGGAGACTGTAGAAGATCTCTGTTGGGAATCAGGCAAAAGACAAGGGCGGAAAACAATCTTTTACTAAAAGGTTTGTCCTATGTCTTTTATTGATTATGTTATTACTCAAATGTATTTTATATTCCATATGAGATTCATTGAAATTAATTTTATTAGAATTAATGAAAATCCAACAATATGTACCTATCAAACCTGGAATCCAAGGATTTAATCAACCAGCATTGCCTAGCCAGTATAGCCAGGTTCACCTCCCTAAGCCACCTTAATAAGAGAGGTAGATCAGTAATAAATGGAGAAACTATGAATGAAAATGCTAGATAACACAGATCGAACCAATTCCACCCTCCTAACCATGGACCATAACCTGTCATTCCAGGCCATCGTGAGAATTTTTGCTTGAACCTATCCATCAATGGAAAAAAAAATAATATTTCTTGATGCGACTCGTAGATATCTCCACACCAAGATAACGAGTTGGAAACTTGCACTCTGAGAATCCAAGATGTTGGAACATTGCCCAAACAGTACAGAGTGAGTTGTCATTGTTGACAATCTTAATAGAGTAATATGGAGGAGAGAGAGTGTATGTGGGTTCTACTGAAGTCCCACTGACAGACATGGTGACTGGGTTAGTGCCACACTAGTAGAAGAAAGAGAATGGAGATCAGAAAGAAGAGAGAAAAAGAAGAGAGAGAAGGAAGAGAGAGAAAAAGGAGAGAGAGTGGGTGGGGACCAGGTGGGTCCCACCTGAGGTGGCCAGGCCAGCAGCTATAGCCGAGGCCAGCAATCGCAGCACCAGGCCAGCAGGCCATGCCCCGCACAGCATGCCATGCGCACAGCAGCAAGGCCCCGCACACAACAAGCCAGCAGCAATGTAAGACAGTTGCGCAGCCAGCCTCAAGCAGGCCAGCAAGGCTCGCAAGCCCGCAGGCCCGCAAGACCAGCCGCGCGTGCCTCGCAAGCCTCCGCAAGGCTTGCCCAGCATGCGGATCCGGTGTTTGACGAAATGCCACAGAGATAACTCTCTTCAGCAACCTACTGGAAAAATTTTGACTTACAGGGCATTACCACTCATTCATAGGGGCATTTTGGTCCTTTGAAAAAGATAAGATTCGAGATGAATGGCTCAGATCAAGCCACGACATCAAGATTCAGATCCGACGGACTTCGAAAAGGCGGGATCCTATGTGTTGCTGGATTCGCGCCAAGATGCTATCGCGAGCTTTCGGATTGGTCGGAAGCACTGTATAATGGTGCGTTGCGGTGAATGGACATGGATTTATGATTCGTTGTGGCGCCCGTGTGGTACGCTTATGACATTTGATGCTAATCCAGCGGCTACGAAGTCTCTCGATCGCGCCTGACGTGATGAAACTGATCGTAAGGCCCATATGAAATCCCGCATTTACCTGATTCATCCGACGACTATTAAGCGAGATTCTCTGATCCGCCAATCAGAATTCGACAACGTCGTAAGGTACGACAGAGACGGCGACGCTAATGTGTGTTGCGGCGCACCAAATCAAGGCTGAAGATGCCATTTGGAATAATCTGATCGGTCGGACTTTGGATGGCCATATCTTGGCCATCCGATCTCCAATTGAGGTGATTCAAAAGCCCACGGACTTGTCTCTTCGAGCTGAATCGATCTGCAATAAAAAAAAAAGTGAGTTCAAGAGAGAAAAAGGAGTGGATTTCAGAAGAAAAAAGGATTTTGAAGCTCCTTAAAAGGTAGAAGATCATTCCACTTACCTCCGTTTGCCATTAATGGCTGACTGAAGCTTGACTGAGGCAGTGAGAGTATGTTAAGAGCACCCACCACCATTGGAGAGCTCGAAAAGCTTACCTAGTGAGCTCTACATCAGCTATAACCAAGACGGGAAGGTAACTTCGCACTCAAACCCTTTTTATGATGAATGTGATTAATGGGATGGGTTTGTAATTAGTAAATGATTCACATGTATAGCCTGTCAAGTTGAGTCCTGATAGGTTTGTGGGTAGTAGCCCATATTCAAGTTGTAGCTTGTTTTATCTGGTGGTGTAGCACCTTGCTGTTGTAGCAGTCGAAGACTACCTATTAAAGTTGTGTATCGGATATAATACGAAACCCTGGTTAGGGTATTACCCCGTGGAGTAGCCATCACAGTGAGTGATTGTGAGGACATGGGAAAAATAATCTTCTTGAAAATTTTAATTTAATTTATCCTCATTTTTAAAATTAAGTTTTCATATAATTAAAGTTGTCTACCTTCATTACACTCAAACTGGGACCTGGAAAGTTCTCACCTTCACATCCCATCCACTCATGCCAGTAGAGGGTAAGAAGGCTGGAGTCGCCACCTAGATAAGGTCTAGGACCTATAAACGACGTCCCTCAATAGAGGAACACTATTGACTCACGCAAATGGAATGGCTTTCCCATCTCACCAAAGGTGGGTAAGTGCCAAATTACGAGTTGGGAAGGTGTTAGGCACCCAACTCGTCCGGTTGAACCGATCTCCCTAAATCCTTTCATTTTCCTATAGTATATGAACACTTGGGGCTATCTAAATATAATACAAGGTAGAAGGGAGAATCTTAAATTGATCTCTAATTCTTTACAAACTATGCATAGCATAAGCTGAAACTAAACATATTAAATAAGAAAATAATTACAAAAATGAATCAAAGAATTAAAAGAATAGCTTAATCATACATCAAAAGAAAGGAAAAATGATATAAAATATATGACCGAGGTCTGGGAAAATCCCAGGCCGCCTACGTATCCCTGTGCGGTGGGAATCAAGCCAAACGTAGTTCGGACGGGTGTGTACATACCAAGTATGTGCAAGAGAAGAAGGACGCTTCTAAAATGTTAGAACGCATCCCAAGCGATGGACGCTCCCATAATCATGTAACACATCCAATGGTGAGAGATGTCCCCACAATAGTGGGACCCATCTCAGTGTTGAGGTACTTCTTATCACAAGGAAGTCCCCTCGGTGAGGTAATCCTATAATACATGAAACTTACCTCAATTTGATCGAGCGTGGAGCGAATAAACTCCCTCGCAGCTTACGTATCCCTCGAGACCTCTGTCTTTCCAGAATCAGGTCAAGCATAGTTCCCATGGATTAACGAGCCATGGACACGCGTGGCAACACTCAGGAAAGGCCAAATGCCTCAGCTTCCCACACACAGGGTACACTAATATCTCACTCATATCCCACATTCGGGATGCCCAGGTGGACCGTCCGTCAGACCACCAATCCTATGCATACGTCTATCCAATCTCAGATTTTTCATTACTATGCATTTGATACAACGGTTTCCCACACTCTTGGATCTAATCCTAGGGTTGGGTGGGCTCATTATAAATGGACCCGTAAAGGGCAGCTGGACTCATTGGAGTCCCCTAACCAATCACATCACGGGAAGCAAGCATCCTATCATACATCTATCAAAAAATTGGATGTCACAGATCACTTGGGGGTATGGACGATGCCTTCAAATTAAATCATACAAATATATAAGCATATAGGCATGTGATGGAAATTAAATAGAGCATGTGATAAAAACCAAAAATAGAAAGCAACTATATATACGTGATGTTAAAACAGCAGGAACCATCAAATGTGTAAAACAGGAAACCATAATGAGAATCAAGATATATGAAATAAAAAGAAATAAAAAATAGTATGTATTATGTACAATGAAATGACATACATACCCTACCTGAGATAGATTGACCCTAAGAAAGGGCATGAGATAAAAAGATAAAAGAAGACATGAGCACAACACTAAGCCAAACCAGAACCAACATTGAACCGGACTGAGATGAACCAAACCTAACTCAGGTCAAGCAAAATCTAAATCATGCTATACCTAAACCAGGTCCATAAAGCCAAAACAAAATGAACCAAATCAATCCACTCCCACACAAATCGGACTTGGTTATTAAAATAAACATGGTTTAACCCGAACCAGGTTTGATCCTAATATTTAAACCACCATAAACAGGACCAGATTCATTTAAAATACTCAGAAAGACAATCCAACGGTTCAAATTCATTTTAAGCATCCATGATGAAGATCCAATGGTCCAAATTTCATCTAAGACACTTATGGTGAACATCCAACGGTTCAAATCATTCAAAATGATAATCTAACGGTTCAAAATCATTTAAATCACTCCCAAAGACAATCTAAGGGTTCAGATCGCTTATCATGATAATCTAACTGTTCATATTGATTAAAGTCACTCCCAAAGAAAATCTAACGGTTCAGATTACTTAAAATCACATCTAATGACCATATTAAAATTCACATTAAAAATTTATGATCAATGGATGTACTTTAATCACATCAAAATTCCAAATCAATGGTTAAGATCAACTCATTAAAATCCCAATTATGTGGTCATGATCAAATCTCATAAAATTCAGATCATGTGGTTGGATCAACCACATTAAAATTTCGACCACATGGTCGGACCAATCATATTAAAATTCTCATCATATGGTCGGACCAATTACATTAAATTTCCCATTATATGGTCGGACCAATCCAAACCGGCCCTCACTTAGACCCAACCAAACTAGAACCCGTCCTAGACCAAAACAAATCAAAGCAATCACTTGAAAAAAAAAAAAAATAAATAAAATATACCTGTCGACCGAGATCGCCGGCAAAAAGGGGGATGCTGCTCCTTCCTTTACGGCGGCGGCGGTGCTGCCGCTTCCACGGCGGCGACGGCTGTGCTGTCGCCCCTTTCTTCTCCTTCTTGCTGGATTTTTTTTTCACTCCTTGGAGCAGCTTTACTGTAGCTGCTCCCTCTTTCCTCCACGGCAGCGGCGGTAGTGCCACTGCCTTCTTCTCCTTCTTCTGCCTTTTTTTTTTTTCTCTTTGGAGGAGCAGCCCTGCTCCCTTTCCTTCTACGGCGGCGGCCCTACTGCCGCTGCCTTCTTCTTCTTCTGCTTCTCTTTTTTTTTTTCTTCTTCTTCTTTTTTTTTCCTTTTTTTGGAGCAGCAGCAGAGGTGCTCCTTCCTCTTCGATGGAGGCGGCTCTGCTGCCGCTGCCTTCTTCTCCTTTCTCCCTCTCTCTCTTTCTTCTCCCTTCCCTTCTTTCTTCTTTCCCTGCTTCCTTTTTTTTTTTTCTTTGGAGCAGCAGAGCTGCTCCTTCTTCCCCTTCGACGGCGGCAGCTCTGTTGCCGCTGCCTTCTTCTCCTCTCTCCCTCTTCTTCTTTCTTCTCCCTCCTTCCTCTTTTCTTCCCTCTGCTTCGATCTTCTTTTCTTTTTTTTTTTCCTCTGGTTTCTCCACTTAAGAGCAGCAGCTGCTGCTCCTTCTTATACCATCAAAAGAAAAGGGGGGGGGGGTTTTAGGCTGGGAAACCGGCGGGTTTTGGGGAGGATTTTCGGGGAGGAGGGTCGAGGTGTCGACCTCCCTCTTCCCCTGCAACTCACTCCCTCACCCTTTCTCTGCTCTCCTTCTTATCCGCTCTCCCTCTCTTCTTCTCTCCTCTTTCTTCCGTCTTTTTTTTTTTTCGGTCTCTAATCCCCTCTTTTAGGGATCAGAGGGATTTTTTGTATTTTGTCTTTTTTTTTTTATATTTTTTTGGCCTTTGATCCCCTCTTTTGGGGATCAGATACATTTTTTTTTTGTCTCTAATCCCCTCTTTTGGGGATCAGAGAGATTTTTGTATTTTTTTTTCTTTTTTTTGTATATTTTTTTTGGGCTCTGATCCCCTCTTTTGGGGATCAGACACATTTTTTTTTTCTTTTTTTGTCTCTGATCCCCTCTTTTGAGGATCAGAGAGATTGTCTTTTTTTTTGGTTTTTTACATCTGATCCCTTCTTTAAGGGATCAAGATTTTATATATATATGTTTATATACATATATTTATATATTTTTATATATATATATATTTATATATATATATATATATATTATATATATATATATTATTATTCATTATTTATATATTTTTTATATATATTATTTTTGTTTTCTTATTATTATTATTATTATTATTATTATTATTATTATTATATTTTTTTTTTACACCCCTCTCATTGTGTATGGTACCTCAATGAGAGCGGGGATCCCCGCAGTGGCGAAATCGGGGTGTTGACAGTGATCGGTGAACCACATTACATCCTCTGTCGTGAATGTGTATGAAATTGTCTATGAGTGTGGAATAGAAGTTTGTGTGCTGCAGGTCTGGCTGTACACACTTGGCAGGCCAAGCCCCTGGTATGGACACCTGTGGGTGTGTGGTTGGTGTGTACACGAAATATGTTTGACATATTGATAGTGAGAAAATTCGGTTTGATGACTCAAGGCAGCACATAGTGAACAACAGCTCTTGACAGCAATTTCCAAAGCAGTAGGCCAAATCATATCAGTGGAAATATTTTGAGGGCACTGATTCACCCCCCCCCCTCTCAGTAACTACTTGTGATCAACAATTAGTATCAGAGTGAGGTTCCCAAGGGAAGAAGTTTGATAGCTTCGGGTACAGATAGTGCATTGAGACAGAGATATGGCTACAAATGAAGAACAACATGAGCACAGTAGAATTCCTATGTTTGATGGCTCCAACTACAGTGTGTGGAAAGTCAGGATGGAGACATACCTGATAGCACAAGGATATGGGGTATGGCTAGCTGTGAATAATGGGTACAAGCACACAACTGAAGATATCAATGATGCAGTTGAGATGAAGAAGAGAGAAAATGAAGCTAAGGCAGTCACAGCTCTTCTAGCTGCACTAGCAAGTAATGAGCTTACTAGAGTAATTAGCTGTCCAACATCAAAGGAGATATGGGACAAGTTACAGAGTGTACATGAAGGTGACAGTAAAATTAAGGAGGCCAAATTACAAATACTGAGATCTCAATTTGAAAGCTTGAGAATGAGTGAAGGTGAGACAATTGAGTTTTACCTGAACATAGTAAACAAGGTCACCAATGCAATCAGAGCATTGGGTGAAGAACTAAAGGAGATTCATGTGGTCAAGAAGGTGATGAGGACACTTTCAAAACTATACAATGCTAAGGTGTCAGCCCTTGAAGAAATTGCTACTTTGGATACATTGACCATAGATGAACTGCATGGTATCTTGGTTACCTATGAGATGAGAATGATTGAGCCAGTGCCAGCTGAGAAGGAAGTCGCTTTTCAGGCTTTTAAAAAAATTAAAAATGAAAGAGCCAATGGAAAATTCGAAAGTTGATGCAGAGGATGACACAAATGATTCAGATGATGAGCTTATAGCCTATCTGGCTAACAGACTCAAGAAGAGATTTGAGAAGTTCAAAAACAAATCTTCAATGAGATGCTTCAACTGTGATGGCTTAGGACACTTTGCTTCTAAGTGTCAGAAAAAGGGTAGAGTGTATGATTCTGATGAAGAAGAGCCTAAAGGAAATCAAGAGAAGAAAGGAAAGAAGAAATTCATTCCAAGAAGGAGAAGTTATCTTTCAAAGTATGATAACCCCTCTGATGAGTCTGAGGAAGAAAATGATGATGATATTCTTTTCATGACAAGACTTGAAGAAACCCCTACAGGGATTGAAGCAACAAAGAAGAGAAGTGATAACTTCAAGAGAAGAGTAGAAGATGATGAAAATCCAGATCTTGAAGCAGAGTTACTTTCTGCACTCACAGAGCTTAAGTCAGAAAGAAAGAAAAATAAAAGTTTAAATAATCAACTCAACCAAGCCAATGACATAAATGCTGAGATTATGGAAACACTCAGGAAAGCAAAAACAATTCCTAATGAGCTTGACAATGATCTTACACTAAAAACTTTTGAGTGTAAGAAGCTTGAGGAAGTTGTTGTAAGACTTGAGGTAGAATTGGCCAAATCTACAAAGAAGAAAAGTTATGTTGAAGCTACTATAAAAATTCCCCATGTAACAATTCTAGAGTCAAGAGATAAGAATGTCAGGCTACAGGAAGATGAAGAAACTAGCAGTTCTGAAGATGAAGACAAGGAGGAAGACAACATCCTTGATGAGATTCTGAGTAACCAGAGATCTGCTAACATTAAATCTGGACTTGGATACACCGAGCAGCTATTTGAGAAGATAAAGGATAAAGGGCCTTCAGATAATCCCATTGTGTTTGTAAAGGAAAAGCAAAAGGAATCACTAGCAGTGAAATCTACGAAAAGTAAGAATGATGAAGAGGGTTTCAAGACAGTCAGGCAAGACAGACAGATAAAACAAAGTCAGTTTTAGAGGAATAATCAGTTTCAGAGAAACATACAGGTTCAGAAGATACTGCTATGGCTGCAATGCCTATGGACATAGAGTGGCAGAGTGTAGAAGACAATAGAGAGCTCCAGTGTTCATTGACAAAAATGGATTTACTCCTTTTGCTGATGAGAGAGTAATGTGCTATAGATGTGAGAGACTTGGGCATATTGTCAGAAACTGCAAAACAAAATTTTCATCTCAAAGGCAAGCTAAGAGGAAAAGAAGAAAAGATCCTCTAAGAAAACTAGTTCAGAGAGAAGAAAGAAATGAAATGGAAAGAAAAACAAGGGAGCCTATTATAGTAAAAGACAAGGCTATATGGGTGGAAAAATTACAGATGAAAAGGAACAAGTCTTTGATGGTACAAGCAGCACTTAAAGCAAACAAAAGTAAGCAATCTTCATGGATCCTTAATAGTGGATGCTCTACACACATGACTGGCAACAAAGAAAAATTCACAAGTCTCAATGCTGCAGAAGGAGGAACAGTGAAATTTGGAAATAATGAAGGTGCCAGAGTTGAAGGAAAAGGTTCAGTGAACATCAACAATGGGAGGATAAAGTCTCACAATGTCTTGTATGTTAATGGGTTGAAACATAATCTACTCAGTGTGAGTCAGATATGTGATCAAGGACATGAGATCACTTTCAAAAATGAAGGATTTGTTGTCCACAGGGTTGGAACAGGAAAGGCAGTGGCCGCTGGTGAAAGAACAGTTAGAAATCTTTATGTGTTGACAGATGTCATCAACAAGTGCATGATAACTCAAGAAGATGAAAATTGGCTGTGGCATAGAAGAATGGGACACATTCACTTCAAAGACTTAACTAAAATTAGCAAAGAGCAAGCAGTAAGAGATCTTCCCAAGATGAAGACTCCAGAGAACCATGCATGTGATCCATGTCAGAAGGGTAAGCAAGCAAGAGCTACTTATAAATCAAAGGAATACCAATCAAGTAAACCCCTTGACTTGATACACACAGACTTGTGTGGACCTATGAGAACACAGGCCATAGGAGGTGAGAGATACTTCATCCTATTCATAGATGAGTATTCTAGAATGACCTGGGTGATGTTTCTGAAGGACAAAACTGAAGCTCTTGACAAGTTCAAAGCATTCAAGAAGAGAGTGGAAAATGAGACAGGAAACACAATTAAGTGTTTGAGGTCTGATCAAGGCAAGGAATTTACATGGAATGAATTCTCAAACTTTTGCAGTGAAAGTGGAATCAGAATTCAACATTCAGCTTCTAGAACACCTTAGCAAAATGGAGTGGTTGAAAGAAAGAACAAAACAGTGCAAGAAATGGCTAGAACTATGATGACAGAAAATAACACAGCAAAGCATTTCTGGAGAGAAGGAATCTATACTGCAGTGCATATCACTAACAGATGTTTACTAAGGCCTCATGAGAACAAGACACCTTATGAATTGTGGTTTGGGAGGAAAGCTACAGTGAAGTATTTCAGGAATTTTGGTTCTAAGTGCTACATCAAGCGAAAGGAGGAGAATCTTGGCAAATTTGATGACAGAGCTGATGAAGGCATATTTCTTGGCTACTCTTTCAAAAGTAAGGCATACAGGTGCTACAATAAAAGACTAGGAAGAATTGTAGAGAGTTCAGATGTGAAAATTGATGAGAATATAGGGAACCAAAAAGGGACTGAACCAAAAGGTTTCATCCTTGAAGAACTTGATGAAGATGACATACTATCAATCGACAAAGGGCAGCAAGATGGAGAAGAATCTGAAATGCAAGAGATTCATAGTGAAATGTAGAAAGATGGCAGACCGAAAGACGACAAATGATTGAAAATCCATCCTAATCATCAAGTGATAGGAGATCTAAATGCAGGAATACAATCCAGAAGGATGAAAGCTGCTGCTTATTCATTATTGTCTGAGGTAGAGCCTAAGACTATATATGAGGCTAGCAATGATGAATTTTGGTTGAAAGCTATGAATGATGAGCTTGACCAAATTGAGAAGAACAACACTTGGGAGCTAGTTCCTAAACCAGCAGACAAAAATGTGATTGGCGCAAAGTGGGTTTTCAGGAACAGACTAAATGAAGAAGGCCAGGTTGTGAGAAACAAGGATAGACTTGTATGCAAAGGTAATGCTCAAGTAGAAGGAATTGATTTCGATGAGACTTTTACACCTGTGGCAAGGCTCGAGTCTATCAGAGTTCTTAGCATTAGCTGTGCACAGAGGATTCAAGGTTTATCAAATGGATGTAAAATCTATATTTTTGAATGGCAATCTAGAAGAGGAGGTGTACACTGAGCAACCTGAAGGGTTTCAACTCAATAATGATGAAAATATGGTCTGCAAGTTGAAGAAGGATCTATATGGGTTGAAGCAAGCTCCAAGAGCTTGGTATGAAAGACTTGACACATATCTACATAAATTGGGTCTACGAAGAGGAGTAGTGGACAACAACCTATATGTCATGACAAAAGACAGCAGTCAACTAGTAGTTGTGGTTTATGTGGATGACATCATTTTTGGGGGACACTGTGAGAAGCTCTGCAAGCAGTTTGCTGAGAAGATGAGGACAGAGTTTGAGATGTCTATGCTTGGAGAAGACATCTGTCTTTTCAAATAGGAGTCTGTCTCCTTCATTTAGAGTTTCAGTGTTATTTGTGAAAAGCCAGTGGTCATTAAATGTAACAACACGAGTGCAATAAACATCTCCAAGAATCCTGTGCAACACTCAAGAACCAAGCACATTGATATTAGATATCATTATTTGAAGGAGAAAGTGCTTGAAGGGGAAATGAGATTGGACTTTGTTCCTACTGCAGACCAGGTGGCAAACATCTTCACCAAGGCACTTTCAAAGGACTCCTTTGAGAAACTCAGAGACCAGCTGGGAGTGGTGACTCTTAGCACACTGTAGATGGCCCATGTGTAGGGGGAGTTGATGACTACATAGCATCATCTTTCATCTGTAGGATTGGAAAGATGCGGTGGCACTCCTATAGGTGAGGCTATGTAAGGGGAGTTCATATGAAGGGGGAGCATTTCTATTATATTTATGTCCTTTGGAACTTGTTGTCAAAGGGGGAGAAAAAGGCCGTATTACATTGAGAGAGATATCTTGTGTAAGTTGCCAACAATTCCAAAGGGGGAGATTGTTGGAACCTTGCCCAGACAATACAGAGTGAGTTGTCATTGTTGGCAATCTTAGCAGAGTGATATGGAGGAAAGAGAGTATCTGTGGGTTCTATTGAAGTCCCACTGACAGACATGGTGACTAAGTTGGTGCCACACTAGTAGAAGAAAGAGAATGGAGATCAGAAAGAAGAGAGAGAAAGAAGAGAGAGATGGAAGAGAGAGTGGGTGGGGACCAGGTGGGTCCCACATGAGGTGGCCAGGCCAGCATGGCAGCCAGCCCAGGCCAGCAGCTGCAGTCGTGGCTAGTAGTCGCAGCACTAGGCCAGCAGGCCATGCCCCGCACAGCAGCATGTCGTGCGCACAGCAGCATGCCATGCGCACAGCAAGCCAGCAGCAGCATAGGACAGCTGCGCAGCCAGCCTCGAGCAGCCAGCAAGGCTCACAAGCCCGCAGCCCGCAAGACCAGCCGCGCGCACCTCGCAAGCCTTCGCAAGGCTTGCCCAGCATGCGGATCCGGTGTTCGACGAAATGCCGCAGAGAGAACTCTCTTCAGCAACCTACTGGAAAATTTTTGACTTACAGAGCATTATCACTCATTCATAGGGGCATTTTGGTCCTTTGAAAAAGATAAGATTCGAGATGAATGGCTCAGATCAAGCCACGACATCAAGATTCAGATCCGACGGACTTTGAAAAGGCAGGATCCTGTGTGTTGCTGGATTCACGCCAAGATGCTATTGCGAGCTTTCGGATTGGTCGGAAGCACCATATAATGGTGCGTTGCGACAAATGGATATGGATTTATGATTCGCTGTGGTGCCCGTGTGGTATGCCTATGACATTAATGCTAATCCAGCGGCTACAAAGTCTCCCGATCACGCCTGACGTGATGAAACCAATCGTTAGGTCCATATGAAATCCCGCATTTACCTGATTCATCCGACGACTATTAAGCGAGATTCTCTGATCCGCCAATTAGAATTTGACAACATCATATGGTACGACAGAGGCGGCGGCGCTAATGTGTGTCGCGGCGCACCAAATCAAGACTAAAGATGCCATTTGGAATAATCTGATCGATTGGACTTTGGATGGTCATATCTTGGCCGTTCGATCTCTGATTGAGGTGATTCAAAAGCCCACAGACTTGTCTCTTTGAGCTGAATCGATCTGCAACAAAAAAAGTGAGTTCAAGAGAGAAAAAGGAGCGGATTTCAGAAGAAAAAAGGATTTTGAAGCTCCTTAGAAGGTAGAAGATCATTCCACTTACCTCTGTTTGCCATTAATGGCTGACTGAAGCTTAACTGAGGCAGTGAGAGTATGTTAAGAGCACCCACCACCATTGGAAAGCTCGGGAAGCTTACCTAGTGAGCTCTATGTCACACCCCAATTCCGGCTGAACCAGAAGTGTGAATGAACCGGTATTAAACCGCGGTTCACACCAGGATCTCGAAAGACCGTGTCAACCAATCATCCCTGAGCAGACCATCAAAATCCAGAGTAATACTAGCAAAAGGAAATAATATATCAATGAGCTGAACTAAATAATAAATTAAAATAATTAATCCAGTTATTCCATCATCCATCGAATTTAAATAATATTTATTTACAAAGTTTTAAATTAAAAATAATCAAATCAAAGAGGAAAGACCCGAAGGAGCACTCGCATAACGCATCATGCTCGTCCCTCCACACTCGGTGTCTCAAGGGCGGCTCATCGTCTTAGGGGTTCGGGGCGGTCACGAAGTCCTCCACCGTGTACCCCGCATCCAAATCTGAAAAAAGAGATATATATATCGGGGTGAGCTACAACACTCGACCTCGAGAAAGCACAAGACCAATGCAACATCCACATGCATGAGTTAACATTACACTTTGGGCCGGTATAACTTGCAATTGTGTTATGGTAAGGTTTGGCGGCCACCGCACCTCCATGCACGAGTGTGAGCACACCCAATAGTCGGGGCTCCTACCACACTACTACTTGTTGCCCCAATCATTCACTCCGGTATAGAGATAGGACTCGAGTCCGGCGGGCGGGAAGAACCACAATCCCACATCCTCCCTCCCGATACCCCATACCGTCACCAATACCTAATCCCCTATTGGCAAGGGCTTGCAAGTGGGTTCGTTTCTAACCAGTCCTAGATGTCAATACAAGTAGGCTCCACCCTAGTACAACCGTCTCACGGCAAAGGGATAGAGCTAGAGCGTGCGGGCCAGCCGGAGACCACAATACCTCACCTCCCCGATACCCTACCCGCAACAAGCATACCAAGATGGAACTATACGCAAGTAGGCCCTATCCCAACATCGCTCCCTATGGTATAAGGATAGAGCTAGAGCGTCATGGCCGGGTCAACGTCGACATCGGAGATCACCATGCCACATCACTGTGGCGGATCAACGTCAACATCGGAGACCACCGCCATAACCTCCCCCGATACCCCCACCCATACCAAGCATGCTAAGATAGGGTGCTCTCGAAGGCGTCGGGTGAGGAATGATCCCGGCCCCCGGCCCTTCCCATTCCACACTCCAACTAAAACAAACACATGTCTAACATCCATCACACCTAGCATATGAAATGCATGAATAGATAAATCAAATAGAATTTACACTACATGACATGTGATATGCACTAATCCATCAAACAAGCATATAATTTGATACAAAAAATTAAAGAGCTCTCTAAGGTTTATTATTAAATCTTTAATTTAAGTTTCGGGTCTTGTCCCTTACCCGACGTGGTGTTAATCCTTTTCGGCGTCGAAGTTTCACATACAAGTCCTACACAACCATATTTTCATGTTAAATTCCATTTATTAGAGTTTTAGAAGCCAAAACCGGCTTTCCCAAACAAAAAGGGCTAAAAACACATACCGGTCTCGCCATCCGGTCGCGGGATAGTGAGACCCGGTATGGTGAGACCGGTATGGGTGAGACCGGTATGGGTGAGACCGGTATGCATACCGGATGCACACTACCGGTCTCCTCGATCCGACCGGTGCAACCGGTATGGTGCCGCCGGTATGCATACCGGATGCACACATCCGGTCTCACTCGGATCTGGGCCGAGTGCGGCCGGTATGGTGCCGCGGTATGCATACCGGATGCACATACCGGTCTCACTCGGATCCGGTCGAGTGCGACCGGTATGGTGCCAGCCGGTATACACCGCGGCCCATACCGTGGGATTTTCCCAAGGATATACCCTACGGCGTGATTTTTCGAGATCGAGGTCTCCACGGTAGCTCCCTAAGGTTTCACCTATCTTACGCTAAGGTCCGGGCTCAAGGGGTCCTACGGATCTTGGCTAGAATGCCAAAACCAACCAGTTCGAAAGAAAGACGAAAAGAATCTAAGCATTTTTCCATCAGATCTCACGCCGCCGCGGCTCGATCCGATAAACAACCCTACGGGGAAGGATAGAGCACTTTACCGGTAGCGGTTGTCGGTTGGCGGCGTGTTCCTCCACCGGCAGCTCCTTCCTTGGCGGCGTCTACCTCCTTGAACCCTCAACTCCTTCTCAGAACAAAGGGGTTCACGGAGTGTCTCCCCCTCTATTAATAGAGGGAGGCCGTCCAAAACACGCTCCCCCTCATATGGAAACTTTAAGTGTCCATTTTTTGAGAGAAACCCGACTCCGAACACATACCGGTCTCGCACATACCGGTCGCGGGATAGCGAGACCGGTATAGTGAGACCCGGTATGCCCTACCGGTTGCGGGGATAGTGCATCCGGTATGGTGAGACCGGTATAGTGAGACCGGTATGCCATACCGGTTGCACTATAGTGCATCCGGTATAGTGAGACCGGTATGGTGAGACCGGTATGTACTTAGCCAATTTTACACATTTTTTTGTACCTGAAAATGATTGGTTCTTCACCCGGCTTTTACGCGGTCCCTTGCCCGGCTTCGCTTTCCGGTCCGGTTATGATTGGGGCACCTGCCATCGCATAAAACCATGGTTAAATCGGGTTTTAAAGCACGGTTCTTACACTCTACATCAGCTATGAGCAAGACGGGAAGGTAACTTCGCAATCAAACCTTTTTTATGATGAATGTGATGAATGGGATGGGTTTGTAATTAGTAAATGATTCACACGTATAGCCTGTCAAGTTGAAAACTGATAGGTTTGTGGGTAGTAGCCCATATTCAAGTTGTAGCTTGTCTTATCTGGTGGTGTAGCACCTTGTTGTTGTAGCAGTCGAAGACTACCTATTAAAGTTGTGTATCGGGTATAATATGAAACCCTGGTTAGGGTATTACCCCATGGACTAGCCATCACAGTGAGTGATCGGTGAACCACGTTACATCATGTGTCGTGAATGTGTATGAAATTGTCTATGAGTGTGGAATAGAAGTCTATGTGCTGCAGGTCTAGGTGTACACACTTGACAGGCCAAGCCCCTGGTATGGATACCTGTGGGTGTGTGGTTGGTGTGTGCACGAAATGTGTTTGACATATTAACAGTGAGAAAAGTTCAGTTGACAGCTCAAGGCAGCACATAGTGAACAACAGCTCTTGGCAGCAATTTCCAAAGCAATAGGTCAAATCATATCAGTGGAAATATTTTGAGGGCACTGATTCATCTCCCCCGTGGACTAGCCATCATAGTGAGTGATCGGTGAACCACGTTACATCCTGTGTCGTGAATGTGTATGAAATTGTCTATGAGTGTGGAATAGAAGTCTGTGTGCTGCAGGTCTGGGTGTACACACTTGACAGGCCAAGCCCCTGGTATGGATAGCTGTGGGTGTGTGGTTGGTGTGTGTACGAAATGTGTTTGACATATTGACAGTGAGAAAAGTTCAGTTTAGTACATAGTGAACAACAGCTCTTGGCAGCAATTTCTAAAACAGTAGGCTAAATCATATCAGTGGAAATATTTTGAGGGCACTGATTCATCTCCCCCTCCCCCCAGTGACTACCTGAGATCAACACAAGAATACCTACAATCCGATTTTTTTCTAGCAATGCCAATGTTACCATAGAAAATTTTGCTTTTGCTTTGATTAATTCGCTGACCCGCATACTCCTGATAATTCTCTAAATAAGACTTCACAGCACAAATCCCTTGTAAGCCTGCTTGCATGCATAAAAGCAAAGATATGGTCTGCAAAGAGTAGATGAGTAGGCGCTTGCACATATCACGAGCATGGGAGAGAACTAATAATCCCACTATCCTAAAGCCAATGGATACCTCTACAAAGGACTTCTTTAGCCAGGATGAACAACCAAGGAGACAATAGAGATATGTTCTCCCTGACACAAATCTCAACCAACCCTAAAAAAAAACCCTACCAATCCTCCATTTAACCAAACAGAACTCCAAGCTAATCACCCCAAAATATTATGAAGGCAAAGAATAAAAATCTCCGAAAAAACAAACTAACTTACGCAACACGTCAAATAATTATCCCACTCGTGTCGTAAGCCTACTGGATATCCAACTTCAAAGCAATGTCCCCCCCCCACGCGGCCCCAACTTTTTTCGATGGTAAAGATGTAAGATCCGAGGCCATCGAAATATTGTCAAATATCAATTGACATCCTACGAAATTTTTCTCAAGTGGAATATGTAAAGAGACCTTTTCCCCTAAACCGTTCTTATGGTGTATCTAATTCACCATAACTATTGTATGCAAAAACTATGGACCGGTCCGGTTCAAAACAATAGTTTGCCAAAATCAGATCGGCCTGAACATTGGAAAAAGGTTATTCTTCTCATGCAAATCACCTACGTATTTACCATGTCAATTATTATTTATTTGGTATTTAAGCTATGTTTGGTATGCATTTTCATTTTAAGCTCGCACATTCCCATTCTCAGATTACATAATGTATTTTCAGTTATGTACATCATTTTTAGTTTGTTAAATATATTCTCTACTGATCATTAGCTTTAGCCAAAAAAAAAAAAAAAAAATGTGTTTTCACGGTCAGAATGGTCCACCATTTTGAGCTACGGGAATAGCTAGTTTTAGTCGACCAACTATTAGCTTAGTTGGTATCATCAGTTGGATTGGCATCTGCTCATCCTGATCTGACCAATCTAGTCCTAGTCTCTTAACCATAATATTAGTTTCCGATCTGAGAGAGAGAGAGAGAGAGAGAGAGAGAGAGAGAGAGGGGGGGACCCCATTACGGATTCAACAACACAGATGGGTTTGGACTTCGGATTAGGGGTGTTAATCGATCAGTCTCCATCGATTTTGGCCAGGTTTAATTGGTTTTTGGTTATTCAACACCTCACATCGTGACCGGTCCGCTTAGTTTCCTATCAATAATCGGGCTCATGCTAAACAAGCTTTAAACAGACTATAAACAAACTAATACTAAAATGATTATATATACTTTTTTGTGGGATTACAAAATGCTCTTATCAGATAATTGTTCTCATGTTGTAGATTAGATATTTTCTTATGGGATTGCAAAAGGCTTTTATTGGACTTGTGATCATCTAAGTAGACAAAGACGATGACGAAAGGAATGAGTGGCAGACTCAAAGAAAAGAAAGAGAGTAAGAGACATTTTACTGTTTTATATTTGGTTCATTCGGTCGGTTCGATCGGGATACACCCCTACACCATGAATACCCGTTTAATAATCAGTCCGAGCCTAAGCCCGACAAACTTAATGATCGGTCTGATTAATCTCCATCATAATCGATCAGGTTGGAATGATCTTCATGGTGTGAGCCTAAAATTAACACCAATAGGTCCTTAGACAACACAACATGTTTCTTGATATAACACCCAATAGGTCCTTAGACAAAATATATATATATATATATATATATATATATATATATATATATATATATATATATATATATATATATATATATATATATATTTTTTTTATTTACCCAAAAAAAAAAAAAACATGTTTGTTGTGATAAGACGTACGATGAGATAGTATCCCTCAAAATTCCTCCATATACGGTCCGAGAGCAAGTACATTACCACAAAAAAAAATTCTTAAAAAGGGCATAAGTGATATGGTCAAGAAAAAAAAGTTTGTGGAAAATCTATTGTAATTACCAGGTTGACTAGAAACAGATTGACCTTAATTCTAAAATACCCCAGCCTTTATCACCTAAAGAGGAAGGGTTTCCCCCTAAACATGGTGTGTTATTTATGTGGATAGCAAAGCAGTGCCAAATACGTAAGAGGAAACAATAGAGCAGTTGTCAGTTAGTGGTCACACCATCCTTGCATGGTTTAGACTCCTTAAAATGAGGCCCACCATCCTTGCATGGTTTAGACTCCTTTAAATATGACCCTCTTGCAAAGATTAACTCAGGATTCTATCCCAAAAAAAACTAGAGAAATGGGAACCTTTTATCTACTGTGTCTCTTTGCATGGGTGTTGGTTGGTGGTATTCTTACTTCTGGAGAAACAGGACCCAGCTTTGATCAAAACTATCACGTTGTATGGGGAAGTGATCATGTTCGCTCTGTACGCCAAGGAAGAGAAGTCCGCCTTGCTATGGACAAATCCTCTGGTTCATTTCTTATTTCACATATACCTTATTCTCCTTCTCTCTTCCACTTCAAAATTTACTTGTCGATCAAGCTTTAATGATTAAATCATTTCACTGATCTTGGTCCAACGTAGGCTCAGGAATAGCATCCAAATTATATTATGGTTCTGGGATCTTTCATATGAGAATAAAGCTTCCGGGTGGAGATACAGCAGGAGTTGTTACAGCTTTTTACGTATGAATCCTATGTTTCTCTTTTTAATTTTGTGTATTAATTTGTATGTCATTTTAGAAATATTGGATCACCTGCATGTACATGTATTTTTCAAGGATCCCATCATCATTGATATAGCGTGGGATCCACCTCTAGAGTGTGAGACCCACTGGATATAGACTGTGATAGGATCCCAAAGAGGATACAAATACATGCAGGTGAACTATTCTCTAGTAAGGCAAATCCAGATCTTCTTCCCACATGATAATTAACCATCCCACACTCTTGGGAGCTGCTGATGAGGTGTGGGTCTCGTACTCCAAAAGTGGGTCCCGTAGCCATCAACGACTTCCAAAGATGTGAAGTGGTTATTACATATGTAATAAAAGGGTCTACACTCAAAGTAAAACTGCTTACATAACCTATTCCCCAAACCCACAATCATGCACTGGATACATCCTTTTTTTTTTTTTGTATGTGATTCTTGCATAATATATCCATCGATTTATGGTCTGAAAAGAACTTAATTTTCCTTCTTTTTTTACCCTATATAATCTTTCTTTTCCTGCTTTCTATCAAAAAAAAAAAAAAAAGGAAATTCTTTCCATACCATGATTGTTGCATGCCTTGCACCCTTAAAAGTAGTGAAGTGCACTTTAGGTACAAAAGAATGCTGCAACTACTCATACATGGCTTTTTACATAATTTTATCTATCATGCTGATATATTTCGAAAGAAAACTGATCATCCAAACAAATGTTTTGAGGGGAGAAAATTTAATTTAAATTTTTTTCTTTTTTTATTATTTTTTTCCCTATTGACAGCTCACTTCAGGTTCCAATGCTCATGATGAGCTCGACTTTGAGTTCTTGGGTAACTTGGAAGGGCAGCCCTGGTTTCTTCAAACAAATGTCTTTACAAATGGTTTAGGAAATAGAGAGCAAAGAATCCGACTTTGGTACGACCCTGCTGCTGATTTCCATCTTTACAGTATCCTCTGGAACGAACATCAGATAGTGTAAGTGTAGCCCAGCTAGATTCTCTCTCCACAATTTTTTTTTTTTTTTTTTGGTTAAAGATCAACAAAGAATTCATTAATTAATAAAATAAAAAGACTATACAATGGAGAGACCAGCAGTACTACCAAGCCAAGAACCAAAGGAGGACTTGCAACTCCACATTAGGTATAGCCATGATCAGCAGAGAAACAAGCCCTCCAAACTCAATTAGAGGACTCTCTCTCTCTCTCTCTCTCTCTCTCTCTCTCTCTCTAACTTTCTGAGTTTTGTTTGAAGGTTCTTTGTGGACAAGACTCCTATTAGGGTTTTCAATAACAAGGAGAATATAGGAGTTGGTTACCCATCACAGGCAATGCAAGTGGTGACAACCCTATGGGATGCGGAAGACTGGGCAACTGATGGAGGCCAAATAAAGACTAACTGGACTCAAGCTCCATTCAAGGCCTACTTACAAGGTTTTGACATTAATGGATGTCCTTCTAACATCACAAATAGTCCAGCATGCCACAGTACCAAATACTGGTGGAATAGAGAGCAATTTTGGAGCCTAAACCCTAACCAACAAAGTGCATATGCAGATGTAAAGAAGAACTACATGACCTATGACTACTGTTTAGACACAAAGAGGTTTGAAAAGCCTCCTCCTGAATGCCCTCAGTGATAATTAGAAGTAACCTTGTGGCCTTACCTCTGATGTAGGCCAAGCTCAAGAGAAGAGAAACAGAAAATAAAGAGAGAAAAATCAGATAATTTCATGAGTAATGGAGAAGTTTAAAATGATGGTATGAGGGTTTGGGGATTAATTCACCGACGCGTTGGGGATTCACTCACCCACCCACAAATAGGATTCACTTAATTCTCAAAATAAGTTTGAAATGCTTACAATTTAAGACATTGATAAAAAAATCCCTCTCCAATATATATATATATATATATATATATATATATATATATATATATATATATATATATATATATATATATATATATATATATATATATAAAGTGAGTAAATAAAGGAACAAATAGGGAAAGAGATGTTGGGAGCAGTGATTGCTCCCTATCGTTCAAAATGAGAAGTTCAGAGGGTCTCCCAAAATCAAAACTGGTTTAAGTTAAAATTTAATGAACTTGGGCCTTTTCAAATGAATTTGGGCTTAAAGTGTGGGCTGCATCATCCTCCCCGGTTTGAAAAGAACTCATCCTTGAGTTTGGATCACTATAATAGGGTTAGAGATCGGAGAGGTTGAATTCGAGACTAATAGCCATGCCTTCCGGTGACTCCACAAGATAGGCATTGGGCTATATCTTCTTGAGAATATGACACTGTTTGATCTTCTAATATTTAAGCTTATTGTAGGTGCCACTAGGAAATCTTTCCTTGCTCAAATACACCATAACTAAGGCTCTCTTTGGGAATATTTTTGCAAGAAATAAAATGTGGTATTTTTGAAAATCTATCAACCACTACAAAAATAGAATCAACTCTATGGTTTTGTTTCTCCCAAAGTGACCTCCTAAACCACCACCATGTAATTCGGAGATAACTTGAAGTCTTAGGGACAAGACTCAGAGCCTCGTGATCGGTATACAAGACAAATTCTTTGTTAATCAAATAATGATGCCAAAATCTTAATGCTTACACAATGGTATAAAATTCAAGATCATAAGTAGAATAGCGTTTTTTGGCTTCATTAAGTTTTCACAAAAGTAAGCCACGGATGCCTACATTAGAGGCATCACAGTCAACTTCAAATACTTCATTAAAATTAGGTAAAGCAATCTGCGGTCAATTTTTGCTTAACCAATTCAAAACTCCTGTTGGCCTGGCCTCCTTAGTCCAAACAAAAGTTTTAGAATTAAGACAATCGATTACTGGAGCAATGAGAGTACTAAAGTTTTTAGCAAACAGTAGGTGAAATGTAACCAAACCATGGAAACTAGTTCTCACTTCGGTTAGGGATTGAGGAATTAGCCAATCCATAATTATGCTTTCACCTTCTCTTGATCAACCTTCACTGTAAAATAATACTTCTTGAGGTTGACATATAAATTCTCATCTCACAATACTTGCAAAAACTTGAAGCATATGGTTAGTATGTTCATCACGAGAAAAGTTAAAAATTAAATCACACAACAAATTTTCCCAATAAATTACATTAAAACTTGATTTGTCATTAGTATCAAAAAAATACTAGGGGCATTGGACAATCCAAATGGCATAACAAGTTATTCATGCAAAATTTCCTTAATTTTAAAAGCAATTTTTCATTCATCACCCAGTTGAATACAAATTTGATGGTATCCACTTCTAATTAGGTCAATTTAGAGAAAACTTTTGCACCATGAAGCATATCTAACATATCATCAAGCCTAGGCAGGGGAAATCGGTATTTATTATAATCTTATTAATAACACGACTATCCACACATCCTCAAAGTCCCATCTTTCTTAGTAGTAAGATGAGCCAGGACCGCACAAGGACTCGTGCCTTCTTGGATATACCCTTTCTTGATGAGCCCTCCAACTTGTTTTTGAAGTTTGGCATTTTCGGATGGACACATCCTATTGTGTGGTAAATTAGGCAAAGTAGCACCCAACACCAAATCAATGCTATGTTGGTTTCACGCATCGGTCATATCCAAAAGCTCTTCCAGTACCACATGGGAAAATACATTCAAAAACTTTTCTGTACTCTTTGGCATTGCTTGTTTGTTTTCAATCCTACCTTTTTTTTTTTTTTTTTGCCAAAGATCAGCAAGAAGATTATATTAAAAGAAACAAATAAGATAGTACAAATCCCCTATGGTTAAACCCTACCTTTGGCAATGCCATCAGCAGGGTTTTCAAAGATCAACCTTCTGCATTGCTATCAATAGAATCTCTGAAAAACAAGAAAGAGAGAAACTTAACTACTGAAATCTATACCTAGGCCTGTGGCTGTAAGGACAAAATTTTGTAATGGTTGAAATATAATGAAAAAATGAAAATAGAGTCGCCACCTAGATAAAGTCTAGGACATATATATATATATATATATATATATATATATATATATATATATATAATTTTATATATATAATTTTTCAAATGAGAAATACTAATGACTCACGTAATGAATTAAGGCTTATGGTCAAACTAAAGAAACAATGGGTAAGTGTCATGTTCCAATTTGGGAAAGTGTTAGGCACCCAAATTGTCTAATCCGAAGATTAGTCTCTATATACTATCATTTTCTATCCTAATTTAAATTACAGGCAATAGCTAAACAAATTTTAATAAGTACAGACCTAGGTTCTAGATATATTTCAATCTAGGAGTAAGCCATACAAATGTGAATATAATAGAAAGAAAAGTTAAAATGTGATATAAGTCAGAAATAAAATGATTGAATGATGGACCAATCAGTCAATCTCGAGTAACAAGTGCACAATTCTCAACACATTGATAGATAAAATCATTTTCAGCTATTGAAGTCTAATCCAAAGTTTGAATGCAATGACTTGAAATTAATTCTAAAATGACATTCAAATAATATGAAAAATGAAAAATAAATTAAAGTAAATTAGTTTAGGACTAAACTCAAATGATAAGCACTCAAGCTACCTACGTATCTCAGGATAAGCCCAAGAATCAAGCCTAACGTAGTTCAACCGCTTGGGTTGGTAAAATGACAGATTCCTATAGCCACTAGTCAAGCTAATAGGTCATCTAGGGTTAGGATATTGAATAGACTCCTACAGTCACTAGTCAAACTGGTAGGTTGTCTATGTAAAGCAATCGAATAGACTTCTACAGCCACTAGTCAAGCTGGTAGACCGTTTATGTACAAATAAGGGTTGAAATGGACTTCCATGCGATGATGGAATGCTTGCCCAGGATTGAAAGGGACTTCCATGCAATAATGGAATGCTTGTCCAAGGTTGAAAGGAACATCCATGCGATGATGGAATGCTTGCCCAAGGTTCCATGTGAAGATGGAGAATTGAATTTGAAATTGAAATTGAATTTGGAATTTAAATTGAGATCGAAATTGAAATTGAATTGGAGTTGAAATTAAAATTGAAACTGAAATTGAATTAGAATTGAAATTAAAATTGAAATTGAAATTGAATTAGAATTGAAATTGAATGAATTTGATTTTGAAATTGAATTTGAAAATATGTTTGATGACTGAAAAAAATAAAATTTGAAAACACAATTAGAAGCAAGTATGCTAAATGCAAGACACATTATGATACAAATTGGGTATTATTGGAACCCTCATTGCAATTGAATTGAGCTTGGATGATGTGTACCCAGGCAATCTACGTATCTCAAGGTGAGGTCTGAGAATCAAGCTCATACGTAGTTCAGAACGAACTACGCGTAAAAAATATGAAAATAATCTATACTTGTCAACACGTGAGAGTATGCTCTCGATATTGGAAGATAGGCATCTGAGCCTCGCTTTATTTTACATACACTTACACATCCACATTCATTCGCATATCACAAGCGCGTGAGTCCGCATTGCACAAAAATAATTACAAAAAATTGTACAAATTCCTACGAGATACATAAGCAGGGATTAGGAATTAAAACTATTAATACATTTCCTTTCGCATTTACGGGATACATTGAAGGGGGTAGGGATTGTCCTAGTCTATCCCGCTCGTTATTACACTAGGGATGGCAAGTGTCGCATGCATATCGTATTACCCACTCATACCGAATAATCGTGGATGCACGATGGCATAACCCATACACCACATAAAGTAAAGACATAAAGTAAGGGCGTTATCTGCCTGTGAGTAGAGGTGGGCGTCAAGGGAGGAAAAATGATCTTATGTGCTTTGAACGCCGCATGAAATATTGAAGATACTCACGTCTCGACTATAACAATTTATATAATAAGAAAGTAATGGACATTGACATCCCATCAGGTAAATTTCTAATAAATTCAACCTATGGCATACTAGAAGAAGATTTCACATGAGATAAAATCGAATCAAAGAAAACAAACCAAACATGGCTAGAAATCAACCCTTGAGTAAAACAAGATTAACTATATTAAAAATCGAATCAAAGAAAACAAACCAAACATGGCTAGAAATCAACCCTTGAGTAAAACAAGATTAACTATATTAAAATCCAATTACAATCCAAATTAATGGGATCGATTTAATCATGCTATGTAAACCAAATTAGGGTGGAGAATCAAATTTATATGCAAACCTATATACATATATACATAAAAATTAGGAAGACCATTCCAAAAATATATATTATTATTTTCATCAACAATGCATTAAAATGGCGTCATTTGATAAATTTGAACCCGATGAGATTTAATGATGGAAATTAATCCAATTAATATTAGTGAAACTAAATTATTGGAATTAAAATTTGAGAACTAGATTTCTGAAATAGAGTTATAAACTCAAGAATTGAGTTATCGGGAAAAATTTCATAAACAATTGAATTATTGGATGAGTTAAAGTCTAAATCAGTGAATTAAATGGGTCATAACAAAATGATCACTAGATTTCTAAATGAAGTTATCCATTTAAACAGAAAAATAATATAAGCCCAGCTTAAATAGAATAAACAGAAAAATCACTGTAACTTATACATAAACTGAGTTTATCGACCACTTAGAATGAATAGAAAAAAAAAAATCAAATGCTATAACCTAATAAACCATTTCTGAATTTATTAAGGCAAGAGGAACCCCTAAGAAAATTATTGTAACTCACAAGCGAATCGGATTATTGAGCAAAAATTGGATAACAGTGACTGTAAACTTCAAAAATCTGATTATTTAATGGGCAACAGAAAATTATAGTCATTGGAATGTCTAAAAAATTTAAAATCAAATTCAATGAATAAAGAAATGTAAATCCAAAACAGAAAAACAAATTGTTGGAATCATAAGATAAGCAATTCAAGATTCAGAATATTGGATAAAATAAAATAAAATAAAATAAAATCTGGAACTGAAAATCTAAGAATTAATTATCTAATCAAAGAATTATGAAGAAAATAGAAATTCAGAACTAAGTTATTGAGTTTCAAAGCTTCAAACAAATTGCTAGAGATTCGAAAACAATGATGGTCCAAAGAGAAGAAACAAGAAAGAAAAATAAATCAAGAAATTCAAGAATCAGATCTCTGAGCTAGAAATCGAAATATCAATGTTGATATAAACACATTGTTTGAGAAAAAAAACAAAAAAAAAAAAAAACAAATCTCATCAAAGAACATAGAAACATCTGATCTCAGATTCACAATGGAAATAAATTCGAATCTCAGGTTTATTTTCCTCAAGAACTTCAAATCAGATGTCAAGAATCAGCTAACAAGAATCATGGATTCAAGGTAACAGGGATCGATAGATGAACTAACCTTTGATGAAGATCAGAACAAAATTAAATTCGTCATTAAGAAAGCTATAGGATCAAAATTTAAGCACTGTTACTCATTCAATCAGGTCTGATTTTTGAAATGTCCAACCAAATCGCATCAGACTTCGCCGTCAGTCAAAGAAAACCTGATCACATCGAAGAAAGAAAATAGATCGCCATGAGATATCAATAACAGAGTTGCCGATGCTTGGAAATCCAACTGAATCGCACCGGAGAAGAAGCAATCGACATCGGGATAAGGTTAGAATTGCCGGAATAAAGCATCAAAAACTTAGATCTGAAGTTAGGTTTCCAAGATACTGAAATGAGACTTGAATCTCAGCAAAATCGTTGGAGTTTCCGCCGTTGTACCATGCCGCCATCGCCGTCACCGTCACACCAACCCGCCGCCGCCGCCGTCGCCGCTGCTACTCCTTCCTCTTCTTGTTTCTCTCTGCTCTTAACTCTCTCTTCCTCATTCTCAAACCCTCTTCCCTCTTTAACTCTCTATTTTTTTGTTCTTGAACAAACCGAGTAAGGAAATGATTTTTCTTTTTTTTTTCTTTTTTTTTTTTCTTTTATAACCCCTAACTTTGATCTTTCCAAAATGCCCTTTAAAATAAAGAAGATCTAACCTTAGTTGGATTCCAACGTAAGCCTAGAAACTTCCTTCCTTTTTCTTTTTCATTTTTTAATTTTTTAATTTTTTATTATTTTTTATATTTATTTATTTGAATGTTTATTTCCTTAATCTCATTGATTAATTAATTAATTAAAATAGGTTTATTATTATTATTATTATTATTATTATTATTATTATTATTATTATTATTTATCTTTATTTTATTTATTATCATTTTTTTTTTTTATTTATTTTATTTTTTATAAACATCAAAATTTTCTCATGTTAGTTTATGCTACCATATTGAACCATACGAACCGATTTTAAACTATCTACAGAAGTTATGTTGATCCGACCATGACCATTCCAAAAAAAATTATTTTACTATTCTTATTGCTGATTTTAATTTATCTTGTCTTATTGGCTATCATATTTGTCAACAAAAATATTTATTTACCTTCTATATGCTTAGATAATATTTTATTTACCTCAAGTTTTTTTTTATTTTTTAAATTGACTTGAATTTGCTCGTCAAAATTGAAGCGTTTACAGTGGGATGCATCCCACACCACCTCCCTGACAATAAAAATTGGACAGGCAGTCCATACATATGATGCTCTATCATGTTTTGCCTTCCTTGCCAATATATCTACCACTGTGTTTGTTTCCCTACAACAGTGAGTGATTCTCATTTGATAGTTGAGTAGTCATTCATGTATTTGTCTCCATTCTTGCATCAGGAACCATGACATCTCTTTAGATTGCAACACTGTGACCATTGAGCTGGAATTAGATTCTAGCCAAATCTGGGTAAAACCCAGTTTAATTGCTTCTACGATACCATACATTGCACTCTTGAGCTCCGCTATATAATTTGAGGAGATTCCTTTATATTCAACAAAAGGCCATTAGGACTATACCTTCGTAGTTTCAGATTATCCCTCCTACACATAACACACCTGGATTACCCAAACAACTTCCATCAATATTTACCTTGCACCATTGTGCAAGTGAAGCTCTCCAAAATAACTCAATCGCTGTGTCTCTTTTCCTTGCAACTATCATTAGATTAAAAGCTCTAGCCACACACAAGTCAGTAGATGTATCAATCATAACAAGCTTTTTGACCAATAGGTCATTACACCTTTTACAAATCAAGTCCCAGATGTGTTTACTGGATTGCTTAGAATGTTCATGTCTGGATTCGTAGCAATCCAGATGTTATTACTTACAATAAAGAATATGCTCATCCAGATACGTCTAAGAGGCATTATTCTCACTTACTTGATGTCTACTAAGAGCATATGCAATAGAATTATTCTCTTTGCACGTGTTACGACAAACACAATGAAAGAACGTAGGTAAAGGCGGTATGAAATTCAAATAAAAAATAAACAAAAATGATGCAAAAATTTTACATGGTTCGATCAATGGAATCTATGTCCATGGGGGAGAGGAGATTCTCTATAAATCAAGGAAAAAGAGAAGAATACAAAGTTCCCCTTATAGAATACACAAGATTGCAACAAGCTTCAACAATGGAAAAAGAACCCTAGTTGCTCTCTCTATTACTTTTCTCCCTTCCTTTTACGTTTTGAGGCTTGGTCAGAAAATCATCTACTCCCTCTCTCACGATCACTTTTATGGGAGAAAAGTAATTGAGTGAATAAAGAATCCTTTTTCCATAACCTTCCTATTTTTTTCTCTAACTAAAAGAGAAAGATACGATATGGTTCATAATAACCATAAAAGAACCAGATTTCAAGCCACAAAAAATAACAATCTCCACCTTGGCTTGAAAACCTCAAATCATCTAGAAGTCAAGCAATATCTCAAACACATCTCTAAGATTACATGAAACTCGGTGTAAAAAACAAGAGATGTGAAAAAGAATTATTCACTTCAGAATCGAAACTATAGAACACCTCTCCTCTCGCCACCAATGCCCCAATAAGGGCTACCAATCAAGTGCAAATGCCACCCAAATCCAAGCAATGCTTGAACTTGTTGGCCGTAACTAGTTTAATCAGCATATCTGTTGGATTGTCTGCAGTATTAACCTTCTTCATGGTGATGTTCTTTTCGGCCACCCCCTCACAAATGAAATGATATCTGACATCAATGTGTTTTGTCCTCTCGTAATGTGCTTGGTTTTTGGTCAAATGTATCACACTCTGGTTGTCACAAAAGACAACTGAACTAGCTTCCTACTGAAGCCCAAGGTCGCTCACAAGATTCCTTAACCAAATGGCCTCCTTTACAGCTTCTGCTGTTGCCATGTACCCTGCCTTTGTAGTAGACAAAGCCACCATCGACTTGCATGTAGCTGAACCAGAAAGCGTAAAGAGATAACCTATCAAAGATCTTTTATTGAGATCACCTGCAAAGTCAGAATCCATAAAACCTACAATTGAGGTTCCTGAAGTACTGTTGTCCAAGACTAAACCCAAATTTGAAGTACCTCTGAGATACCTAATAATCCACTTCACTGCCTACCAATGTGCCTTCCCTGGCTGGGCCTTCTACTCACCACACTAACTGCATGTGCAATGTCTGGATGAGTGCAAACCTTGGCATACATAATGCTACCAACTGCACTGGAGTATGGGATTCATGACATCTCCTTCTTCTTGGCTTCACTCTGAGGTGAGTCTCGAATCGAGAGCCTAAAGTGGGAAGCCAAGGGAGTAACAACGGGCTTGGCCTTTTGCATCCCAAAGCCCTTAAGCACCTTCTCATTATAACTCTTCTGCAAGAGATATAATTTTTCAGCTTTTCTATCTTTCCGAATCTCTATCCCTAAGATCTTCTTCGTTGCACCAAGATCTTTCATCTCAAACTCATCACTAAGCTGTCTCTTCAAAACCTAAATATGTGACATGTTCTTTGCAACAATGAGCATGTTATCCACATATAACAAAAGATATACAAAAGAACCATCTTCCAACACCATGTACTACACACAACTATCATAAGTGCATCTCGAGTACCCATGACTAAGCATAAAACTGTCAAACTTCTTGTACCATTGTCTTAGAGATTGCTTTAGGCCATACAAAGATTTCTTCAATCTGCAAATATGATCTTCTTTATCTTCCATGGAATATCCCTTTGGCTGAGATATATAGATCGTCTCCTCAAGCTCACCATGCAAAAATCTAGTTTTGACATCAAGTTGTTCAAGCTCCAAATCATGTAGAGCAACCATGGCTAGCGACACACAGATAGAAGTATGCTTTACAACCGAAGAAAACACTTCATCATAGTCGATTCCCACTTTTTGCTTATAGCCCTTAGCCACTAACCGTGCTTTATATCTATCATCCACAACCCTTGGGATCCCTTCCTTCCTTTTAAAAACCCATTTTCTTCCTATAATCCTATTACCCTTAGGAAATTTCATCAAGTCCCAAGTCTAATTTTTGTAAAGAGACTCAAGTTCTTCTATCATAGCAATGGCCCATTGGCTAGACTCAGCACAGGAGACAGCTTCAGAATAAGTAGATGGCTCCTGAATACCCGTCTCTTCAGCTGTCGTAAGAGCATATGCCACTAACTCAGCATAGGCATATCTCTGAAGATGTCTAATCTGCTTCCTCTCCCTCCCACTGGCTATCGAATAAAGTTGTTCAGATTCTACCTCATCATCATCTGAACTTGAATCAAGTTTCTCACCTTTAGCTGTAGAAGTAACATCTGGAGATGACTTTTGAAAAGTTTCTCTCTTAAGCTCCACCTAAAGCTCTACCTCATCCATAGGTTTCTCTATATTACATGTAGACTCAACAGAAACCTTCCCATGATCAAGCATATATTTTTCATTAAAAGTAACATCTCTACTAATAATGAACTTAAGGAAATCAAGTTCTAAACTCCATAAACGATATCCTTTAATACCTTTAACATAACCAATAAATATGCATTTCTTAGCTCTAGGCTCAAGCTTACCATCTTTAACATGATAATAAACAGGACATCCAAATACCTTTAAATTTAAATAGTCACTAGGTTTACCTGACCATACCTCGTTTGGAGTCTTACATTCAATGATAGGGAAAGTAGAAGGATTCACCAAGTAGCAAGCCGTGTTAACAACTTCAACCCAAAAATCCTTTTTCAATCCAGAGTTTGAGAGCATACACCTTGCTCTTTCCATCAAGATCATGTTCATATGCTCTGTCACTCCATTTTTCTGAGGAGTATATCTGACCACGCGAAGTGCGATCCCTGAATCTGTGCAGAATTTGTTGAACTCACCACTGCAAAACTCTAGACCATTATCTATTCTAAAAAGTTTGATCTTCCTTCCGGTTTGATTCTCCACAAGAACTTTACACTTCTTGAAATTTTTGAACACATCACTTTTACGCTTGAGAAAATGAACCAAAACTTTCCTGAAATAATCATCACTAAATGTCAGAAAATAGAGAGCACCGCCTTTGGATGGAACCTGAGCTGGTCCCCACAAACAGTGATCACCACAGAGCAAACCACGTTTACTCATAATAGTCATACCTCTCTCACTCATGTGGCCTAAGCGCATATGCCACAAGTGAATCGTGTCCTTGTCAAAGTCAGAAGATGAGGACACATCTGCAAACCGTGTCCCAGTACTACCCTGTAGAACATAAAGTATTACACCCCAATTCTGCACCAACCAGAATTGTAAGACCCGCACGCCACGAACCCGGTCTAACCTTATATTTCGTGTAGTGACCAGTCTACATATCATGGTCAACCCAAGTGGACCAAGTGCGTGAAGAAACCCAAGACCCAATATGAAATTTTACTCAAAAACAGTCAAAATGAGGGTAGGGTCGCATGCCTAAACAGGTAGGGTCGACCCCACCTCAAAAAAAGTCCAACCCATGACTTTTTGGTCATGGGGTCGCATGGGTCTCAGATTATGTGACCCTAGGGTCGACCCTAGCATCGATCCTAGGAAAACAACAAAAACAGCACGAACCCAAAATTAGAAAACTATCCTAATTTCGAAGGGGACCTTTCCTAAACTCAATGAGACTTATTTTGGGAGGTTTTCCTCTATAAATAGGACGTCCCTAAGCCTCTTTCACTCTTTTTAGAACCCTAATTGAAAGTGAGAGAAAGAGAAGAGAAGGAAGAAAAGGAGAAGAGAAGGAGAATTGAAGAAGAAGACCAAGGAGGAGAAAGTTCAAAGAAATCTCTGAATCTCAGCAAACCTAAGGTATGAATACATTCTCCATGATTTATTTAAGAGCCTAGAAGAGATTATGAAGAGGGTAGGATCTAGGAGAAACCCAAATCATCCATCCATGGATAAATTCCAATGGAATCCATGGAGAAAATCATTGAAAACTATGTAAAGTGAGTAACTTGGAGTTTTAAGCCATAGAACAAGCATAGAATGGACTATGGAAGTAAGCCAAAGAACTCAAACATAAAAGAATAGACTGTAGAATGAAAGGTCGACTTAAACCATGTGCAGTCGCATGTAGGGTCGATTGGGAACCAACCCTACCAGACCACAGGATCGACCCCAAGCTCTCAGGAAGTTCAGGGAGGCTACGGTCGCACCTAGGGTCGATGGATAACCGACCCTATGATCGACCCTACCCTTGGGGTCGTAGAAAACTGCTACCCATCCAACGACCCATCCTGCGACCCTAGCATTACAGCAAGCCTAAAGTGCTTGAATAAATTCTAATTAAATTATATCGACTTGTTAGGTTTTTCTATTGATATAAAGGTGATTCTTAAAGCTTGAAAGAGGATCTACACTCAAGAAAAGGTGAGGGAACAAGACCTAAACTAATTGGCTAATAATAAACTGTTTTTATTTCTTGAATCCAATGTCATTACTGATTCTATGCGTGTATGCTTGTAATGTGCATTCAACATGTCATCCAATATTTATACTATTAATGTTCATGCATATTTAATTCTATTTATTTATAACATGATGATGATGATGATGCTAGAAATAGGCATGTGAATGTATGTGTGTGGTTAGTGTGCTTGATGCGAGTGGAGCATCAGGGGGAGGACGTGATATTGTGGTATGTTCTGGTCACCAGACTCTAGCCCTATCTCTACTCAAGTCTTGTCCACTGACATCGTCGTATCGCCATTACCTTAGCAGAACTATTACGTCGTAGGGCATCAAGGGAGGTGGTCTCGGACCGTGTAGTCTTCGACTCTGTCGGGGGGCCTTAGCTCTATCTCTATGGACGTATTGAGGGATGCTGGGGTGAGGCCTTGGATACACTGTTTGACAATAAAATTGGTTAGTTGCGAGCCCAGTTTGCAAGCCCTCGCCAACAGGAGCTTACGTGTTGGTATGGGTAGAGCATCAGGGGAAGTGTAATGCGGTGCGGTCCTAAGCACTTTAGCTCTATCTCTATTCCACGGTGGGTGCATGTGAGACGGCAATAATGTTATTCATTGGGTGGATTCACACACTCATGTATAGAGGTGAGGCGGCCACCGAACCTTTCTATAGCACATTGCAAACTTATATACCAGACCATAGATATGAATTGAATGCATGCATATGTTTGTTGCATGGTTCTGTTTTCTCACTATGCTCAAGTTGGACAGCTGACCCTCGCACGCGTAATTCTTTTTAGTTTCTGATATTGCAGGTATTACGGTTGAAGATTATGTCAACACGCCAACATATGAACATGTGGCGGCCAGATGAGCAAGCTATGGAGGACTATTATGATTCATTAAGTGAGCGTTTCACTGTGGATACGCTTAGGATTTAATTTTCGTATTTGGATATTTATAATATGTATTAAATTATATTTTGGTTACTTGGAGATAAATGAAATATTAATTATTTATTATGACTAGACCTCAGTTCATTATCTGTAAGCCTTCCGCTATTTACTTTATTATCTCTGATTAATGTGGAATGTGTTTTGGTTTAACATAAATGGGAATAGCCTAAACGAGATCTTGGTTAAACCGTTGATTTATTAACAGTTCTTCACACCATTCTAGTTGGTGCAGAATTGGGGTGTGACAACTTGGTATCAGAGCTCTCAGGCATTTCCCATGAAACCTGAATACTTCCACTAGAGTCCATGAACTGAGTTAGGATAAATTAAAAGTTTTAATACAAACACATCATAAGCACCTGTGTTGGTTGAGACAGAACTTAAATAAGACAATAATGTATATATTAAATGTAGAACCATATATATACATAAACATAAAGAGAAAATTCAAAACTTATCCTGATAAACAAATAATATAGGGTACTATCTATAAGTCGGACAGTTGCCTAAGTATACAAAGGATATAGTATAGTAACAAGAAGGGAGCATCTGAAAAGCAGAAAATTAGAATACCATGTTGGTGCTCACAAGATGTGAAACTCGATGTATGACAGAAGAAGAAGAAAATGGCTAGTACGCCTAAGTCCCTGCAATGGTAAAGGAAAAGATCTCAGGCTGAATGCAACAAAGATAGGAGAACAATGGCCATACACTAAGAATAAAAGAAGATAAAGCTATACTCCTGGGTGACATGGAGACTCAGAGTGAGATCCGTCATATGCTAATCCATTACCCACTGAGCATTTAGAAGAGGTTGCAACTTGACCCCACCAATATCTAGGTCGAGAACTGGTAGTGGAAATTCATCTGAGTAAATGCTAAATAATGATAATCAAAGTGGAGCAAATTAAAGGAGGTGAACAATCAGGCCACTCCAGCCAATCTACCTGGACTACCCAAGTTGCCAATGTTACATCAACACCTCCGAGTCAGGCCATGTACAGTACTAATTGGTATCAATACTGTACCTCAGCACCTGTTAGCTATAACATAGTGCCTACCATATAGCAAGTCCCAGTAACGTACACCCCAGTGCAGAAGCTTGGTACACAACAAGCAGTGTATCTAGGTGGTGACACTTATCAGCCATAGATGTATGGGATAGCTGCATCATGACAAAAATGATCCGACCAATGGGATATTTAATCATGTTGAGCGTACATCTTTTTTATTTTACCTGATTTACTGATGTACGAAAACTTTCTCCAAATTTATTCCTATAGTGCCTCGACCAATGGCATTATATATACTCAATAGAACCTGTAACCATGAGGTTAAGAGTTGTAAAACCTCTATTTTCATATATTTGGACCACCGTGCAACTTGATGATCTTTTGATGCCGATTGAGTTACCATAAGATTTACTCCTGATCCTTTAAACTTAAGTTCACTAGATAAAGCAAGTGTTCGTCATTATACTAAATTGAAAGAAGGAAATGAATTGTTTTGGATAAACATTCTGATTCTTACATTTCTCGACATCCATTGATAAGATGTTTAGTGATAATGGAATTATTGGAAGAAAGATGATTGGATTCAGATTAAATGCTATAGCCAATGAACCTCAGTGAAGTAATGGAGAATCTATTTTGAGATTACTGATTTGATGGATATGAACCATGTCTATAAAAGAGTACATGAGCAAAAAGTGAAAACTATCAAGAGTAACTAGGAAAGAGTAGATATCACTCAAGTAAAGTTAAGGATGGCTATATCGATATGAATTTTGACAAGGCAAAAGATTCCTAAAGGCAAATCTAAGAGTGGATACAAGGATAAAGTAAAAAATCATGGCATTGATAATATTCAGATTAGTACAAGTAATACTGAATTATGCTCAATGTTAAATGAAATGATTAAGCAAAGACCAAGACAGTTTGACAGAATTAATGAAATTTTGAGCATATACCCTAATGCTTATAGATAGACTTGGGATATGAAGTAACAATCATAAGATATTTTTCGAGGTATATGAAAGAGAGATCAGGATAGAACAGAAGTGATAAAGGAAATATAAGCTAATGAACTTTTCAAGATATGAGATTATTAGCGATAGTCTTTAAAAATCATAAGAGATGAAGGAACTAGACAAGCTCTTAAGACCGTTACACCAGATTTGCTAGTTCAAGCCCTTTTGGAGTAGATGTTGTATTGGATGAGTGTTATTAACAATGTTCGAAGCATATGGATGGACGAAAGTTGGATGCAACCTAAATCGACTTGAAATGGTAGACTTTGACGTCATCTTGGGAATAGACTGGTTGTCTCAACACTCTACAAGTGTTATGTGCATAGAAGAGATTATCATTCAAGAGTAAAGACGGCATATAAATTAATTTTATTGGAAGCATGTTGCCTAAGAAGTGAAAGCTGATCCTCTCTATGCTAAAGGCGAAGAGATGCTTTGAAGAGAAAGAAATTGGATATATGGTATCCATGGTATACGTTACCAAAGAAGCACCACAGATGGGAGATATTGATGTGATGCATAAATTCCTGATGTGTTTCTAGGAGACTTACCTGGGTTACCATCTGATCATGTAACCGAGTTCGTCATCGATTTGTTACCAAGGACGATACTTGTGTCAGAGGCATCTATAGAGTAGTTCCTATGTAGTTGAAGGGATTGAGACTCAACTATGGGAGTTATTAGACAAGGGTTCTAATCGGCTAAGTATTGTGTCACGGGGAGCACCAATACAATCCGTGAAGAAGAAGGACGGTAGTGTCAGATTATGTATAGATTATCGGGAACTAAACAAGCTCACGATCAAGAATCGATATCTACTACTTCAGATCAATGACTTGTTTAAACAGTTGTAAGGAGCAAGGGTATTTTCTAAGATTGATCTTCAGTCAAGATATCATCAGCTGAATAATTTGGACAGCGATATTTCGAAGATACCTTTAGAATCGGGATTGGGCATTGTAAGTTCCTGATTATGATATTTGGATTAACTAATGCCCTTACATCTTTTATGGAACTGATGAACTGGGTGTGTCATGACATGTTGGACACGTCGGTCATAGTTTTCATAGATGATAGTTTGGTTTATTCCAAGAATGAAGCAACTCATACAACGGATCTTGGAACAGCTTCACAACAACTGAGAAGGGAAAAGCTTTATGCCAAGTCCAAGAATTATGAGACCTAATTAAACAAAGTAATCTTCTTAAATCACGTAGCATCATAAAAAGGGATTAAAGTGGGCCCTATTAAGATAGAAGTAATCATATGATAAGAAACACCTAAAGAATATTGCGAAGATCAGAAGTTTCTTGGGTTTAGCTGGTTATTACAGACAATTCATGGAGGACCACTTTAGGATCGCAATACCTCTTACCAAGCTAACCAGGAAGGGAGAGAAGTTTAATTAGACTGACAAGTGTGAAGAGTGTTTCCAAACTCTAAAAATAAGGTTGATATCAACTCCCATCTTGATCATTCGGACACCAGTGAAATCGTTTACCCTAAACATCGAAGCTTTCGGATTGGATCTAGGATGCGAGTTGATGCAAGGTAAATTAGTGATTGCATATGCTTCAATAAAACTGAAGGAGCATTAAAAGAATTACCCTACTCATGACTTGAAATTTTCGATGATGAATTATGCAATCAAGACTTGGAGAGATTATCTATATGGAGAAGATATAAATTAAATGGGAACACAAGAGTTTTATTTATCTCTTCATTAGAAAGAGTTGAACATAAAGATAAGAAAATGGCTGGAATTTCTCAAGGATTAAGCCTGTGATATACAGTGTCATCCGAGCAAGGTTAAGGTAGTAGCTAAGGCCTTAAGCAAGAAGGAAATTATGAAGTTTGAGGAAGGAACCAGTATAGATGCTGTCTTATGTTTCACAGCAACAAATTCAGATTGAAAGGAGAGAAACATTTAATAGAAACTCGTGATGATCCAATTGAGCGAGAATTTATGGATGAACTTATGGAGCAATAATTCGTCGGTTGCGCTTGTGGCATTAAAGATCATCTCTGAATTGATGGATGAAGTAAAAGTAGCAATTTTGTTAGATCTGTATATAAGAACGGTGTAAGTAGATTTAGAGAAAGGAAAACCAAACCCTGACTTACTCCGGATGCGAAAAAGGTCCAATGATACAGAGGATGATTATGTATACCTAAAGTGAAAAATGCTGATCATAAGCTATAAGATAATGTTAAAAGCCCATTCTATTCCGTATTGGATACATTCTAGAAGTATAATATATACCAAAACATGAAGAGATTATTTTGGTAGAAGGGAATAGAAGTAGTTGTGGCTAGATGCATGTTTCAGTGTCTGAATTATCAACAAGTAAAGGCTGAAAGACAAAGACCAACATGGCTTACTACAACAACCATCAGAGCCAGTCTGGAAATGAAACTGCATTACAATGAATTATTTTACTAATTTGGCACTGACTCCTAGAACGATTGACGCTGTTTGGGTGATTGTTGATCGCCATATGAAGATAGCTCATTCCATTGCTATACGACCTCAGTATGCTATGGAGCGGCTAACTAATCTATATGTGGATAATATTGCCAGATTGAATGGTATGCTTGAGAGCATAGTATCTGACAGAGGCTCATGTTTTATCTCAAAGTTTTGAGAGGATCTACAGAAAACAATGGGAACAAAGTTGAAGTTTAGTACCGCATTTTACCTTAAACCGACGGACAGTCAGAGTGGACTATACAGATCCTAAGAGATATGCCCCAAGCTTATGAAATTGATTTCAAGGAGCTTGAGTTGAGAAGTTACCGTGAATTGAAGTTTCTACCAAGCTACTATGTAAATGTCACCTATAAAGCATGGTACGGTAGAAATGTCGAACTCATCTATTTTGGAATAAAATTGGTGAATGGAGAATTTTAAGATCTAAGTCTATTGAAGAAACCTGTTGAGTGGCAGACAAGATCAAAGAAAAAGGGCCAAGACAGTTCAGGGTTGACAGGAGAGACACCAAGACCTTGAGTTTGCCATAAGTGACAAAGTGTTCTTGAAGATATCACTTATGCGTAGTTTGAAACGATTAGACAAGAAAGGAAAGTTGTATTCTATATATGTGTTGGATCCTATAAACTTTGGAGAGACGTAGAAAAGTTGTATATCAACTTGCGTTACCACTGTCCATGCCTAGTGTGTATGACGTATTTCACCTGTCTCTATAGAAGAAGTACATTGGATATCCATATCAAAGGTATTGACCACGGATCCACTGGATTAGATAAAAGATCTAACTATTGAAGTGGTACCAGCCTAGTTCACTGGTTGGGAGGTACAACATCTCCAAAGCTAGGATAATTATTATATGAAGGTAACTTGGCGAAGACAAGACGTGGAGGAGATTGCATGGGAGGAAGAAGATGCAATGCGGAAATAGGATTACCACCTATTGACTCCGAAGTAAATTCAAATTTTGAGGATAAAATTTATTTTAAGGATGGGGGAGTTGTAAGATCTGTATGTTTAAATTTTGAGGACGAAATTTCTTTTAAGGGTGGTGGAGTTGTAAGACCCGCACGCCACGAACCCGATCTAACCTTACATTTCGTGTAGTGACCAGTTTACATATCATGGTTGAGCCAAGTGGACCAAGTGCGTGAAGAAACCCAAGACCCAATATGAAATTTTACTCAAAAATAGTCAAAATGAGGGTAGGGTCGCATGCCTAAACAGGTAGGGTCGACCCCACCTCCAAAAAAGTCCAACCCATTACTTTTTGGTCATGGGGTCGCATGGGTCTCAGATTATGTGACCCTAGGGTCGACCCTAGCATCGATCCTAGGAAAACAGCAAAAACAGCACGAACCCAAAATTAGGAAACTATCCTAATTTCGAAGGGGACCTTTCCTAAACTCAATGAGACTTATTTTGGGAGGTTTTCCTCTATAAATAGGACGTCCCTAAGCCTTTTTCACTCCTTTTAGAACCCTAATTGAAAGTGAGAGAAAGAGAAGAGAAGAGAAGGAAGAAAAGGAGAAGAGAAAGAGAATTGAAGAAGAAGACCAAGGAGGAGGAAGTTCAGAGAAATCTCTGAATCTTAGCAAACCTAAGGTATGAATACATTCTCCATTATTTATTTAAGAGCCTAGAAGAGATTATGAAGAGGGTAGGATCTAGGAGAAACCCAAATCATCCATCCATGGATAAATTCCAATGGAATCCATGGAGGAAATCATTGAAAACTATGTAAAGTGAGTAACTTGGAGTTTTAAGCCATAGAACAAGCATAGAATGGACTACGGAAGTAAGCCAAAGAACCCCAAACATGAAAGAATAAACTGTAGAATGAAAGGACAACTTAAACCACGTGCGAACGCACGTAGGGTCGATTGGGAACCGACCCTACCAGACCACAGGATCGACCCCAAGCTCTCGGGAAGTTCAGGGAGGCTACGGTCGCACCTAGGGTCGATGGATAACCGACCCTATGATCGACCCTACCCCTGGGGTCGCAGAAAGATGCTACCCATCCTGCGACCCATCCTGCGACCTTAGCATTACAGCAAGCCTAAAGTGCTTGGAATAAATTCTAATTAAATTCTATCGACTTGTTAGGTTTTCCTATTGATATAAAGGTGATTCTTAAAGCTTGAAAGAGGATCTACAGTCAAGAAAAGGTGAGGGAACAAGACCTAAACTAATTGGCTAATAATAAACAGTTTTTATTTCATGAGTCCAATGCCATGACTGATTCTATGTGTGTATGCTTGTAATGTGCATTCAACATGTCATCCAATATTCCTGTTATTAATGTTCATGTATATTTAATTCTATTTATTTAAACATGATGATGATGATGCGAGGAATAGGCATGTGAATGTATGTGTGTGGTTAGTGTGCTTGATGCGAGTGGAGCATCAGGGGGAGGACGTGATATTGTGGTGTGTCCTAGTCACCAGACTCTAGCCCTATCTCTATTCAAGTCTTGTCCACTGACATCATCGTATCGCCATTACCTTAGCAGAACTATTACATCGTAGGGCATCAGGGGAGGTGGTCTCGGACCGTATAGTCTTCGACTCTGTCGGGGGGCCTTAGCTCTATCTCAATGGATGTATTGAGGGATGCTGGGGTGAGGCCTTGGATACACTATTTGACAATAGGATTGGTTAGTTGCAAGCCCAGTTTGTAAGCCCTCGCCAACAAGGGCTTACGTGTTGGTATGGGTAGAGCATCAGGGGAAGTGTGATGCGGTGCGGTCCTAAGCACTTTAGCTCTATCTCTATTCCATGGTGGGTGCATGTGGGACGGCAATAACGATATTCATTGGGCAGATTCACACACTCATGTATAGAGGTGAGGCGGCCATCGAACCTTTCTATAGCACATTGCAAACTTATATACCAGACCACAGATATGAATTGAATGCATGCATATGTTTGTTGCATTGTTTTATTTTCTCACTGAGCTCAAGTTGGAGAGCTGACCCTCGCACGCGCAATTTTTTTAGTTTCTGATGTTGCAGGTATTACAGTTGAAGATTATGTCAACACGCCAAAATATGAACATGTGGCGGCTATGATGAGCAAGCTATAGAGGACTACTATGATTCATTAAGCGAGCGTTTCACTGTGGATACGGTTAGGACTTAATTTTTGTATTTGGATATTTGTAATATATATTAAATTATGTTTTGGTTACTTGGAGATAAATAGAATATTAATTATTTATCATGACTAAACCTCAGTTCATTATCTGTAAGCCTTCCTCTATTTACTTTATTATCTCTGATTAATGTGGAATGTGTTTTGGTTTAACAAAAAATGGGAATAGCTTATTCGAGATCCTGGTTGAACCGTTGGTTTATTAACGGTTCATCACACCATTCTGGTTGGTGCAGAATTGGGGTGTGACAAGAATGGTGTGATGAACTGTCAATAAACCAACGGTTCAACCAAGATCTCGAATAGGCTATTTCCATTTATGTTAAATCAAAACACATTCCAAATTAATCAGAGATATTAAAGTAAATAGCGGAAGTCTTACAGATAATGAACTAAGGTCTAGTCATGATACATAATTAATATTCCATTTATTTCCAAATAATCAAAACATAATTTAATACATATTACAAATATCCAAATACAAAAATTAAACACTAAGCATTTTCATAGCTGAAACGCTAGCTTGACGAGTCATATTCGTCCTCCACAGCTTGCTCTTCATAGCCGCCACTTGTTTATATGTTGGCGTATTGACATAATCTTCAATCGTAATACTTGCAACATCAGAAACTAAAAGAATTACGCGCGCAAGGGTCAGCTCTCCAACTTGAGCTCAGTGAGTAAAAAAACAATGCAACAAACATATGCATGCATTCAATTCATATCTTTGATCTGGATTATAAGTTTACAATGTGCTATAAAAAGGTTCGGAGGCCCCCTCACCTCTATACAAGTGTATGTGAAGCTGCCCAATGAATATCGGCATTGCCGTCCCACATGCACCCACCATGGAAACAGTGTGTACCCAATGGGTATCAGCATTAAAGTACCACATGCTCCCATACCAACACGTAAGCCCCTATTGGTGAGGGCTTGCAAACTGGGCTCGCAACTAACCAATCCTAATGTCAAATAGTGTATCCAAAGCCTCACCCCAGCATCCCTCAATACGTCCATAGAGATAGAGCTAAGGCCCCCCGGCAGAGTCAGAGACTACAAGGTCCGAAACCACTTCCCCTGATGCCCTACGATGTAATAGCTCTGCTAAGGTAATGGCGATACGAAAATGTTAGTGGACAAGACTTGAGTAGAGATAGAGCTAAAGTCTGGTGACCAGGACACACCACAATATCACGTCCTCCCCCTGATGCCCCACTCGCATCAAATATACTAACCACACACAAACATTCACATATCTATTCCTAACATCACCATCATCATCATGTTATAAATAAATGAAATTAAATATGCATGAACAGTAAAAGCAGGAATATTGGATGACATGTTAAATGCACAATACACACATACACGCATAGAATCAATCATGGTATAGGACTCAATAAGCAAAAATAGCTTTTTATTATCCATTTAGTTTAAGTCTTGTTCCCTCACCTTTGGTTGCTAGTAGATCATCATTCAAGCTTTATGAATCACCTTTAAAATCACTAGAAAAACCTAACAAGTCGATAGATTCTAATTAGAATTAATTCCAACAATTTAGACTAGCTGAAATCATAGGGTCGCAGGTAGCGTCGCACCTAAGGTAGCAAATTCTGTGACCCTAGGGTATAGGGTCACAGGTAGGGTCAGTTATCCATCGACCCTATGTGCGACCACACCCTCCCTGGAACTTCCCGAGGGCATGGGGTTGATCCTGTGGTCTTGTAGGGTTGGATATCATTCGACCCTACGTGCGACCACACGTATTCTGAGTCGACCTTTCATTCTAAAGTTCATTCTTTCATGTTTGGATCATTTGGCTTACTTTTATGGTTTATTCCATGATTGTTCTATGGCTCAAAACTATGAGTTATACACTATTCATAGTCCATAATGATTTCCTCCATAGAATCTCTTAAAACTTGTCCATGGATGGATGATTTTGGTTTCTCCTAATCCTATGTTCTTCATAACTATACTAGAATCTCTTATTCAAGTAAGGAATTAGGTTCATACCTTTATTCAGAGGTTTCTCTGAGCTTCCTCCTCTTCCTTAGTCTTCTTCTTCAAGTTTCCTTCTCTTCTTCTCTTCCTTCTCTTTCTCTTGCTCTCACTTTCAATTAGGGTTCTAAAAGGAGTGAAAGAGGCTAAGGGACGTCCTATTTATAGAGGAAAACCTTCCAAAATAAATCCCATTGAGTTTAGGAATGATCCCCTTGGAATTAGGAAAGTTTTCTAATTTTCGGTTCGTGCTGTTTTCTTAGGGTCGATCCTAGGGTCGGATGTACTGAGACCCTACGTTTTTTTAAAATGTGAGACCCTAGGGTTAGGGTCGTAGGTAGGGCCGGATCTAGGGTCGCATAATCCGAGACCCATGCTACCCCACGACCAAAAAGTCATGGGTTGGACTTCTGTTGAGGGGGGGGGGGGTCGACCCTACCTGTTTAGGCATGAGACCTTACCCTTATTTTGACTGTTTTTGAGTAAAATTTCATATTGGGTCTTGGGTTTTTTTCACGCACTTGGTCCACTTCGCTCGACCATGACATGTAGACTGGTCACGACACGAAATATAAGGTTACACCGGGTTTGTGGCATGTGGGTCTTACAACTCCACCACCCTTAAAAGAAATTTCATCCTCGAAATTTGAACGTACGGATCTTACAACTCCCCTCTCCTTAAAATAAATTTTATCCTCAAAATTTGAATTTACTTTGGAGTCAATAGGTGGGAATTTTGTTTCCGCATTGCATCTTCTTCCTCCCATGTAATCTTCTCCACGTCTTGTCTTCGCCAGGTTACCTTCATATAATAATTATCTCAGCTTTGGAGATATTGTACCTTTCAACCAGTGAACTAGGCTGGTACCACTTCAATGGTTAAATCTTCTATCTAATCCAGTGGTTCCATGGTTAATACCTTTGATATAGATCTCCAATGTACTTCTTCAATAGAGACAGGCGAAATACATCGTACACACTAAACATGGACAGCGGTAACGCTAGTTGATATACAACTTTTCTACGTATCTCCAAATTTTATGTGGTCCAAAACATATATCGGATACAATTTTTTCTTCTCGTTGAATTATTTTTAATCCATGCATAAGTGATATCTTCAAGAACACTTTGTCACTTATGGCGAACTCAAGGTCTTGGTGTCTACATTATAGCTTGGTAGCAAATTCAATCTACATATAGCTTAGTTAGCCGCTCCAAAGCATACCGAGATCGTATAGCAATGGAATGAGCTATCTTCCTAAGGCGATGAACAATCACCCAAACTGCGTCAATCGATCTGGGAGTCAGTGGCAAATCAATGACATAGTTCATTATAGTGCAGTTTCATTTCCAGACTGGCTCTGATGGTTGTTGTAGTAAGCCATGTTGATCTTTCTCTTTCAGCCTTTACTTGCTGATAATTCAGACACTGGAACACGTACTAACCTACATCTGTTATCATTCCTCTTTACCAGTACAATATCTTCAGGTCATGATACATATTGGTTGTCACACCCCAATTCCGTACTATTTAGAATGGTGTGATGAACCGCTAATAAACCAACGGTTCAACTAGGATCTCTAATAGGCTGTATCTATTGAAAATAAAACCATACTCATCCACATTCAAAATCAGAATAAACACAAGAGCGGAAGTCTTAATGATAAATGAACTGAGAAATCTAACTGTGATAATCATAAATAAAATATCAAGTTATGGTTGTATCAACTGAGACATAAATAAATAAAATATCAATTACATTCCTTTAATAATTCAAACAAAATCTAATCGAATACGCATGAGTTGCACTCGCATGAGGAGTCATGCGTATCCACTAAGTCTTCAGCTTCCATTGCCGCCACGCGCCCGTACATAGGAGCATTCATATAATCTTCGACAGTGGTACCTGCATCATCAACTAAAAATATTCGACGTCGAAAGGGTGAGCACACATCATGGCTCAGTGAGCAAACAAAACAATGCAACAAACATATGCATGCATTCAATTCATATATGTGGTCTGGTAATAAGTTTGCAATGCGCTATAGAATGGTTCGGTGGCCGCCTCGCCTCTATGCACAAGGTGTAAAGGCCCGCCCAAAGGTTAACGTTTATTGTCGTCCCCATTCACCCTACCATGGAATAGAGATAGAGCTAAAGTGCTGAGGCCCGGCCTATGACACTTCCCCTGATACTCTACCCATACCAACACGTAAGCCCTTGCTGGCGAGGGCTTGCAAACTGGGCTCGCAACTAACCAATCCTAATGCCAAACAGTATATCCAAGGCCTCACCCCAGCATCCCTCAATACGTCCATAGAGATAGGGCTAAGGCCCCCCGGCAGAGTCAGAGACTACACGGTCGAGACCACCTCCCCTCATACACTATGACGTAATAGCTCTGCTAAGGTAATGGCAATACGACGATGTAAGTGGACAAGACTTGAGTTAGACATAGAGCTAGAGTGCTAAGGCCCGGCCTACGATATCCCCTGATACTCGCTCGCATCAAGCACACCAACCGCACACATATATTCACATGTCTATTCCTATCATCATCATCATCATCATGTTATAAATAATAAATTTAAATATGCATGAACAGTAATAATAGAAATATTGGATGACATGTTAAATGCACATGACAAGCATACGCGCATAGAATCAATCATGGCATTGGACTCAAGAAATAAAAACACTTTATTATTAACCAATTAGTTTAGGTCTTGTTCCCTCACCTTTGCTTGATTGTAGATCATCTTTCAAGCTTTAAGAATCAACTTAATATCACTGTTATATCACTAGAAGACCTAATCAAGTCGATAGAATTTAATTAGAATTAATTCTAATTTTTTAAAGCTTACTGTTAACTGGGGGTCGATGCCAGGGTCGGACGTTCCATCGACCCTGGGTGCTACCACCCCTATTCTGGACTTCCCGAACACTGGGGGTCGATGCTAGGGTCTAGTAAGGTCAATTTCCATCGACCCCACGTGCGACCCCCCGTAGGTTTAGTCAAAATTTTCATCCTACAGCTCATTCTTATTCTTTCATGTTTGGGTCCTATGGCTTGCTTCTATAATCCATTCCATACATGTTTTATAGTTTATAACTATAGTTTATTCCTCTACATGGTTTTAATGATCTCTTCCATGGTTTTCCATTGAAACCTAACCATGGATGGATGATTTGGATTTCTCCTAGATCATACCCTCTTCACTATCTACTCTAAGGTCTTAAGAAAATTCATGGAGATGGTATCCATACCTGAGAATTAGACTTGTTTCTCTGAAGCCTTCTCTTTGGTCTTCTTCTCCACTTTCCTTCTCTTCTCCTTCCCTTTTCCTTCTCTTCTCTTTCTCTTAATCCAATTTAATCCAATTAGGGTTCTAAAAGGAGTGAAAGAGGCTTAGGGACGTCCTATTTATAAAGTAGAAACTCCCAAAATAAGACCCATTGAGATTAGGAAAGAATCCCATTGAAATTTGGAAAGTTTTCAAATCACGGTTTCTGTTGGCAGATTGGGGGTCGATGAGGGGGTCGGAGATCCCGTCGACCCCTGGTTCTAAATTGTTTGACCCCCATTTAGAAACTCAGGGTCTGACTTTTATATTGGGGGGGTCCGACCCTGCCCCCTATTTTAGTGTTTTTTGGTCAGTTTAATACTTGGGATCGTTATCTCCTTCACGCACTTGGTCCATTGGACTCGACCATGATGGGTAGACCTGGTTCAAGGTGGTAAGACTGGGTTAGTTCGATACGGGTCTTACAACTCCCCCCTATTTATAAAAATTTCATCCTCAAAATTGTACATACCTTCCGAGTCAAATAAATGAGGATATTGCTTTCGCGTAGCATTCTCTTCTTCCCATGTGATTTCTTCCATATCTCTACTTATCCAGGTGACCTTAACATAATAGATATCACGTTTGCGTAGTCGTTGAACCTTTCGGCTGGTGATCTCACTTGGTGTTACTTCAAATGTCAAATCATCAGTCAAATCAGGTAGATCTACTGTTAAAACGTACGTTGGGTCTCTGACATACTTCTTCAATAAGGAGATATGAAATACGTCATGCACACTAGACATAGACGGTGGTAGTGCTAACTGGTAAGCCACTTTTCCACGCTTAGCTAGAATCTCATAAAGTCCGACATATCTCGGACTTAATTTTCCTTTCTGTCTGAACCGTTTCAAACCTCGCATAGGCGATACTTTTAAGAATACTTTAGCACCCACGACGAATTCAAGGTCTCGACGTCGAGTATCTGCATATTGCTTCTGACGACTCTGAGCTGTTTTCACTTTTTCCTTGATAATGTCTACCACTCCACAAGTCTCTTCAACAAATTCTGGTCCAACAGTAATACGTTCCCCAACTTCATTCCAAAACAAAGGAGTTCGACACTTCCTGCCATACAGTGCTTCATAGGGTGACATATGTATAGTAGCCTGATAGCTATTGTTATAAGCGAACTCAATCAATGGTAACTTTTCATCCCATGATCCTTTAAAATCAATTACACATGCTCGAAGCATATCTTCTAGAATCTGAATTGTACGCTCTAACTGTCCATCTGTCTGTAGATGGAATGCAGTACTAAACTTCAATATTGTACCCATAGCCTTTTGCAATCCTTTCCAAAACTTTAAAGTAAATCATGGATTTCTATCGGACACAATGCTTTCAGGTACACCATGTAATCGTATAATGTTATCCACATACAGCTTAGCTAACCTCTCCAGTGTATACTAAGGTCGTATAGGTATAAAGCGAGCTGTTTTAGTCAGGCGGTCTACAATCACCCAAACTGCGTCAACTACTCGAGGGGTCAATGGTAATCCTGTGACGAAGTCCATAGTGATGCAGTCCCATTTCCATGCTGGTTCCGGTAACGACTATAACAGTCCTGCCGGTCTTTATCGTTTAGCCTTTACTTTCTGAAAATTTAGGCATTGAGACACGAACTTAGCTACATCTGTTTTTATTCCTCTCCACCAATATAATTTATTTAGAACATGATACATTTTTGTACTTCCAGGGTGTATCGAATAGATGGTGGTATGGGCTTCTTTCATCAATCGATGTCTAATGTCCAAGCTTTCTGTTTCAGGTACACATATTCTTCCTTTGTACTTTAGTACCTTTTCTTCGTCTAAGGAGAACTCAGGAGTAGTCCTACTTTTTTCGATGTCTTCTTGTACCGTTCTTAAATAAGGGCCTGATTTGATAGCTGTCTTTACTTCATTAATTATATCCGGTATAATCTTCAATGCGGCGAAGATATTTAAAAATCGATGAATAAACCTTTGGTTGGTTGACTCACCCGGTACATCTATCACAAACTGTTCGTTACAGTAATTGAACACTCTTCCGGTAGTACACAGTGCAGCAGTGGTGCTAACCTCTTCTGGAGATTTCATCATTGCCTTTCTACTCAGTGCGTCCGCAACCACATTAGCTTTTCCCGGATGATACTGGATATCACAATCATAGTCTTTCAATAAATCTAGCCATCTTCTTTGTCTCATATTCAACTTCTTCTAATTAAATAGATAAGTAAAACTTTTATGGTCTGATTTAATCTGAAACTTCTCCCCGTACAGGTAATGTCTCCATATTTTGACAGCATGTACTACTGTCGCTAATTCCAAATCATGAGTGGGGTAGTTCTTCTCATGTGTCTTCAATTGCCTTGAGGCATAAGTAATTTCTTGTTCTCCTTGCATAAGTACACATCATAATCCCAATCCTGACGCATCGGTGTACAAAATAAATGGTTGTCCTGGAATCGGAATGGTCAAGATTGGAGCTGATATCAGTTTAGCCTTCAATGTTTGAAAACTCTTCTCGCATTTATCAGTCCAACAAACTTCTCGCCCTTCTTAGTCAAACTGGTAAGAGGTACGGCAATTCGAGAATAGTCTTCCACAAATCATCGATAATACCCAGCTAAACCCAAGAAACTTCTAATTTCTACAATGCTCTTCGATGCTTCCCACTTCACAATAGCTTCGATCTTGCTAGGATCCACTTTAATTCCTTCAGCGGTTACTACATGGCCTAGAAAAGCGACTTCCTTTAGCCAAAACTCACACTTTGTAAATTTGGCGTAGAGCTTCTCCTTCCGTAATCGCTGCAGAGCGGCGTTTAGATTATTAATATGAGTTTCCTCGTCTTTGGAGTAGACCAATATATTATCGATGAATATAATAATCGACGCATCCAACATATCGTGGAATACCCGATTCATAAGTTCCATAAAGGTTGCTGGTGCGTTCGTCAATCCGAAAGACATGACCAAAAATTCATAATGTCCATATCTGGTCCTGAATGCTGTCTTGGGAATATCACCATCCTTAATCTTCAAGTGATGGTAGCCTGACCGAAGATCGATCTTGGAGAACACTTTTTCTCCTTGCAACTGATCGAACAAGTCATCGATCCAAGGCAATGGGTATCGATTCTTGATTGTTAATTTATTCAGTTCTCGGTAGTCTATACACAATCGAACACTACCGTCTTTCTTCTTTACGAATAATACTGGTGCTCCCCATGGTGATATGCTAGGGCGAATGTAACCCTTGTCCAGCAGTTCTTGTAGTTGTACTTTCAATTCCTTCAGTTCAGTAGGAGCCATTCGATAAGGTGCTTTCGATACTGGTGCGGCTCCAGGTATAAGATCTATAACAAACTCTGTAGCTCGATCGAGTGGTAATCCTGGTAGTTCTTCAGGAAATATGTCTGGAAAGTCACGCACGACATCAATATTTTTCATTCGTGGTGCTTCCTTGGTAAGGTCGACCACAGATACTAAATACCCGACTGCTCCTTTCTCGAGGCACTTCTTAGCCTTTAGCGCAGAGAGTATGAACTTTCGTTTACGGGAAAGTTTGGTTCCAAAAAACTGAACTCTGCGCCTTCTTTGTCTTTAAATGTCAGTTTCTTTTCGGCACACAATAGGTTTACAAAATACCGAGCTAACCAGTCCATTCCCAAGATGACGTCAAAGTCTGCCATCTCAAGTTGGATCAAGGTTGCATCCAAAGTCTTTTCATCAATAAGAACTGGACATGGTCCATAACCTTTTTCTAACTCCACTTCTAATCCCATAGGTGATCGTACAAGCAGTTTGTAGTCTAAGGATTTAAGGGATAGATTTAGCTTCTTTCTAAATGATACAGATATAAAAGAATGAGTAGCTCCTGAATCAAAGAGTACTCTGGCGGGAATGCCATTAATAGGTATGATACCTGTGATTTGTTTTGGTTTAGTCTACATGCTCATACAATGTAATACAACTAACTAAAAAAATTTAAGTCATACCTGTGACCACATCAGGCAATGCGGCAGCATCCTCAGATGTAACCGCGTAAACTCGTCCTTGATGTAGCTGCTTCTTGGGCTTAGGACATTCCCTTGTCATATGTCCTACTTGATTGCAGTTATAACATTTTATCCCTTCAGTAATTGGCTTTTGTTGATGTTGAGCTACGGGAGTAGTCTTGGTTGCAGCGGTAAAGCCTTGAGCACGGAAGGGTTTGACTATCTTGTTATTCCCTCCATTATAAGAATTTTCAGCTGGCCTTTTTATACCTCTGTTTTGCATGAAATAACTCTCCTTCTGGATCGATTCTATAACTCGAACAATTTGTGCCGCTTCATTATAGATTTTCTTTTCAAGTCCCAGAACATGCTCGCGGATGCTTCCCCTAAGTCCCATGACGAACCTTTGGGTCTTTGTGTTTTCCTCTTGCATGCTGGTGGGTGCAAAGAAGAACAGCTCCTCATAACGCTGTTGATATGCATCCACGATCATCTGCCCCTGATATAAACTCAGGAACTCTCTTTCCATAGAATCTCTGAAACTTCTAGGAAAGTACTTCTCAAAGAATGCCTCCTTATAAATATCCCAAGTTAGTTGGGCGTGCTTTGTTAATAAATATGTCCTGGTAGACCTCCACCAAAGGTGTGCATCTCCTTTCAGCATAAAGGTGGCACACATCACTTTTTCTTCTTCATTTACTATCATCATCATAAAAAAAATTTCTATTTCGTCAACCCAGTTTGCCGACCATAAAGGATCTCCTGGCTTGCCATTAAATTCTTTGGGCTTCAGTTTAAGGAAACGCTCCACCAGTCTGGAGTGTTCTAGTTGTTGCGGGACATACGCCCCATACATAGGTGGTTGGTATTGATATCCACCTTGAGCTACCTCAGGATTTATACTTGAGCCTGCATGATGGGAGTCTGAGGTGCATGGGGTACTGTGTTACTTCCCCCTGAAGCTGTGCTTGCCTGTCCTGCTGGCATTGGAGGTGTCTGTGCAGCTGGAAAAGTCATGCCTATGGCAGCTTGCATAGTAGCCTGTGCCTGTTGCATTTGCTACAGCTGTTGGGCCAAGTTCAATACGAATGTAGCCAGGTCTGTAGGTGGAGCTGACAGATTTGTAGGATTTTTCTGCTCATTAATGACGGACGGTGCCATGTTCGTATTCCCCTGTATTTTTGGGTGTGTCTGGCTATCTTCCCCCACAGGTGGTGGTGGTGGGATAGAGTTTCGACTTTGTCTGGTTACTCTGCGTCCAGCCATTATCTAATCTGGTAGTGGGATTGCCTGAAAATCATTGAACATGTGAGACAATCATTATATACTTCATTCTCATATTTTAAAACCACTAACAAATGCAAATTTCAAATTATTCAGATCATTTTGTCGAAAATACTGTATTTTCACTGCAGGGTCGATGGTAGGGGTCGATGGATGTCCGACCCTCAGTCTGCGACCCTGAGGAATCACTAATTCTTCCCGAGAGCCGGGGGTCGATGAGGGGTTCGGAGGATGTCCGACCCAGGGTGCGACCCCTGGTTCTCTGTCAGATTACCGAGAGCCGAGGGTCGATGCGGGGGTCGATGAGTGGGTCGATGGTTTTGGTCGAATTCTCCGACCACCAGACTAAAAATCAGATTTTTAAGTTTCGATTCTGAGTCCATTTCCCATTCTTTCTCCTCCGCTCTGACTCGTCTCGTCCCTCTGAGTTGCTACAGTGACAACTCCGATCCGTTGGTGGTTTGTGCATCTCGTTTCGACATCTACACCTCCTCTACAATTATATCTTCTACGTTTTCATGTTTTTAGGTTTCCTTACCTAGGTTTTTACTCGTATATCTTGTTTTCTTCAAATTAAACTTTTTCTAACCATAAAAATTTATTTTTTATTAGGGGCTTTTGTTGTTGGTGACTCAAGGAACGAAAGCCCTCAAAAATATTTGAGTTCCATCGGTTGGCTATCGAGAAACTCAAAATTTACCCTTTTTGCCCTAATTTGTCGAGATTTTGAATTTCTTCAAATTTCTTCCAATCCAATCTCATTAGCTAAAATTTCCAACTGTATAAGTCTTACAGGATAGTTTAGGATCTATGTAAGTCCTCCTGCCCCCGTGTATGAGTGAAAAGTGAGGCTTTTGACCAATTTACGTCGTTATAATGTCGAAATTTTGGGTTTTTCATCTCTACTAAGCCATTATTTATTTTTCTTCATTATTTGTAGATACTATGGCTCGTACCAAGGTACCCAGGATTCGTGACCGTCTTCGCTTCCGTTCCAATGAATCCGAGACGCGGTATGCCCACTACGCTCGTAAGAATGTAGAGGGAGGCCGCAAGGTGGACTTGGTTAGCCTGGCCTTGTTCAATGTGGAGGGGGCTTTTGGTGATATGGGCTGGCTCCTGTCATCACCTATGATGCCTGTACCTATCCTGACTTGGTACGACAGTTCTATTGTAATCTCTAAGTGGTGGGGGATTACAACGACGTTGAGAGGGGTGGTGAGCTCAGGATCACTAGCTATGTCAAGGGAGTTGATATTTCCTTTGACTTCGGCAGCTAGCGGACTTGCTGGGTATCTCATATGATGGCTCCTTCATATTATGTGCCCCTGGAGAGTCCCAGTTCTTTTCATTACAGATGAGAGCTAAGATAGACCGTCATCTCATCAGAGAGGATCGTTGGGAGGTGAAAGCGAGTTACCTACGTTCAGATCCACGGGTGTACTGTAAGATTATTCAGCACAACCTAATACCGCAGAGTGGACATTACGAGAGGGTCTCCCAGTTGACCCAGTATCTGTTGTACTGTATATGCACTAGGCAGCCCGTCTGCCTTCCTTACATCATCATGCGGACGATGATCAGCGCTACGTTGCCCAGTCATACTGGCAACCTACCTTATGGACGCTTGATTACTATGCTGCTTACCCGCCTGGGTGTTGACTTGATGGATGAGAAGATTCAGGAGAAATCCTTCTCATCGCCTCTGGATTGGGAGGCCATCTGTAAGATGGGCATGCGGGATGCCCAGGTCAGCGATGAGAAGAGGAACGATATGGTGCGCCCTCACACTCGAGTGGAGATGGCTGACACTGAGGCAGCAGCAGCAGTCGCTGGAGCAGGGGTTCATGGGGATGATGACGATCGTCTGTACATGAATGTGGATGTCAAACCTCCTCCATCACCTACTCATGCCACAGGAGCTGGTCCTTCTTCTTCAGTTGGTCCTTCACATAGAGCTGGTCCTTCATATGCACCTTCTGATGACATGATGGGGATATTGCATGAGATACGAGAGGCTCAACGCATGTCTAATCTGAGGATGGGAGAGCTTCTAGAGGCTCAGCACTTGTCCGATAAGTGGGTGGGAGAGCTTAGGGATGCTGAGCGCGTGACTGACCAGCGGGTGGCTGATCTCACAACTAGTCTCCAGACGACCCAGACGCAGATAGCTTGGTTGACTAGAGTCTACGCTGAGAACTATGATAGAGACCGTGAGGCACCACCTCCCCCATCACCTCCAGCTTCTTGATGTATTTCTTTTATCTTTATTTTGTACTTCAGAGTAACTGTCCGGGTTGTGGACTGTACTCTTCTTTAGTCTTATATATAAACGTTTGTTCTTCTTTTGGTTGTACACAAATCTGTTTCTCATTTAATAGATGCATTATTCTCCTTCAGTTTTGTCTCAAACAACACAGATGCTTATGGTGTATTATTATTACATCTTTTTAAATTTTTATCCTATCTCAGTTCACGAACTCTTGTGGAAGTATACTGGTTTCACAGACAGGGCCTGAGATACTCTGATACCAAGTTGTCACACCCCAATTCTGTACTATTCAGAATGGTGTGATGAACCGCTAATAAACCAACGGTTCAACCAGGATCTCTAATAAGCTGTGTCCGTTGAAAATAAAATCATACACATCCACATTCATAATCAGAATAAATACACAATAGCGAAAGTCTTAATAATAAATGAACTGAGAAATCTAACTGTGATAATCATAAATAAAATATCAAGTTATGATTGTATCAACTGAGACATAAATAAATAAAATATCAATTATATTCCTTTAATAATTCAAATAAAATTTAATCGAATACGCATGAGTTGCACTCGCATGAGGAGTCATGCGTATCCACTAAGTCTTCAGCTTCTATTGCCGTCACGTGCCCGTACACAGGAGCATTCATATAATCTTCGACATTAGTACCTGCATCATCAACTAAAAATATTTGACGTCGAAAGGATGAGCACACATCATTGCTCAGTGAGCAAACAAAACAATGCAACAAATATATGCATGCATTCAATTCATATCTGTGGTCTGGTAATAAGTTTGCAATGCGCTATAGAAAGGTTCGGTGGCCGCCTCGCCTCTATGCACAGGGTGTGAAGGCCCGCCCAAAGGTTAATGTTTATTGTCGTCCCCATCCACCCTACCATGGAATAGAGATAGAGCTAAAGTGCTGAGGCCCGGCCTATGACACTTCCCCTGATACTCTACCCATACCAACATGTAAGCCCGTACTGGTGAGGGCTTGCAAACTGGGCTCGCAACTAACCAATCCTAATGCCAAACAGTATATCCAAGGCCTCACCCCAGCATCCCTCAATACGTCCATAGAGATAGGGCTAAGGCCCCCCGGCAGAGTCAGAGACTACATGGTCCGAGACCACCTCCCCTCATACACTACGACGTAATAGCTCTGCTAAGGTAATGGTGATACGACGATGTCAGTGGACAAGACTTGGGTTAGAGATAGAGCTAGAGTGCTAAGGCCTAGCCTACGACACCCCCCTGATACTCGCTCGCATCAAGCACACTCACCACATACATACATTCACATGTCTATTCCTATCATCATCATCATCATCATGTTATAAATAATAAATTTAAATATGCATGAACAGTAATAATAGAAATATTGGATGACATGTTAAATGCACATGACAAGCATACACGCATAGAATCAATCATGACATTGGACTCAAGAAATAAAAACAGTTATTATTAACCAATTAGTTTAGGTCTTGTTCCCTCTCCTTCGCTTGATTGTAGATCCTCTTTCAAGCATTAAGAATCAACTTAATATCACTATTATATCACTAGAAGACATAATCAAGTCGATAGAATTTAATTATAATTAATTCTAATTTTTTAAAGCTTACTGTTAACTGGGGGTCGATGTCAAGGTCGGACGTTCCATTGACCCCGGGTGCTACCACCCCTATTCTGGACCTCCCAAACACTGGGGGTCGATGCTAGGGTCTGGTAGGGTCGATTCTCCATCGACCCCATGTGCGACCCCCCGTGGGTTTAGTCAAAATTTTCATCCTACAGTTCATTCTTTCGTGTTTGGGTCCTATGGCTTGCTTCAATAATCCATTTCATACATGTTCTATAGTTTATAACTATAGTTTATTCCTCTACATGGTTTTAATGATCTCCTCCATGGTTTTCCATTGAAACCTAACCATGGATGGATGATTTGGGTTTCTCCTAGATCATACCCTCTTCACTATCTACTCTAAGGTCTTAAGAAAATTCATGGAGATGGTATCCATACCTGAGAATTTGACTTGTTTCTCTGAAGCCTTCTCTTTGATCTTCTTCTCCACTTTCCTTCTCTTCTCCTTCTCTTCTCCTTCTCTCAATCCAATTAAGATTCTAAAAGGAGTGAAAGAGGCTTAGGGACGTCCTATTTATAAAGTAGAAACTCCCAAAATAAGTCCCATTAAGATTAGGAAAGAATCCCATTGAAATTTGAGAAGTTTCTAAATCACGGTTTCTGTCGACAGACTGGGGGTCAATGAGGGGGTCGGAGATCCCGTCGACCCCTGGTTCTAAATTATCCGACCCCCGGTTAGAAACTCAGGGTCTGACTTTTATATTGGGGGGTCCGACCCTACCTAGCTGGGTGTGCGACCCTCCCCCCTATTTTAGTGTTTTTGGGTCAGTTTAATACCTGGGATCGTTATCTCCTTCATGCACTTGGTCCATTGGGCTCGACCATGATGGGTAGACCTGGTTCAAGGTGGTAAGACCGGGTTAGTTCGATATGGGTCTTACATTGGTACTCCAGGATGTCCTGGATATTGAGTACAATGGGCTCTTATCATTATCCTCTTCATGATATCCGAGTCTTTATCTTCAGGTATTCAGAATTTACCTCTGCATCTGAGTACCGTCTCCGCATCCAAAGTAAGTCAGGGTTAGGTTTTTCCTTCTCTAAATCTTCTTACCCCGCTCTTAGATATAGATCTAACAAAATTACTACCTTTACTTCGTTTATCAATTCAGAGATGATCTTTAATGTTGTGAATGCAAGCGAGGAACTATTGCTCCATAAGTTCATCCATAAGTTCTTGCTCAATTAGAACATTACGAGTTTCTATTATATGTTACTCTCCTTCCAAATATGAATCTATTGCTGCGAAACATAAGACAGCATTTATACTGGGTCCTTCCTTGGACTTCATAATTCCCTTTTTCTTTAAGGCCTTAGCTACTACATTAGCCTTGCTCGGGTGACATTGAATATCACGATCTTAATCCTTCAGCAATCCCAGCCATTTTCTTATCCTCATGTTCAACTCTTTCTGATGAAGAGATAAATAAAACTCTTGCGTTCCCATTTAATCTAAATTCTTCTCCATATAGATAATGTCTCCAAGTTTTGATTGCATAATTCATCACCAGTAATTTCATGTCATGAGTAGGGTAATTCTTTTAATGCTCCTTCAGTTTTCTTGAAGGATATGCAATCACTTATTTACCTTGCATCAACCCGCATCCTAGATCCAATCCGAAAGCTTCGATGTATAGGGTAAAAGGTTTCCCTAGTACCGGAATGATCAAGATGGAAGCTGATATCAATCTTATTTTTAGCGTTTGGAAACATTCTTCACACTTGTCAGTCCAATTAAACTCCTCTCCCTTCCGGGTTAGCTTGGTAAGAGGTATTGCAATCTTAGACTGGTCATCTTCAAATCATCTGTAATAACCAGCTAAACCCAAGAAACTTCTGATCTTCGTAATATTCTATAGGTATTTCTCACCATAAGATTACTTCTATCCTAATGGGGTCTACTTTCATCCCTTTTTATGATGCTACGTGATCTAAGAAGATCACTTTGTTTAGTTAGGTCTCATATTTCTTGAACTTGGCATAAAGTTTTTCCCTTCTCAGTTGTTGTGAAGCTGTTCTAAGATCCGTTGTATGAGTTACTTCATTCTTGAAATAAACCAAAATATCATCTATGAAAATAATGACTGACGTGTCCAACATGTCATGAAACACCCAATTCATCGGTTTCATAAAATGTAAGGGCATTGGTTAATTCAAACATCATAATCAGGAACTCACAATGTCCAATCTCGATTCTAAAAAACTATCTTCGAGATATCGCTGTCCAAATTATTCAGCTGATGATATCTTGATTGAAGATCAATCTTAGAAAATACCTTTGCTCCTTGCAACTGTTTAAACAAGTCATCGATCTGAGGTAGTAATTATCGATTCTTAATCGTGTGCTTGTTTAGTTCCCGGTAGTCTATACATAATCTGACACTACCGTCATTCTTCTTCACGAATTGCATTAGTGCTCCACGTGATGCAATACTTAGCCGATTAGAACCCTTGTCTAATAACTCCCGTAGTTGAGTCTCAATCCCTTCAACTACGTAGGAACTACTCCATAGGTGCCTTTGACATAAGTATCTTTCTTGGTAACAAGTCGATGACGAACTCGGTCATATGATCAGATGGTAAGCCAGGTAAGTCTCCTGGAAACACATAGAAAATTTATGCATCACATCAATATCTTCCATCTGTGGTGCTTCTTTGGGAACGTGTACTACAGATACCATATGTCTAACTTTTTTCTTCAAAGCATCTCTTCGCCTTTAGCATAGAGAGGATCAGCTTTCACTTCTTAGGCAACATGCTTCCAATAAAACTAAATTATATGTCGTCTTTATTCTTGAATGATAACATCTTCTATGCACATAACAACTTTGTAGAGTGTTGAGACAACCAGTCTATTCCCAAGATGACGTCAAAGTCTACCATCTCAAGTCAATTTATTTTTGCATCCAAATTCTGTCCATCCATATGATTCGAACATTGTTAATAACACTCATCCAATACAATATCTAGTCCAAAAGGGCTTGAACTAGTAAAATCTGGTATAAAGGTCTTAAGAGCACATCTAGCTCCTTAATCTCCTAGTTTTTCAAAAACTATTGCTTAAAATCTCATGTATCCCAAAAAAAAAACTCATTAGCTTACACCTTCTTTATCATTTTTGTTCTACTCTGATCTCTCTTTCATATACCTCGAAAAATATCTTGTGATTGTTACTTACTTTCTTGCTCATGCACTCTTTTATAGACATGACTCATATCCTTCCATTCAGTAATCTTGAAACAAATCCTCCATTACTTTATCTGAGGTTCATTGGCTATAGCATTTAATTTGAATCCAATCATCTTTCTTCCAATAATTCTATTATCACTAAACATCTTTTCAATGGATGTCGAGAAATATAAGAATCAGAATGTTCATCCAAAAGTAATTCATTTCCTTCTTTCAATTTAGTATAATGACGAACACTTGCTTTATCTAATGAACTTAGGTTTAAAAGATCAGGAGTAAATCTGTGGTAATTCAACCGGCATCAAAAGATTGTTAAGTTGCACGGTGGTCCAAATACATGGAAAATAGAGGTTATATAGTTCTTAACCTCATGGTTATAGTTCTATCGAGTATATAATGCCATTGGTCAAGGCACTATCAGAATAAATCTGGAGAAAGATTTGGTACATCAATAAATCAGGTATAATCGAAAAAATGTACGCTCAACATGATTAAACATTTACTATTTATTTAGCTCATATCCCTGTTCATGTTGTCGATCATGAGAGTAGCTCAGATTGGTATAATTAGGACTAATACTAAAGAAACAATATCTATAACTCCAGTTGACAGGTTAAATCAATAAGGTATCCTGTCAAGGTACGAGAATTAGAATCAGGTATGTGCATCCTCTATAATCATAAGAGTAAGTCAATAATGCACCCCATCCTATATAAACCTATCTATTTATAAGGCCACAATAGATTTGATCCTTTGCTGAAAATGTTTGAGGCTTTATCTTCAGGAAATATTTTTCAATCCTTGTTGGATCATTCTGCCATGATGCAGCTATCCCATATATCGATGGCTGATAAGGGTCACCACCTTGATACACTGCTTGTTGTGTACCAAGCTTCTGCATTAGGGTGTACGTTACTGGGACTTGTTGTATGATAGGCACTGTGTTATAGCTAACAGGTGTTGGGGGTACAGTGTTGCTACCAATTGGTAGCGTACTTGGTTTGACCCGGAGGTGTTGATGTAGTATTGACAACTTGGGTAGTGATTCACATAGCAACTTGCATAGTCGGTCTCATCTGTTGTTGCTCATATATTTTATCTAGCTAAATTTATTACAACCGTGGCCAAGGTACTTGGTAGTCCAGGTGATTGGCTGGAGTGGACTGGTTGTTCACTCCCTTTGATTTGCTTCATTCTGATTATCATTATTTAGCATCTACTCAGATGAGTTTTCATTACCCATTCTCAACCCAGATAGTGGTGGGGGGTCAAGTTGCAACATCTTCTTAATGCTCAGTGGGCAATGGATCAGCGTATGGCGGATCTCACTCTAAGTCTCCACGTCACCCAGGAGTATAGCTTTATCTTCTTTTATTCTTAGTGTATGGCCATTGTTCTCCTATCTCTGTTGCATTCAGCCTGAGATCTTTCCCTTTACCATTGCAGGGACTTAGGCGTTACTTAGCCATTTTCCTTCTTTCTCTGTCATACATCAAGTTTCACATCTTGTGAGTACCAACTCGATATTCTAATTTTTCTACTTTCCATATGCTTCATTCCTGTTACTGTAATATATCCTTTGTATACTTAGGCAATTGCCCGACTTATAGATAGTACCCTATATTATTTGTTTATCAGGATAAATTTTGAATTTTCTCTTTCTATTTGTGTATTTACATGGTTCCACCTTTAATATGTACATTATTGTCTTGTTTAAGTTCTGTCTTAACCAACACATGTACTTATGGTGTGTTTGTATTAAAGCTTTTAATTTATGCTAACTCAGTTCATGGACTCTAGTGGAAGTATTCAGGTTTCATGGGAAAGGCTTGAGAGCTCTGATACCAAGTTATCACACCCCAATTCTGCACCAACCAGAATGGTGTGATGAACCGTCAATAAACCAACGGTTCAACCAAGATCTCGTTTAGGCTATTCCCATTTATGTTAAACCAAAACACATTCCACATTAATCAGAGATAATAAAGTAAATAGCGAAAGTCTTACAGATAATGAACTGAGGTCTAGTCATGATACATAATTAATATTCCATTTATATTCAAATAACTAAAATATAATTTAATACATATTACAAATATCCAAATACAAAAATTAAACACTAAGCATTTCCATAGCTGAAACGCTAGCTTGATGAGTCATATTCGTCTTCCACAGCTTGCTCATCATGGCCGCCACATGTTCATATGTTGGCGTGTTGACATAATCTTCAATCGTAATACCTGCAACATCAGAAACTAAAAGAATTATGCGCGCGAGGGTCAGCTCTCCAACTAGAGCTCAGTGAGTAAACAAAACAATGCAACAAACATATGCATGCATTCAATTCATATCTTTGGTCTGGTTTATAAGTTTGCAATGTGCTATAGAAAGGTTCGGAGGCCCCCTCACCTCTATACACGAGTGTGTGAAGCCACCCAATGAATATCGGCATTGTCGTCCCACATGCACCCACCATGGAAACAGTGTACCCAATGGATGTCGACATTAAAATACCACTTGCTCCCATACCAACACGTAAGCCCCTATTGGCGAGGGCTTGCAAACTGGGCTCGCAACTAACCAATCCTAATGTCAAACATTGTATCCAAGGCCTCACCCCAGCATCCCTTAATAAGTCCATAGAGATAGAGCTAAGGCCCCCCGACAGAGTCAGAGACTACACAGTCCGAGACCACCTCCCCTGATGCCCTACGACGTAATAGCTCTGCTAAGGTAATGGCGATACGACGATGTTAGTGGACAAGACTTGAGTAGAGATAGAGCTAGAGTCTGGTGACCAGGACACACCACAATATCATGTCCTCCCCCTGATGCCCCACTCGCATCAAATACACTAACCACACACAAACATTCACATGTCTATTCCTAACATCACCATCATCATCATGTTATAAATAAACAAAATTAAATATGCATGAACAGTAAAAGCAGGAATATTTGATGACATGTTAAATGCACAATACACACATACACACATAAAATCAATCATGGTATAGGACTCAATAAGCAAAAATAGTTTTTTATTATCCAATTAGTTTAGGTCTTGTTCCCTCACCTTTGGTTGCTAGTAGATCCTCATTCAAGCTTTATGAATCACCTTTAAAATCACTAGAAAAACCTAACAAGTCGATAGATTCTAATTAGAATTAATTCCAACAATTTAGACTAGCTGAAATTATAAGGTCGCAGGTAGGGTCGCACCTAGGGTAGCAGTTTCTGTGACCCTAGGGTGTAGGGTCGCAGGTAGGGTCGGTTATCCATCGACCCTATGTGCGACCACACCCTCCCTGGAACATCCCGAGGGCATGGGGTTGATCCTGTGGTCTTGTAGGGTCAGATATCATTCGACCCTACGTGCGACCACACATATTCTGAGTCGACCTTTCATTCTAAAGTCCATTCTTTCATGTTTGGATCATTTGGCTTACTTTCATGGTCCATTCCATGATTGTTCTATGGCTCAAAACTATGAGTTATACACTATTCATAGTCCATAATGATTTCCTCCATGGAATCTCTTAAAACTTATCCATTGATGGATGATTTTGGTTTCTCCTAATCCTATGTTTTTCATAACTATACTAGAATCTCTTATTCAAGTAAGGAATTAGGTTCATACCTTTATTCAGAGGTTTCTCTGAGCTTCCTCCTCTTCCTTAGTCTTCTTCTTCAAGTTTCCTTCTCTTCTTCTCTTCCTTCTCTTTCTCTTGCTCTCACTTTCAATTAGGGTTCTAAAAGAAGTGAAAGAGGCTAAGGGACATCCTATTTATAGAGGAAAACCCTCCAAAATAAGTCTCATTGAGTTTAGGAAAGATCCCCTTGGAATTAGGAAAGTTTCCTAATTTCTGGTTTGTGCTATTTCCCTAGGGTCGATCCTAGGGTCGGATGTACTGAGCCCTACGTTTTTTTAAAAACGTGAGACCCTAGGGGGTCGCAGGTAGGGTCGGATCTAGGGTCGCATAATCCAAGACCCATGCGACCCCACGACCAAAAAGTCATGGGTTGGACTTATGTTGAGGTGGGGTCGACCCTACCTGTTTAGGCATGAGACCCTACCCTCATTTTGACTATTTTTGAGTTAAATTTCATATTGGGTCTTGGGTTTCTTCACGCATTTGGTCCACTTGGCTCGACCATGATATGTAGACTGGTCACGACATGAAATGTAAGGTTAGACCGGGTTCGTGGCGTGCGGGTCTTACATAAAGGCTATTCACTTTGCTACCCTTCATCACAAACCAAAGAACCCTTAGAAACTTTAAGAGCTCCACCTCCACCTATGTAGGAACACCTAATAGAGTCTAAGGTACTTAAGGAAATAAGATTCTTCTTCAAGTCTGGGATGTGCCTCACATCCAGCCTCACATCCATCAAAGTCCTCATTATCCCATCATGACACCTAATGTGAATTGTACCAATACCAACTGTCTTGCAAACTACGTTGTTTTCCATCAAGATTGAACCACCCTTAATAGCCTTGTAGGTAGTGAACCAATCTATGTTTGGATACATGTGATAAGATGCACTTGTATCCAAAATCCATTCTCAATTGGAACAGCCATCCAAGGGACATACGGCGAGAACATTTTCAGCAACATCGGCTTTATTGACCTTCGCCACATTTGCAGAATCTGAAGCTTGACCCTACTGATTTTCATTCTTCTTAAGAGCATGATACTCTGACTTGTAATGCCCTTTCTTGTAATAATAGTAGCACTCAACATTCTTCTTAACCAAGTCCAATCTAGAATTAGAACGATTACCTGATCTGCCTTTACGACTCTCTTTGGTCTTCGGACTACCTCTAACAAGCAAACTGTCAGTCTAACTTTTAGTACTTTTTCCATTCAATTTTGTTCTCAACTCCATAGAATTCAAAGAGGCCTTCACATCCTCTAAACTTATGGATTCTCTGTCATACAGCATAGAGTTAACAAAATTTTCATATGAGTCAGGTAAAGAACACAATACAATAAAGGCTTGATCTTCATCCTCAAGTTTAATATCCAGATTTCTCATGTCCATGATAATTTTATTAAATTTATCTAAGTATTCCTGGATAGGCGTACCTTCTTTCATCTTTAGAGTCTAATGATATTGCTTCAAATACAACCTCGTTGTAAGAGATTTCTTTATGTAAAAACTTTCGATCTTTGCCCACAATCCAGCCGCTATTTCTTCATCAGCAATTTCACAAAACACCTTGTTAGAAAGCAACAATTGCAAGGCATTGTGAGCCTTCTCATCCATCTCTTCAATTTTGGCTTTAGTCATATCCTCTGGGTACTTTCCGTTAAGAGCCTTTACCGTACTTTCATGCCGTAACAAAGCTTTCATCTTTATTCTCCATGATCCAAAATTATTCTGACCATCGAAAGGAGTCACTAAAAACTTCATCGAAGCCATTACAAACATAAAACCCTTGAAATCGAATCAAAGCTCTGATACCAGTTTGTTACAACAAACACAGCGGAAGAACGCAGGTAATGATAGTATGAAATTTGAATAAACAATAAACAATAATGACGCAAGAATTTTACGTGGTTTGATCAATGTGCTCTACGTCCACAGGCGAGAAGAGATTCTCAATAAATCAAGGAAAAAAATAAGAATACAAAGTGCACCTTATAGAGTAGCACGAATAAACAATATTGTAACCAGCTTCAACAATGAAAAAGAACCCTAGTTGCTCTCTCTATTTCTTTTCTCTCTTCCTCTTACGTTTTGAGGCTAGGTTAGAAAAATCATCTACTCTTTCTCTCTCTCTCTCACGATCACTTTTATGGGAGAAAAGTGATTGAGTGAATAGGGGAATCTTTTTCCCACAACCTTCCTATTTTCTCTCTAACTAAAAGAGAAAGATACGATATGGTCCATAATAACCATAAAAGACCCAGATTTTCAGTCACAAAAAATAACAGCAAGTTTCTTCAAAGAGTTTTAAAGATGAAAAACTTAACATTGCATCTTAAGAGGTGCCACGAGGAGAAATATTTTCCAAAGGAGTCAAACATATTTTGTTCTATTCAAAACAAAAGAATATGTAATTCTCTCACCATTGTGAGTAATTTTCCCATCAAATTACCAAGTAAAATATGACAAGCATCTATAGGCAAAACATCACACCAAATTTCATCACAATAGGTACCAATTGAAAACTTCACCAAGCACCTCTCAGTATCAGGAATTTCACCTCCCCTTCTAAACCAAGAGATACCATTGGGCTTAGGGTGCTTATCGCAATTCAAATTTAATTTTCAACCATTTCCTTAGAAACCATAGTCTCACAACTATTGGAATCAATCAAGAGTAAGCATTTTTTACAATAGACTGTTTAATAAGTATAAAAAAAAAAACACTTCTAAGCCATTGCTCGTCTTCCAAGCATTTGGGTGCGGCTACTAAAATTTACCTAATAATATGGCTTTCCACTTCACTATCAAGGTCACAACATTATTGTGGAATTACATCTTCTTAGTCACTCTAATTGACAACATCTTCACCTTTATCCTCAACTAAATTAATCTGGTAATCTTTCTTCTTGGTAGGACAAGAAAATGATATATGACCCATGTCTCCACACCGATAGCATATATTGGAGTTTTCTCTATTCCTATTTTGGTCTTTGAAGATAGTCTTAGGTCTTTCCCCAACTTATGGATTTGGATACTCATTGACTTTGTAAAAGTTCTTTAATTTGTCTTTTGGAGGCCCATTAGGAACCTTGTCATGCCGCCTAAAGGAATTTCTTTTTAATTTTTCTTGGTCTTTGATGGCCAGTTGGTGTACTTCATCAAGAGTGTTTAAGTGGTGTAAAACAAGCTCATCTTGAATAGGAAGCTTTAAATAACCAACATACCTAGCAACCAATAATCATCATCTTCATGTATAGGAGTTTATAAAATTCTTTGGTATAGCCATTCACATTTTGCTCACTCTTTTCCCAAAGATGGTGAAATTTCTTATAAAGTTTGAGAAAAAACATGAAGGAGAAATTTCACATCCAACCTTTCTTTCATATCCGTCTAATTATTAATTGGACGGCGAAACCTCTCCTTTCTCGGCTTTATTGAAATCATCACCACAAACCAAGGCATGACTCTTAACTTTTGTGGTTTGTGGCCACAAAATTAACCTTTCTCTCACCCAATTATTCTTTCCGCTTTAAAAATGTTTTAATAGAAGCAATCCAACCTACATAGAGGTCGGGATCAAATTTACTATTGAAGTTGTTTACGTCTACCCGAATACTTTTGTCGGATTATTCCAAAGCTCAGGCTAACCTTTCAATCACCCAAAGAGTTTGCATATGCACTTGTTGGAGTTGAATCAAAGTAGAGCTCGAAGAACTGTCATGATCATCGTTTCAATGGATCATCGAGGATATGGAAAGTTAGGTTTGTACCCATTGTAGAAGCCATTGGATGACTTGTGGAAGCCATCATAGAGAGCTGTCGTAAAACTGTTTGCATCATTTGTTGGAGGTTTTCATTTGCTTCCCGCAATGTAACTTATTGTAACATGGCCATATGTTGATTTCTTCTTCCTCTTGACATAGTGATGGTGGATAAACTCCAAGACTGTGTGAGGACATAGGATTTCCCTCCATACGTCCTCTCTCTTTGGCGACGAAAGAAAGTTTATCTGGAAATAGAAGTGGAAAATGCAAAGTTGTTCCCAAAAGAGACCATCGACTTTCGCCTTTTATCCTATCCACCATGCAGATGGACCATAAATGATCAGAATCTCCACCTAGATTAAAGTCTAGTAAGGGTGTCAACGGGTTAGTCCGGTTTGGTTTCGGTCTGGACTGAAACAGTGTCAGGCTTTACAAGTCCAGAGCAAAACTTGTCCATTAAGAGTTTAGGCTGGGGTGGACTGTGCTGGACACAATAATTAACAATCTCGTGTCGGGTTGTTATCGGGCTGAGCTTATCGGATTGATTTCGGACCGGCTAGGTCCAGGCTGGGTTTATCAGGCTTATCGATCTGCCTTTACATGTAACTATTTTTGCATGAAAATAATTTTTTTGTTGTGTTTTTTTTTTCATATATAATACAATTGTAAACGGTTGAGTTTTAATTGGTCTTAGGGGCATCTGAGCATGGATAATAGATTACATATTTGCATTTATCTGGTTAGAATCATTAGATCCTTGGTCAATTGGTCAATTTATGAATAGCAAAAAAGAATCGGTTTGGGATAGCTTGCGCTTCTTAACGGGCCTTACCGGTGTTCAGGTTTGGTATTATCAGTTCGGGCCAGCTTGGACATCTTAACAGGCTGATTCGGTTTGGTCTGGTTTCAGTCCATGCTAAAACGGTGTCGGGCTTTACAAACCCAGACCGAAACCTGTCCATTAAGGGCTATTTCACTTCTTATTAGCATCATTACTAAATATGTTAAGAATTTTAAGTAGTTTATACAATTATTTTGTGTTACTACTATAAAAGTTTCATTTTTTTAGTTAAAAAATTTCCATTTCCTTCTCTTTAATTCCCCTTGCAACCAAACACAGCCTCCGGGGTGCTTGGTTACAAAGAAAACAGTAATCCGATGATGCTTTGATCTTGGAGATTTCTTTTTTCTTTGAAAGCGATAACATTCATTAAGAGAATCCGAAACTATTAACGGCGACCATAAACCAATTAGGGAAATAATCCTCTCACAAAAGATGGGTCCGTCTGAATATAACAAGGGTTTTTACAATATGTAGTTGTAGCTGATTTCTTTTTATGCATACTCATTGGGCTATCTCCAAAACCTCAATATACATGGAGAGTAGTTTTAGCATTTCATTTGGGAATTGACGTAAATCTGATAGTACAAAAGGGCGATTAGTTGTACCCCCATATTGTAACCACCTTTGTTACAAGTAGAATAACCCATAAATCTTGCGAGGCATAGCAATGGAATGAACTAAGGCTACTACACATCTCTCCACAAACAAAAGCAAACAAGAAAACAACTCCGAAGATGGTGGGCCTTGGCATAATAGTAAGGTTGTTCCATTATGACCTAGTAATCATGGTTCAAATTTAAAAACAGTCTCTTCGTGAAGCAAGAGTAAGACTGTGTACATAAACCCCACCCAGACACCACAATGACAATAGCCTCTCATGCATTGGGTACTACGCCCTTTTATATATAAATTATGCTTAATTCTCATTTCTATTCCATGGATCGAGTTATCATTCATGTGTAACTACTCATACAATCGAAAGATAGGGCTCATCTCTGATCGTCCAGTATGCCCAGCCATCCATCGGACTAACTGCGGTGATCGGCTTCAAAGCCAAAGTAACCCAACCCGTCCGGTAGACAACTAGACGATAGAAGACAATCTCCATCCCAAACAATAGGTGATGATTGCAGCAGGAAATTGCACTGGCAAAAAAAAATGAGGTATCTGTTTTACTAGCCAAATAATTGTCGTTTTGAAAATATGCAGCTCCTAAATGGTTAGATAACGAATGAGGCTTATGGGTTCTATTTTTTCCAATTGCGTTTGGTTGCAAGGAAAAGGAAGAGAAAGGAAATAAAATGAGATTTGAAAAAATGAAAATTTATATTACCATAATTGAGTAACTACTTCAAACTCTAAATAAAGCTCTCTTTGATATAGTTTATATATATGTTTATGAGTTATCTATAATAAATCATTTATGAGAATAAATTATGAATGGGAAATTTTCACCTACCCCCTAAAAAGATTTGACCAAATCACCTACCACCCAAGTTGTTTAAAAAAATCACCTACCACCTAAATTAGACATATGTTTATCAAAAAGATCCAAAAGCAACTAACAGAGCCGTTAGTTGCTGATGTCAGCCATTAGAAAATACTTAAATGACAATATACCCTTTTTGTAAGGGGAAAAAAAGCTCATTTTTTTCACCGAAATTAGTTTAGTCCCAAACGCCTCCGCTTCCTTCTCTTCTTCTCTTTCCTCTCTCGCTTTTGCAATTTACTTAAAAAAATTCTCTGGTTTCTTTCATTTTAAAAATAACGTTTCTGGTTCTTCATGTCGTCAAACCATAAAAATAACTGAATTACTAACCTATAGGGTAAAGTTTGCACTTGGCAGAGCGAGAATCTACAGTAAATTAGAGAAGTATTGGAACTAAGAAGGGCTTTTTGTTTAGATTTACCTTTTGGGTCCGGTAAATAGCAGCTCCAGAGGACGAAGCCAGAATAAGAAATCCCATTAAATTATATTTTTTGTTGTTGATTTTTCAATCTGGTAAACTTGAACGGAAGGATTGAAGCTTTACAGTTTTCTGTTTCTAATCAATATTTTTTGTAAATATATTAGGATCTGAAGTAAAAGAGTGTAGTGATTGTGAGTTTAGTGGGTTTATCATTTTGGGTTTTCGTTGCTTGGTTGTTCTATGGTTGAAATCTGAAGCCATGAGGAAGAAACTTGTTACATGTTCCTTTCTATCTTTTGATTTGTTGGTTTCTGTTTAGTTTGATTTTGCCTATGGTTGGCTTGCTTTTAGTGCTGATTTGATGTTTGTTTTTAGGTTATTATATGGTGATTCTTGTGATTTCTATGTGGATTCAAAACTATGATCTGGAGTTAGGGTTTCTTTTTTTTTTCCTTATTTTTTTAATAAAATAATGCAAAGAAATAGAGAGGAAGAAGAAAGGGGTATAAACGTATACACACAATTTCAACTCTTTCCCGTCAGTCCATTAACTAACATTTGTATAATTTGGATGATAGGTGATTTTTTTTAAAAACTTGGGTGGTAAATGATTTTCTGGAATCTTTTTAGGTAGTAGGTGAAAATTTCTCATTATGAATCATAAATAATAATCGTTAAATACCACTAGACATAAAGAAGTAATAATAGATTATCACAATAATGATAAACACCTTCTATATTTATAGATTTAAAATTATATCAATTTATTTTAAATATAAATAAGTAACCATAAATCATACCAAACAACTGCATATGTCATAATGTATTATATAGCATACCAAAGAGAACCTAAATAAATAGATTACTTTTTAAAACCAAGAAATTTGGTCGAAAAATATAGTAAAATTTAAGGGGAGAAAGATCCCACAGTGCCTTATGGGGATCCTCTCTCTCTCTCTCTCTCTCTCTCTCTCTCTCTCTCTCTCACCCTGTATTTATGCCCGCTAACAATATTGAATCCTACATGCCAATTGATGTGGTGTGGAAGATTCTCCCACATTGACAGCATGGGGAATCCTTGCCTAAATTAATAACCATTAATTATTTTTATTTTAGTTTTGATTTGATTTTACTTCCCTACTTTTTACTTTCCTTCTTTCTTTCAATGTCTTGTCAGGTTTTTAGACTTGGGACTGGAATGAGTCCATTATCTATTAAGCACTCTTTGGTATAGTTTATATTTATGTTTATAAGTTTTATTTAGAATAAGAGAATAAATTATGAGTCATAAAGGATAACATTTGGTACTACTAGACATAAAAAAGTAATAATAGATTATCACAATAATGATATACACCTTCTAATCTATTTATAAACTTTAGATTATATTAATTTATTTTAAATATAAATAAGTAATATAAATCATACCAACCAACTACATATGTTATAATGTATTATATAATAAATTCTATAATACATTCCAAAGAGAGCCTAAGCTAAGACAACACATCTCCATCTATTAACCAAGAGCATATTCTTGTCCTCTTATTGCTTGATGAGCCAATATACAGATGCTTCTTCATTGAGCTGTCCTTCCGTATGTATACAAGGGTATAAATTGTGATGGTTCTCGATAATTGGGACAGTCTTTAATTGGTTCCGATCCTAAGGGGGCACTCTCAGAACCGTCACTCCAAGTTGATGGGTTCTGAACCTAATTCTCAGTAGTAATTATTAATGATTGGAAGGGTTTCGGTTCCTAGTTGTTTCAGGCACTATTACAATGTCCAAAATTTCAAAATGCTTATTAAAGGTACAAAGAGTCAAGAGTACATATAAATATGAACCAAATACTTAAAAAAAAAAAATTTCATTCTTAAGAATCAAATAATCCAAAATTTCAAAATTTAAATCACCAACACTAAATGAAAATTCAAAAGCATTCAAATAAATATCTTCTAACCCTAGTTAACATCCCAAATGACCAAATGAATTAGATTGGTAAATCCAAATGATCAAAAAGAAAAGGTCAACTCTATCACTTTGTCTCAGTCATCAATATCATCATGGTAAAATTCAAGAGCTTTGGTAATTATAATTAAAATTCTACAAACGGAAGATCAATAATACAAATAAAGAGCAAATATTTATTAGGGTGAAAGACAATAACTTAGTTGATAGCCCATTAGGTTCTATAAGCAGGGAATGAAAAGTTGTCTGAAGTTATAATGTCTTATGTCTGGGAGTATCAAAAAGAGTTGAGAATTGACTCAACTCTCAAGAACATCATTTTTTAATCTGCTTCACAAATTGGATAGAGCAGAATCATAAGGATTGTTTGATTGATGGATAGAAATCTTCTCATGCCCCTCATGCTAACGTAAAGAAATCTAGTGACTGTAATTTACTGTACACATCGGTATGACATACGTGCATAGTGAATGACAGCCACTAGATTTTCTCATGCCAACATGAGGGGCATGAGAGAATTTGAGTCCTTGATTGATAGCATACATGGCATCATAAAATGTACACCCCTAGGGTGGATTATTAAGAATAACATTATAACAAGCATATTGAGTTAGCTTAGAAACAGTTTTGAGGATACTGAACATAAAAATATATTATTTCCATCTAATTGATGAAAGGGTTAGAAGGAGAAAAGAGGGATTCAAAACTGTATGGCTAAATGATTTTTTTTTTTTAATGGTGAACAATACGTAGTTTTAAAACGCTGGTCCAATGGCTGTATCCAAGGTTCGAAATATCGCTTTCATGTCTGGTTTTGGCCAGGCCAAAAACCAAAATTTTGGTCATTTCAGCCGAAAGTTCACCAAAACCATGGAAAAAAACTATCAAGCTTCGAAATCAGTTTCGTTAGCCAAAAAAATTGTTTTTTGGACCCAACTTTTTTTTTGTATGATGCATTTTTAATCTTCTTAACATATTCATTGAATGATTTACACAAATAAATCCCAAATGGCATTTTCATGTCTTACCATAGTATGCTAATGTATGCTAAAACTTGAGGAATGTATTCAGAGTTAAATAGGCGCACTTATTTATGACTAATATTATTTAAATAAATTTTTATTAACTTTTATTTTTTATTTTCTTAAAATATTATTCAAAAATAAGCAAACAATCCCCATTTGAATCCAATAAAAATAGTCTAAAATTCAAATTTCAAAAAGATAAAAAATCAATTTTTCAATTCAAGAACAACAATTAGCTTGTCGATCATGGGATAATTTTCAACTTTCATATACTAGTTTCTTTTTTCTCCAATCGAAAAAATTTATAAATCTTATTAAATAAAATATCACTAAATCTAAAAGTTCGTCAAAATAATCTTTTGTTTTAATGTTCAAAAAATTATTCTCATTCATACGACTTTAAACAGCATTTGCATAATTCGGAGCGTAATTCCTTCAATATAACTTGAATTCAAAAAATGTCAGATTTGTTAAAAAGCTAGCATAATCTGCTTTGCAACAAATCTAAAATTGTTTGAATCCAAATTATATTGAAAGAGTTACGTTCCGGTCAAATCTTGTTCAGAGTATGCAAATCCTATTTAAATTCGTTTGAATATTATTTTGACGAATTCTTGGTTTTTAATGATGTTTTATTCTAATAAGATTTATGAAATTTTTATATTAGAGAAAAAAAATCTAGCATTTAAAAGATGAAAATCACTCGCGATCGAAAATCCATTTTTTTGTTCTTAAACTGAAAAGTTGACTTTTATTCTTTTAGAATTTGAATTTTAGACTATTTTTATTGGATTTAAATTGATGGCGTTTGATTATTTATCGAATAACATTTTATTAGGCATTGTTCCATGTCTTGTACTACCTTGACTTCTAATTTCAGAGCATAGTTATTTAATTCTCCAAATTATTCTTCCAAACCAAATAATACAAATAATTCTTCCGAATTCGAATTATATTCAATGATTCTGAAAAATTCTCATATTTTTTTGTCTAAAAATAAATATCACGAATAATTCTTTTGAATCCGAATTATACCGAATAATTCTGATACTTAAAAGAATTATTAATATCCTAGTGGAGGACTTAATGTCTTAACTACCATTATCAAACAAAGTTTTTCGGAAAAAGAAAATAAAAAATAGAAATCTTAATGCCTTGACTATTTGCATCTTTCTCAATCTAAAACTAATTATAAATCTAAAAATCACATCATAATACAAAGCAGAACATTAATTTCATTTTTTTTTCTTACGTGAGATTAAATGTGAGTATGAAAATCAAATCATAATACAAAACAAATCATTAATTTTGTTTGATAATGTGGAATCAAATATGAGTATAAAAATCATACTATAATACAAAGAAAGTCATTATTTTCATGTGCTTTTCCAATTGAGACTAAATATGAGTCTAAAAATAAATAAGGTAAATTACACCACGGGTACCTGACGTTTTGAGAAATTATATCAAATGTACCTCATGTTTCAAAAATCATACAAGAGGTACCTGACGTTTTGAGAAATTATACCAGAGGTACCTGACGTTTCAAAAATATTATACTTGGGGTATCTTTTATTTTTGTACTTCCAAATTTACCTCTGTTTAGCATAACTTTCTTGGTCCCCTTTGGTTTACTCTCTCACCATCCCATTACCGCAACGACTCACCACTCGAATTCTCCTATGCTCATCGTTGTCTCAATTGCCCACCCCATCTCATGCCCCTATCCTCTCCTGTGACCCTTCCTCACTGGCAGTTGCTCATCATCAAGTCACAAATCTCGACTATAGTACATACCTCCAGTGAAAACTCCGCACCCCAACTTATTGTTTTTCCCACAGGTGTACCTAGGGGTGCAAGTTTTACCCTGACGACCCTAATCCACCCAGGCCCGCCCTAAACCCTGGCAGGGTTAAACCCGGCTCGAACCCTGACAAGGCTAGGTTATGGCTTAATTTTTTATCAACTCTGGCAGGGTTGGAGTGGGTTAGGGTTGACCCCCTGGGTTGAGCCCAGCCCGGCCCGACCCTGTATATAACTATATATATGAATATACTCTGGGAAGCGTTGCCGACTCTAAGAGACATTGATACATTGTCTGAGAGACTGAAAGTCGACAGTCGAAAAAGATTAGGTGAAAATCGAAATCTCCCGAGGAGTTTTACCTGTTTTGAATTAAATGTTTTTTATAGTTTGATTGTTATTGTTTCGACTTCATTTGCTAATCTATTAGAAAACTGTAAGGATTTGTTTTGAGTTATGTGTTTTCAATCTTTCTGTTGTTCTTTTGACAGATTGAGTATGTTATTTGATTTTTGTTGTTTCTATTTTATTTGTTGATCTTTTAGAGGTTCCCTCTGTTTTGACTACTAATCTTGTTCATATTTTGTTCATATTTTCATCAATAGAGATTTATGATTCTCATGAGTGTTGTAATGGACAATCAAAAGCATGTTTAATGATCGACAGGAGATTCGATTTGAGCTAAGAACAAATGGGTTTTAAATGAATTGTATGATTGATATTGTTTATCATTTCTTTTTTTGCTCTTTTTACCTACGAGGATCTTTTTTTCTCTTTTTACCTCCTCTTGAATCAGGGTTAACCCTGCCCAACCCGGTCCTGTCAGGGTCAATCATGGTAGGTTAGGGTTAGGCCCAACCCTGCCAAGGTCACGGTTAGGGTTGCATTTTTTGACCCTGGCAGGGTTGGACTGGATTAGAGTTAAGTTTAAATAATCAGGGTTGGGGTTAGGGTTTTGAAATATCCGACCCAACCCAACCCTGTTGCAGCCTTAGGTGTACCAACGATAAAGCATCAAATAAGGGTAGTTCAACAAGAAACGATCAGTCCTTGAAAATTTGAGGTATATCTAATAGTTAACTTAGAAAATGCCAACGTTAAATAATGTTAATGTTGGAAATATGAGAAGAGGTACTTCTGGTATGATTTTTGAAACGTGAGATACCTCTAGTATGATTTCTCAGAACGTCAAGTATCTTTGGTGTAAATTACCCAAATAAATATTATAAAACAAACCATGAGGAAATAATTAATAGACATTAAAAAGAAATGGATTTCATGAGAATGATTGGATGAATTTATGAATATGTTTGATTTTATAAACATCAACTCCATTAAATTGGCATTGCAATCATAAAAAAAAAATAAATAAATAAAAATAAAAATAAAAATCTAATGATCCACATCATATATTGTAATGAAATCTAACGAATCCACTTTTACAAACACATACCCATCTATTATGTATTATATTGTTATTTATAAATTAAATATTATTTTAATGTCACTTGTATATCATGCAAGTGTGGTAATTGATTGATTTTGTGAAATAAGAGCACCAAATATTAAAAATTAACATCCAAATTTTTTGCCCGAATTTTTTTTAAACAAAAGAATAATTCCTAAACCGATCCGAATTCGAATTTTATTTTAAGTCCATTTTTTTTACCCCGTCTTTGACCGAATTCTTAAATTATCGAAACGATTCATTCCGAACTATTCTCCTTCCAATTAATTCCCGAATCCGAATTAAATAACTATGGATCAAAGTACACCAAGTTTCAGTCAAAACTTGATACTTATAAGTTGTTTGGACCAAGTTTCGACTGAAACTAGAGATTTCAACTGAAACACGGTCGAAACAGTGATTTTGGACCAAAATTTAGGACTTTTGCTTCGACCCTACATTTCGTTTCTGTTTTTTGCAAAACCGAAACATTTCAGCAGAAATCCAAAATTTAGAACTATGGCTGTATCAGCTAGGTGGATGAGAACAGTACCGTGTTGAGATGTATGCATAGTGAAAAACAATGAGAAATCTAAAATCCCCACATCTTGGAAAACCCCATGATAACCATATATCCTTTGGCATACACCTTTCATCATCATTTTTGTTACTGAACTTTCATTCAGTAAGGGTTTGCTTCTAATGCATCACATCCTTGTTAAGTGGTTGCGCACATAACATCCAACTGTCAAAACCTTTCATTTATTCCAATTTCAAGCTATCTATAACCAATCAAATCATTGAGGCTTAGCATCACTTTGTACCTCATTTACAACATGAGACCCAAATAAATACGTTACAGAAACTTAAAAAATATAATTTCACATTTATGCCAATGATAACAACTTACAAGGCTGTAAGACCAAGGTGCTCCCAAAAAAACGCACCCAGTCAAAAATCAGAAGTATTCAGTTATTCACAAATTGTAGTGGTACTACCAGTTACAGTCAACAGTTCAAAGATCAGACATTGTCTATATAATAGGGAGACTGAATGGTCCTCAAAAGCTCATTCAAATTAGCCAAAACATGGCGTGGCCCGAAACTGTTTACGCCTATAAAATTTAACAGCTGCTCTACATCCTACACAGGAAAGGACATGGTCATTTAGATGCCAAGTGGATGAATCATGAAAAAAGTAATACTGTATAATGGTCAATGGTACAATTGCAGACTTTCCTATTCGAACCAGAAAAAAAAATCATCTTGTTATGAATCTGAAAGTGAAGCAATTACTAGCAGCAATTATGCATGTGAAGAAGGCATCTAAGGGATTGACAAAGAAAATCAATGATGAACATGTCAGATGACTTAGATACCTAAAGAGTGGCAGAATAGTAATAATGAAAATTCCCCCCCAAGCATCATCCCCAAAAACCATAGGTAGAAGCATGCTTTTATGCTTATAACCTGCTCAAATGCTCGAGTAAAAGGAGTTTGGGGAAGGCTGGCAATCCCTAAGCCACCAAATCCAAATTCCCTGTTTATTCCCAGCAGACAAAGTGATAACCATAGCCACCACTGCCATGAACTCCATAACCAGCAGCATCCCTTTCCTACGCCATCCCACAGTCCCCAGTCTTTTTTTCCTAAAACTTAAACCAAATTATTTATCTCATGCCTATACCAGTAAGACCGCTAGTAAATGCAGATCCAAGTATACAAATGCAAAATAATTCAGATGGAAGAATAAGAAAACACAAAATTGATGACAAAGATCACAAATATCATTATGAAAAACCTTATTTCAAGACTAATAGTAAGTCAATGGACCTTTTCTTTTTTTTTTCTTTTTTTTTGGTGAATTTGTCAGTAGACCATTACAAAGATACAAGTGTGAAATAGCCTTCAGAACAGATACTTTAATTTCAAACCATAGCGCACCCAGGTGTCTAGTTGCTTTATTTACAATAGAGTGTGCATACACTACTAGGTAGATAGAAACTCCCAAGACATTAATTTGCATGGATATTAAGTTATACCAAAGCACAACCTACTAGACATTTCTAACAGTTAGAAACTTTAAACTTTGGTCCTCTAAAAATTAGGCAGCATGAAAGGAGGGGCCCCCTTTCCTGGATTATTTAGCACACGAAATGGAGATTGATTCTTGGACACTGTATTACATAAGAACCTACCTATCCTTCAAATATACTTTTATGAACTTGACTTAATCAACTTAGATTCAACAACAACAACAAAGCCTTATCCCAACTAAATGGGGTCAACTACATGGATTCTTGTCCACCAATCAGCTCTGTTCAATGTCATACTTGAAGCAAGACCTAAGCTATACATGTCTTTCTTCACCACCTCCCGTAGAGTCATCTTAGGTCTACCCCTATCTCTTTTAAATCTTTCAATCTGAATCAAATCAGTTCTCTGTATGGGAGCATCTAACGGCCTCCGTTGAAAATGGTCATACCATCTCAAATGATTTTCACGTAGTTTATCATGTATCGGCACTACTCACAAATCAGCTCTAACATGATCATTCCTTACTTTATCCTTTCTAGTTTTGCCACACATCCATCTTAACATCCTCATCTCAGCTACACTAAGTTTATCTATATGATGCTTCTTAACTGCCCAACATTCTGCACCATATATCATAGTCAGTCGAATGACTATCCTATAGAATTTTCCTTTTTTGTTCTAAAGGAATACGCCAATCACACAACACTCCAACATGGTTCAAGGTTTCGGTCAAAACCAATGGTTTCAGCCAAGATATCTCGGTCTCGAGCCTGGCCGAGACGAAACCCAGGCTCGAATCCAAAAAGTATCAAGTTTCGGTCGAACCCAATTGGGTTCGACCTGGTTTCATACGAAACTTTGGGTTTGGTTCATAAATGAACCAAACCTTCAGATATAAGGATCGAGTTCAGTCGAAACCCTACTAGTTTCAACCGAACTCTTTCCCTTTGTTAGAGAAAGACTCTCCCAACCTCATTTCTCTCTCTCTTTTACTCCCAAACTCTTGATTTCTTCAAGATCTCTCAACATTCTTCAAAATTTCTTAACGTGCTTCGAGATCTCTCAACTTTTTTCTCTCTCTTCAAAGTAAGCCATTATCTCCAAAATATGTATTCTTCATTGAAAGTATATGCAAACATCATGCATGGCTTTCAAATTTTTATATGTTCGTTAGAATCACCCGATCTATAAATCTATGGTACTAGGGTTTTTTTTTTTTTTTTTTTTTTTGACAAATAATTTATTTTGTTCAATTTTCTGTTTGAAAATTTTGATTTTCCTAACAACTATTTTTTGAAAATAGTATGTGTTACATATGTTGTATGGAGTCATCATTCGTCAACTCCATCTTTGGATATGTTCCTCCTCCGACATACATGCCTACTCCTGCTCCACCCATAGCGTTACTCGATCAGCCTTACCCTTGACAAGGGTACTTACATTATGTTGATGATAGTATCTACTGGTGGGCTGTCGAAGACTATCAAAAGAATTAGTTTGATACCATGTCGTGGGACACATACGTGCTGCAATTAGAGGAGAGTTATCGCCACCATCAGTGGTACGTTGCACGTAGTTTAGATGTACCACGAAGATCAACATGGAACTAATTGGTGAGACTTCTAAGTTCTAAGTTAAATGTATTAATTTTGAATGAATGTCTTTTCTTGTTATAAATGTCTAATTTAATTATCAAAACATATATTTTTGTTAGATGCAGTTAAATCTTCATAATTAGTGGCTTAGTACAATGGGGATTATTTCAACGTATACTACCAAACTTAGGTCCACACCACATGTAATTATTTTTTGTCTTTTTTTCAAACTAATATTAGAAATAGGTGTAAAAGGGTTTAAATAGGGTACACAAAAAAAAAAAAAATCAAATCCGAGACTCAAAACCATGGAGTCAATATACCAGAAAAAAGTACCAGGTTTCGGCCGAAACCCGAGATATCTCGGTTTCGAGGCTGGCCGAAATCGGCACCACGAACCTTGCACTCCAAACGTACTTCTCCACTTCATCCATCCTATTTAATCCTCTGTGAAACATCTTTATCTATATCAACTTAGATTCAGCAGAACATTAATAAACCAAATGACTGTTTTGGGATCTCAGATATATGGTCCAAAAGCCATGTTGCAAACATCCCATGCAGACTAAACTACCTTTGTATAGCCTTTGGTCATTTCACCTTCAGCGAATCACATCAACGGTTCATTCTAATTTTTTCAATGAAAATATGCATTGTAAAATGGATGACAATTTCTCTAGATCTTGTGATCTGTAGACATCAATAAAAACCATTGACCACAACTTCCAATCTTGGTATGGGGACAAAAATTTGAAAAAAAAAAATACATGCATACATACAAGGTGTCAAATATCTGTGTCGGGCAGTGTATTGGGAAGTTGTTTTAAGTGATGTATTGGAGAGACATTATACATGCTTTGATATGCATGGATACTAGATATGTTTATAATAAACGCAAAACTAGAGTTTTTAAGCATAGTAGACCATAAATAAGCAATAAATAATGATATCCAACCAATGTTATATCTCTGTCCTAGCGGCATGTATGATATCCACCCCAATGTCCTTCATGCTACTATAATCAGTTTGCTCATATAGTTAAAAAGGGTGATGAGGCCCCCACGTATACCTTGCACGTGATGAGGATGGGCGTGCACCGTGTTCTGTAACCTATGTGGTATGACTACACTGGGAGAACCCTAGTGTATCTAACAAGTGGTGATTGCGGCTGCAGCTGCAGCTGCAGATCCCGATCCTCAGGGATATCACACTGCTCAAATGTGCCTTTATTCCCACCACCACCATCGTGATCAGAATCGTCAATATCACTACCATCAGACGATGTGCGAGTATAGCCACTAGACAAATCAGAGTCCTCTGCCTCATCTCTGCCAAGAGGGGGGATCAAATGGTCAGGGTAAATGTATAGGTACGCGACCTCCTCCGAGGATACAATTGCGTCGATATCATCACCCAACTGACTGGCCAAATTGGGGTTGGGCTTCCCCAGGCTCATCCATCACTATTATTGGTACTACTCTGTCCCGCACCCACATCACTAAGGGATCTTCTGCATCTAACTCCAACTGGAAGATGTCTGCGAACTCAATTGGGCTATTATCGTTTTCCTACCCCAAGCATATAAACTGCATCCTTGGCCTCATGTTGTAATGCACATACACCAAGTCATTGAGCCGATCAGAGCCCAATCGATTCCACCTCTTTGAATGGATAAGGAAAACTTACTCCAGTTTCATACACAGCAAAATGAGGAACATGTCTTAAAGTACTTTAATTGCTATTTTCCTCAACTTAGTTGCATCTCCACCATACAACACCCACCATTCAACTGCATATGAACAAGAACATATTTCAATTATATATCTCATTTCGTCCTATATATATCTTGTGTTATTTGCATGCCACGATCAGTCATTTCTCAGCCAGCCACAGCATCAGAACTTCCTAAACTTCCAAGGCCATCCCTGAAAGTTTTAATCTACACCCATTCGAAAACTTATAAACATTAGCCATCAGAGTAAGCACTTTTCAACTTTTTAGCAATTAAACCATAGAACTCACCTCCAAGTTTGCAATAGAGTATAGTACTTGGCTCCAACTTTGCAACAACTTGCTTTACAGTGTCTATACGGTCCGCATTCAACCCAAGTACATCCTTATATTGGTACTTCGGTTTAAATAGTATGCTGCAAATTGTGGCACATGATTAAAATTAGATACATTCTTACAATTGGTCTGTATATAAGTTGAATTAAATAATTATCAAATTTACTCACTAGCCTTATGCAATGGATACATAAGTTGACTCTCTCATCAATCCTTGATAATCTTTATAAAGTTTTTGCTGCCACGTGGTAGTGCAAGATCAACACGTTCCTTCAATAAGTCCATAACAGCATATAGAAATGGCATGGTGGGCTTGAAAGCAGTGTCTACCAGTCTTAGCACTTTGACTATTGGCTCCAAAACTCTCACTACCATCTTCAAGTTTTGCTCAAACTCCTCAGAAGATATGGTGGTCTGTGCTTCCACTCCATTAGGGGAACCCGACTCCCTCTAACACAGCCACATCTCACATGCAAACATCAATCTGAGTCCTACCATCTTCGCCTTGAAGCTCTTTAATGCTATGTAGCTTGTGGCGAATCTGGTGACGCCAGGTGTAAACAAGTCCCATCCACATTTTTTCCCTCAGCAATTGCAATAAATACCCATGGTTATGGATAAACTATGTAGTCCAAGGACCAGCCAGCAGTAGACTAGCCCAAGACTCAGCCGGCATTGGTTCAATGGATCAGATCAAAGACCAGCAGCCAAGCCAAGATGCAACACTGTTCACGTGAACAGTACCAATTGACAGCCTATAATTGACCATTTTCTCATAGTTTAGAAGTTTGTTTATTTTGGAAACTATCCTTAAGTTTTAGTACTTTAATTATTTTGGAAACTTCCCTAAGTTTTAGTAGTTTAATTATTTTGGAAACTTTCCTATTAGATTTAAAGGAAAGTTTCTTTTTTTTTATTTCGGATATTTTATTTTAGACTCAAGTCTTACCATATTATGTAATCTGCTACATCATTATAAATAATATGAAAAGAGAAGAGGGACGCAAACTTAGTAGAAACCAGAACATCTGTTGAAAGTTTCTGGTTGAGTTTCCAAGGTTGTGAGACTCAACCGAAAGCTTGTTTCCTTGATTCCTTTTGCTCTTTTGGTCCTCCAATCTCTTTCCTACCCCTCTCATATAATATCGACAATATTATGACTAATCTGATCAATACAGCAATGTGGAATTGTGGGTTTTCAATCAGTTTTCTACTGTAGATATAATCAGTCCTGTTTTCAGATGATAGGGGTTTTTCAAAAATTCATAACTTCTTCATCCATAGTTGGATCATCTTCAAATTTGGGTATGTTATCAAGCACATCCTAGAGTACTTCCCCTCCAAGTTTGAAGACCTTTCAATAGCTGGATTCTGAGATAAGTAATTTTTTCTACTATACAATTCTGGTTATATTAAAATACCTGTTTGAGACCTAATGGCAAAATTGGTTTCGATCCCACCGTTGGATCAAGCGCATCTTCTGGAATATTGTTCCGCATATTCTAAGGATCAAGGATCCCAAATTTTGAAGCATTCTTAGGGCCCGTTTGATAAAACTTCTGCTTCTGGATTCTGGATTCTGGTTCAAATTTGGATTCTACTCCAAGCTACTCTAGGATTATTTTGGAGTAGAAACTTGTTTGATAATGCAATTCTGAAATGGATTTTAGAGCATCGTTGGATTAGAAACATGTTTGATAACACACTATCCCTCCAATCGAAGTCTAGAAAAACAGTCGTAGTAGTGGTGGTGGGTGGTGGTGTTGGTGGTGGTGGTGGAGGCGGAGGCGGCGGCGGTGGTGGTGTTGGTGGTGGTGGTAAAGGTGGCGGCGACGGTGGTGGTGGTGGTGGTGGTGGTGGTGGTGGTTGTGGTGGTGGTGGTGGTGGTGGTGGTGGTGGTGGTGGTGGTGGGTGGTGGGCGGTGGTGTTGGTGGTGGTGGTGGAGGCGGCGGTGGTGGTGGTGGAGGCGGCGGTGGTGGTGGTGTTGGTGGTGGTGGTAGAGGTGGCGGCGGCAGCGGTGGTGGTGGTGGTGGCGGTGGTGGTTTGTGGTGGTGGTGGTGGCTGGTGGTCGTTTGGTGGTGGTGGTGGTTGTTGTGGTGGTGGTGGTGGTGGTGGTGGTGGTGGTGGTGGTGGTGGTGGGTGGTGTGCGGTGGTGTTGGTGGTGGTGGTGGTGGGGCGGTGGTGGTGGTGGTGTTGGTGGTGGTGGTAGAGGTGGCGGCGGCGGTGGTGGTGGCGGTGGTGGTGGTGGTAGTGGTGGTGGTGGTGGGTGGTGGGCGGTGGCGTTGGTGGTGGTGGTGGAGGCGGCGGCGGTGGTGGTGGTGGTGGTGGTGGTGGTAGAGGTGGCGGTGGCGGTGGTGGTGGTGGTGGCGGTGGTGGTGGTTGTAGTGGTGGTGGTGGTGGTCAAGTGATAGTCATGTGAGTGTCGATTCTTTTTTTTTCTTAAAGTTGATCCAATGCTTGGAGCAAGTATTTATGACTCCAAAATTTTGGATTCGAGTCATTCTGAATCCGGTTCACTCTGTGGGAGTTGGAATCTAACTGGACTTATCAAACGCGTTTCTACTCCAAAATGGCTCCTTGGGAGCCAGAATCCATAGAATCCAGAAACAGAAGTTTTATCAAACGGGCCCTTATGGTCAGATTTGAAGTTGGAGAATTATTTGTCTAAATCAATAATTATTGTTTGTTGTTAAGGATAAATTTGGGTTGGACTGTGATAAGATCCTGCAGCAGAGAGGGGTAATTGATTTGAATGTGTTGAAAACCCCCCTTTGCCATCACGTTGTCACCTGTTTAGCTTGCTCAACCACTTTTTTTATTTTTGAAAGCTTGCCCATGTCCTTCAGCATCAAATCAATGCAAGAGACGGACACATGGAGTCCAGAAGAGACTGTATCTACAATTGTTCATCATTTGCTCCAATGCCTTCTTATAGTTACTTTCATTATCCGTCACAATATGGACAACGTTCTTCACCCAAACAAAATCCACCACTTTCCTCAATAGGCCATAAATGTAATTTGAATCTTTTTTCTCCACGGATGCATCCACAAACTTGAGGAACATTGTCCTCCCATCACAGTAGACTATGAAGTTGATGATGGACTTTCTGACGTGATTAGTCCAACCATCACACATAATAATCACCCATATGTTTTCCACTTCCTCTTCAAACTATCTATCCAATCTGCTTCTTCTTTTTTTCTTTTTTCTTTTTTTTGTGTATATGTTTGGGAAAATACACATTCATAATCTCATATGCATTGGGTCCTTAAACCCCCAAGGCCAACCTCAACAATTGCATCTAACATAGTCTAATAATAGGGGCCTATGGTGGCGTGTGGTAAAACATCCACTTAACCATAAGATCCCCAACCATCTCCTTCGTTTTCCCCCACATTTGCTTAAGTCGTTTTTGCTTGTTGCCCTTCTTCTGAAAATGTATAGGATCTCATAGGATCTCAACATAGTCCTCATCCTATTGTTGTGGCATTGGCTCGACTGTTGCCCTTGTACTATGTGATCTCCTAAACATCGCTGCCAACCCTTGGGCATCATTCCCTAATTGACCATAAGTTTCCTTAGTAGCCGTCCAAATCTGAATGGCAGAGTCCAACTGAAGATAACCTTGAGCAATATTTGGTAACATAAGAGTTGAGGAGAAATGGCATAACTAAGGAATCGAGATCCATCGATCTTAAGCAGTACTAGCAATAGAGGGCTCAATCGTACCAGTGAGATGTCTTGTTAAGCCTAGACTAGCAATGGCCAGATATGTTGATCGAGAACAAATTAGAAAATTTGTCCAGGAAACTTGATGGAGGTAGCAGCAAAAGAAATTTACACATTACGATTCTATCCATTGGACCCTCAAGAGACAGTAGTGACTTCTGACATAGTAGCAAGGGATATACGTCAGAGATTCAGAGGTAAACTGATCAAAGCAAGCTGCAAGAGATATATGTCGCCAGAAGAATGCTGGTCAGAAAATAAAGAACAGGTTGATCAGATCTGCTGTATCAAGCTTGTGTGATGTACCAAAAAATTCAAAACAGAAAAAAATCTGTTCACTTTTTTCTGTTCAGAAGAGACTGTAACCAGAAAATTCTTCAGGTTTCACATAACCAGAATTAACTACCACCGTGAGTTAATGCTGCTGGTGTAATGATGAATCAGATCAATCAGGATTCTTGATCTGACCAGGAAAGCCTGCAAAAAATCTGTATGCAGAGTAAGATTTGTTGATCGAAGACTAGTTGAAAGAACTTTGCTGGAAAGGAACCAGAACTAACCTCGATCTGCAGAAAACTTGCTAGAGAAGTTTTGCTGGAAAAGAGGAATCTCGAACTGCAGAGAAGGAATTCTGATCTCAGAAGTAATCTCGATCTTCTGTCCAACAAAATCAGCAACAAAAAATTTCGATCCAACAGGAGATGATGACAGAAGCTTTCCAATAATTGTGTAATTGAATCTTCAATAGAAGAAGACTCGACCTTCAATATGGAGGGAGAACTCAATCTTCAGACAAAAAGAAAACCAATCGCAGGTAAAGGTTGACAACTCCTTATCGATCTGTAAAATCAGATCATAGTATAATTGAGGTAGAGGTGGAGGGCAGCAACTAGATCCATAAGAGATCCCTCATTAGTGCTGCCCTTTTAAGAGACAGAGAGAACTGAGAGAGAGAGAGAGGGTGTGTGTGTGTGTGTGTGTGTGTGTGAGAGAGAGAGAGAGAGAGAGAGGATTTTGTCATAGGAAGAAGGGGATCAGAATTGAGGCTTTGATACCATATAAAAAGCACTCTTAGGAACTGAATGCTTGGATGGTCTTTAGGTATCAGTCAGCTTTGTCTTTATAACTAAAGAAAGAATTACAAAAAGACTAAAAGGGACTGACAGAATTACAACAGGAGTCCACAATAGGAGAGTTAGAATCCAAAAAGGAAACTCTAACTCTAATCTAAATAAAGTTGAAAACTAAACAGCACTAACTAGGTGACACCCAGACAACCGATACATATTTTAACAACTCCCACATAAGAGATTACAAGATAAACCAAATAAAGAAAATCCTTAAACGTAACTGCATCAGATCTTCTTACATCCTGAAACACCTATAGTATGAAAATATCTCCATAGAGGACCATTTAACCCAAGAGCCAAAGAGGACCACTTAAATTGGGGGTCTCTTGGGGATTTGCCCAACCCAAAAGTTGGACTCACTCATCACTGGAGGACCTCAACTCATCACGGGAGCTCACATTGGTACACCCACAAGTCCAAAACACTAGTCACTCTATCTTCATCCAAACCAATATATATATATATATATATAAAAGAAGGATGGAATCATGGAGTGGGCATTGAATGTTGCATCATTACCCCAACATCCCAAAAGTTTATGACCAAGATCCAAAATGATGTCGAACAAAAGGTACCACATCTCCTCCCTCAGAGTCACACTGAGTGTACAGTTGACAAGCAGCTTTATCTTTCCTCTATTATTTTCCCCTCTTTTATATCTTTCATTTTTTTCCATTTTTTTTTCCCTTTCTTCCTTACATACATGAGATCATCCATTCATAGGGGATTTTCTACATGTAGATATGTGCAATAAACCATAGTTAAATCAGATGACCTTCTATTCATATGCATCACTTCAAACTCCAATTCATGCATATCAAAGAATTTCCAGAGCAAATGGTTTATTTTAATTTCACATGCCTCTTGGTCGTTGGTCACTCTCACCTCCTTGTAATCTAGATTCAATAGGAAAAGCCATAGAAAAATTGCCTCATAAGAGCACTAAGTTTCCAGGCTGGACAACTGACACTAAAAGATTGTTGGTAACCAATTGATGCATGGCAAGATTCTAAACATGAAAGGAAAGGCAATGGATCTGTAGCAACAATGAGAAAAATGCATCTGATACCCAAGATCACAGCATAAGAAACCAGTTTGCAGCAAGCAAACAAAAATGTTAAAACCAACCAAAGGCTATTCAACAAGGAATGCAGCACCTATCAAATTTCAATCTTATATAGAATGACTCTTTTTGTAAAGATAATGGACCAGATCCATCACAGGAAATAAATACAGAGGTACCAACATGAAAAGAATGAGAAAGAATAAGCTTCCATAAGATGCCTCGAAAACAAACAAATAACCAAAAATTATAAAAAGAAAAAATAAATAAGTGTACCTTGTTCAACAAGAATATAGCATAAGCTGCTCTTGTAATGTCCTGACCTTCTAAAAAGAGAGGAAACTCTGTAGGCTTTGAACTTGTGGCAAGTAATGAACTTGATGTGGTATCAGAAGGCATAGGATCAACTGAGGACACGTAGTCATTAACATATGAACGTGAACCTCCAAAAAGCAAGGGGTACCGCAAAGGAACATCTAAGTAAGATGCAATAAGCGAAACATCCTGCATGGGAAGAAAACTAATAAATGATCCTTACCTTAGCTAACCAATGAACACCACAAAAGATGAGCAACCATCCATCAACATCTATGATGCAGCCACAAATTCTACTTAAGGACAATTATGAACTCTGAAATATTTAACAGGTAAGTCGAAAAGTAAATGTTGTAATCATCACAGATGAAAATGTTCGTGACTAAAATGCCTAGAAAAAAAAAAAGCATCAGAGAACAGAAAATTATTACATGAAACATGTTAGTGAAGAATTGTAAGAGAGGCAGCAAAAAGCCAAAAACTAACTTACATGTGCAACATATCCAAGGGCAGTTGCATACTTCTGAACCCCTTTCTTGTCACTGAAAAAGCTTGCCTTCTTTAAAGGAAGCGCAGTTAATTGTAAACCTAAAATGGTCAAGGGTCCTGGATTAAGAGGCTTGGATCCAGAAGAATCACCTGCAAAAATAATTATTCCTCTTCACTACCCGGTAAAATATGATGAAAATTCATTGGATATAGTAACCAAAAGATTTTTCATTCATGGCTCAGGCATATAACCAATTCTGTAAAATATTTCAGTGTTTAAAATAGTCCCCACAAAGATACTCATGACATCTCAGTTTTATTACCACTTTTAACTGATCTGCTACCATTAGAAGATGAATCAAGCTTTTCACCATGTGTCAGCTCGATTGAGGCCTTCACTGGATACAAAGATGAAACCTGTTCGATCATATATTGTTGCCTCTTTCTCAGCATCCTCTTCAAATCTTTTAGATGAACAAGACCTCTTTCTCCTGCTAGCAACCTCTTTGCTTCCTGTAACCAAAACATTACGAGATTAACTATGGTACCAGCATTTATTTTACACCAGAATAGTAATTGAAGAAAAGAAACTACACTTAATGACCCATCTATCCCAAAAGGAATTGGCTTTCTAATGATGCTTGACATTCATGCTTTTCTCTTCCCTATAGAGACAGCCAAGAAGTTTTTCCCTCTTAAATCAATTTGAGTGGAGGTTCAATTATCTACATGGACAGCACTCAAGAGCAGCCAGACTGTCAACCATCTAATTCAAGAAGACTGTTAATTACAACTATGCGCTCACTTTGTATGCTCTTCACAAAATCTCTTCACTTATTATTGCCCTACCTTTTGGTCTAGAGGCATGGTCCCATTTCAATTTGTATTTTGTGCTCACTGAGCTTTTCCAGGAATCTAGAGATGTTACTATATTTAAGCATGGAGGAAATTATGGGAGGTCAAGAAAATAGCTACCTATATGGGGATTGTGGTAGAAAGGAGTGGCTGGGTCCCTAGGAACCATACATAACCATACATAGGGTAGTCTCAAAGGTCAAAGGCGTGTGATATTCTACCATTCTAACTGTATCAATCTGAGGGTTATAATTTCACAACCATCCAAAAGAATTCATACTCACTTTTGGATAGTTCTGTGTATGATGGCCTGAGTGTATAATCTTTTGAAGCACTTTAAGGATACAACTGTAACTTCTTTTCAGAGTATTGTTACATAATTAACCATTACAAAAAAAAAATAAAAAAATAAAAAAAAGGCCGTGGCGAAGGAGGTATGAGAAAGCAAAGCAACAATGATAAGGACCAACCACAGAATGTTCCAAAGAGCCACAAAGGTTCAGCCCAGTACCCAATCTGGGATGGCAATTGTCAGATGGGCCCCAACTGGGAATTCCAGTAGAGGGTGTACCACGTAGTATCAAAGGGTAGCAAAACGCAGTAGGGTAACTGAACCACTTTGCACATCTAAATGCCAATTTTAATCTTCAAGATCAAGTTCCAAAGGGGCACCTTTAAGCATTCCAATGATAACCTTTTGGCATTGGCAACAAAATCAATGTCCATCAAATTTATTATTTTTGGGTGCATTTTACATCACAATTATTAGATTTGGGGTGCATTTTGCATTTTTATTTTGTGTGCAAACATAATATTAATTAGCCAAAAGGTTATTTAGGGTATTTTAGCCCTAGAATCCAAGTCCCACTTGTCTTTGGATAAGGTTCAGCTGCAAAACATGAGCAAATTAAAAGGTCTTGTAATTGCTTCCTTTCAACAACTAATTAAGAATTGAAATGCTCTAGCCCTGTCTCATAGATTTCTCTTGGGTCAAACTAGAAGTGTGGTCTTTTCCAGCTTTGTAAGAGTTACTTCCAAAGCCTCACTGGAGTAACTATAGTAGTTTCATCTCTTCTCTTCTTTTCTATTTCCTCTTATTTAAGTGTCTTATTGCTATTTCCCTATACTCAAATAAGCCTTCAGAATGAAACACTCACTTTCTAGGACCCAGCTTCAACCTCTATCAACTATTCACCTAATTCACCAAAACCTACCACTAGTATTCCTTAATACTTCAGCTAACCACAGTATTGAACCAATATAAACCAATTGAGGAGCCTTTGAAACCCATCCAAATCCATAAAACTCTATAACCTTAGTTCCATAAACCCTAATTCTATCAAACCTAGTGATGCAGTAGATTTGGATGGGCTGAATAAATATAACAGGTTTAGGAAGCCAAAGCCCAAGCATTACAGCCTATCAGTCAAATCCAAGACCCATCCGTCATAAATTAGAAAGGCTTCCCAAGCATTACAACCTATTGGTCAAATCCAAGACCCATCGGTCATAAATTAGAAAGTATTTTTTTAAGTTGAGGGCTTTCTTGTAATTGGTTGGGATTTATTCGCAATTCTTATAAAATCTAGGGGATTTCTTGCAGTTTGTTCTTTTAATTATTTATTAGCTAATTGCTAAAGTTGTTTAAGTTAAATAGGGTACTATTTCTATTTTTGTATAAGGCTTGTAAACCACCAATAGATAGGATGAATAGAACCATGTCGCTTGCAGAAATCTCTCTTTCATTCCATCTAATCTCTCCATTGATCTCCCTTATTCTTTCTTCTTTCTCCTTTCGTTCCACTCTCCAACGATGGGGATATGAAAATACGTGTCATATGACATGAGAAACCGTAGAAGATTTACATGTGAAAAAATTTAGAATAATCTTGGGATCAGGAACTAAAGTTTCAATGGTGCTTTATTCCTTTGTTACTAAATCAGTCTAGTAAAATAGGGCTAGTATCCAACAATAATATTTCTAACTTAAATAAAGTCAGTTCCCGTAGTAACAGTGATGGCAAAGAGGGTTTAAGACAAATCAAATTAACAATCCCTCTTTGCTATAGGATCTCTACACAGTCCAAACCCAAATTTAAGAAACAAGAGTAATTGAAATTGAAAAAACAATTCCACAACTTCAGATCCATCTATAAGAATGCTTCAAAATTTGGGATCCTTGATCCTTAAGATATGAGGAATAATATCCCAGAAGATGAACTTGATCCAATGGGTAAGATCGAAACCAATCTTGCCCGTAGGTCTTAGACAGATATTTTAGCAAACTAGAATTATAAAATTATGAAAAAACTCACTTATCTTGAGATTCAGCCGTTGGAAGATCTTCAAACTTGAAGCGAAAGTACTCTAGGACGTGCTTGATAACATACTCAAATTTGAAAATGATCCAACCATGGATGAAGAAGTTATGAATTTTCAAAAAACCATTATTATCTGAAAACGGGAATGAACAAAACAGGAGTTTCAGTTGAGTCTCACAACCAGTGAGACTCAATCAAAATTTAATATTAAACTTTGTCCAACTCTCTCTACTGCCAGCACTTTATTTCTTCTTATTTATAAACTTTGAAAGATTATAAAATCATAGGATTTCCAAAACTGAAATAGAAATTTCCTTTATAGAGAATAGGACAGTTTCTAAAACAACTTTTAGGAAACTAAACCGAAACTTCCTTTATAGAGAATAGGAAAATTTTTAAAACAATGAAACAACTAAGACTGACTCATAAAATAAATCAACTTAGGAAATAAAATCTAAACTAACTTTAGGAAATAAATAATAAAAAAGAGAAACAAAATATTGCAAAAAGATTTTGTTGGTATTGTTCAAGTGAACAGTACCATGAACAATGTTTTGGCTTGGCTTTTGGCTGATTCCATGGACCAATGTCGGTTGGTCCTTATGTTGGTTCTTGGACTGGTTCATGGCTGGTCCTTGGACTGCATCAAACAGAGGTGTCGTTGATGCTGGAGCATCATCAGCAAAGCCCCAATATTTTGATCTCTCAAAAGATCAACATAACCAAGTCTTCACACATTTACTACTATATTATCATAAATAAGCTGCAAAAAATTATATATAATTATTACCGTTAAACTAATATTTATTTATTTATTAAAGAGTCCAGTTGGGGATCACTTAGCTGCTTAGTTACTTCTTTTTTAGAGTAAGAACATCTCATCTAATTAGAGGTCGTTCGACACATTTTAATCATAGTTATCAAGGCGTCACCTAGGCATCCGAGTGAATCATATAGGGCTAAGCGGTTGGCCGCCTTATTGTATCACTCCTTATTTTATTTGTTTATTTATTTTTCTATTAATGTCATTTGTAACATTTTTATTGGATGTATGGAAACATGCATACGTATTAAAAACAATGAAAATTGATGTGCTAACCCTCTCCTTTTTGTATAAATCCTCTTATTAAGATATACCCTTACAACGTCTTGGGAGCGTCTTTGATACGCCATTGATACGCCTAGGCACCTAGGCCCCTCTCCAGTGCCATCGGTCACCTTGATGCCATGACAACTATGTTTTTAATAGCATGGTGTATCTTTTCAAAGATGGTATTTTTGGAAGGTCAATAATTCAATTAGATGTCTTAGAATTTGAGTAATGTGATCATCAAGATTAAGGTCGAGACATATGATTACACATAGTATTTTAGTTACATTTTTTATGGTTATGGAGTAGATATTCAAACATTGGGAGGGATTAGTTCCTTTCTAGGGTTTTATAGTCAAGCCTATGATAGTATTATAGCGAATATTTCTCCTTTTCTCAGCAATTCTCTGCAATGAATCAACCAAAAAAATCATTCTTCTCTCTTAAATTTTATATTTTGTGTTGCTTGCCAGTTTGATATATGCCTGCTACTCATGGGACAAATCCTTGTTATAATACATCAGCTGTTTGGCCTCCTTTTTCGTATAAATTTGTCTTCCCTCTATTAGAACAAGAAATGTTGAAATAGTCTTCAACAATTCCAGTAATCCAACTCTGAGTTGGAATTAATTTTCTCTATTTATAGTACTTACAAGCATTGCAACTCAAGTTATTGGTTGAATGAAATTATGGTTTAGAGGTGCTTAAGGTAAACGATCTTCACTTGCTTGCAGTTACTAGATAAAATACAATTCAAGTTATCCATAAATATGACAAGCATTGCAACTCTCCAATAAACCATGACAATCCTAGCAACACTGGATAAATGCAGTTCAAGTTACCCATAAATAATGTAGGGAGATTTCTAAAGTTCCACAAATAAACACATCCATAAACCCAATAACAATTGACAGTTACCTGCAATTGCATACTAGCTATAGAAAGAGCCTTCCCTGCAACCTGAAGTGTTGTAATTTCAACACCCAGCCGCTCTTCACGCTTTTTCACATCCTCCGCCACAAGTTTTGAACGCGCCAACAAATTATCCATCACCAACTTTCGTGCCTCAAGTTTTTGGCGCCTGTCCTCAAGTTCATTTGACCTACTCAGTGATTCTGCTCTTAGCTGCCCACCAATCAAGACACTAATTAATTAAAGTCACGAAAAGAGAGAGGCCATCTTACGCACGAGAACAGAATTTCAGTGCTCGCTCTATAACTTATTGGAAACAGGGATTATATAGTGTAAGCCAACAAATGCCCTAATTTTAAAAAACAGAACGCACTGCAATGCCCCGAATTTGGATTTCAGGGGAAAGAAAGATCGGACCTGGATAAGGGATTGAAGCTTCTGCTCGAGGGAACTTTTCTTTTCCTTGGCTTTATTGAGTGCAGAAGACAGACTCCACAGTCTTGCGAGTTCCTGTTCAAGATCTTCCCATTGGATTATCTTCAAATCTTCCGATGAATCAACAACCTTTGCTTCCGAAGATAAAGACTTCTCCGATCCCATGAATAACAGCGCCACGAAATGCGATCTGAAAATTAAAATTCAAGGTGTGTTGTTCATGGAACGACCTCATCATCGTCTCTGCAAGGTGCAGTTTAGGGTTTGGACATCAACGATCCATTAATTTATTATTACTTCCAGAGAGATGGGATATGCAAAAACGGAAATGGACAGTTCGGTGGGAAAGAAGATGAAGTTATAAAGTCGAGAATCTCTGTGGACTGGCAGGTGAAATGGAACTCCACGACTTTTTGGTTTCCTGGAAGGTTATTCTCGCTAGGGTGCAACATCCATCGAAACCGTTTATCGAAACCGTTTATGGAAATTGGATCCAACCATTTAGATCAGCTATCGATAAATTATTTAAAGGTAAATTACACAGACACTCCCTCTACTGTAATGAAATTACACAGCATTACCTTGTTTTTTCAAAAATTACACAGAATACCCCTATAACAGTGCTATTATACAATATCACACACACTGTTACTTTCAACTTAACGATAAAGGCTCAATTTTTTTGAAACGAAAATACCCTTAATTTTTTTTGCTTTCCATATGATTTCTTTGCTTTTAATTTTGTTTTCTTCCATCGATTGGCTCCAATCTGATAAGTTAGATCCAACCCAAATGAAAGGGAAAACAAAGGAGTACCAGAGAGGATGTTCCCTCTTCACCTACTGGTTTTGTAACCATGAGCTCCAAATTGATAACACACCAGAAAAAAAAAAAGAAGGGGGAATCTATATTTGTCTTCCCTGGATCTAGGAATCTTGAGCTCCAAATTGATAACACATCAGAAAAAAAGAAGGGGGAATCTATCTTTGCCTTCCCTGGATCTAGAAATCTAGATGAATGGTTTTCCAGGAAACCATTCAGAAATACATCCGTTGATTTGAAGCTCTTCCCTTCCCTCAGAAATATCGGCAACGATGAACTTGCTGTCGTTAATGCCAAATTCTTCCAGCAATTTCGGAATCTTTTAAAGAAAGATTTTCTGATCAGCGATGAAGTACGCTTCGAACAGCTTCTGAAAGATTATCAGCTCGGCGTCGAGGTACGATCGACTAATTTCTTCCATTTTTTTTCTTCTTTGCTTTTCGAATTGATTGTCTGGTTGATCCGCTCGCTTAATCCATGAAGAATTAATCAAATCCTTCTGGTTCAAAATCTCAAGTGAGTCGAGCTGTGAGGGAAAACAAGAAAATCGTGTTTACAGGACATTCATCTGGAGGTCCCATCGCTATATTTGCTACCATGTGGTTTCTCCAGCAAAATCGGATTCCTGCTTTCTGTGTGACTTTTGGGTCTCCCCTCGTCGGCGACCAGATATTTGGTCATGCCCTCCGGCGAGAAAACTGGGCTGACTACTTTGTACATTTCGTCATGAGAAAACCTTGAGAAGAAAACGGAAGTGAAGAGAAGAAGGAGGAATATAGTTTTTTTTTAAAGACCTTTTAGTCATTTTACCCTTAGTAAGGGTATTTTCGTCACAAAAAAAATTGAGCCATCTGCCGTTAAGTTGAAAGTAACGGTAGGGGTGAGATTGTATTATAGCATTGTTAGAGGAGTATTCTGTGTAACTTTTGAAAAAGCAGGGTAGTTCTGTTAATTTCACAACAGTATAGGGGGTGTCTGTGTAATTTACCCATTATTTAATAATCGTTCAATTTTGATTTGAAATATCACATCGTTTACTTAATTGGTTCGAAACAGTTTAAACCAACGGGTTATACTGACTAGCACCAATTAAACTGAATAGAATGAACGGTTTAATTTCCTAAAAACTAAACCTTAATCTCAATAATTTAATATATTATTTCCCCAAGACCCTAATCTTAATCCCAATTAATAGATTATTTTTCCAAGACCCCAACTTCCCAATATATAATCTCAATCCCAATTCCAATTAATATATTATTTCCCAAAACCCCAACCTCAATTCCCAAAAGCTTAAATTATAAAACCAAAACAGAAAAACATAATAGGAATCCAAAAGATATATGAAAAGTACCTAGGTTTAGAACCATTAAGTCATATAGTGATTTTAATATCCAACACTATGGAAATATGAGATCAACACAACTGAATACTAATCTAGTTTTATATGTAAAAATTTCAGGTTAACGAAAATTTATCTTCCTTATCCATGATTCTTTCCCACTTTTTGCACAATTAATTAATAGTTTGGTTTGCTTTAAAGCTTATGTTTATTATACTTCATTTTATAATTACATAATTTAATATCCTTAATTCTATGAATGCGTTGGCATTTGCATTTTCAAGAAACCACATTAATGTCTTAAACATACCAAAATTGGTCATTTATCCATGAGTCAAGAGATTCCAAATAATGAACATGATAATGTGTTTGAAGGGAAAAATGGAAAAGCTTCAAATTCGAAAATTTGGAGAAGACAAAAAAAAAAATACCAATCAAGACTACACATTGACCTTTGACTTGTGCTCGAGAAAGGGTTTATAACCGATGCATTAAACCATTTATAAACCACAATCAAAATCGATTATAAACCGCAATCAAAACTTATTAATGAAAAACTGTTTAAAAATCGAAAATCGATAAACCGAAACTGATTATTAATCGGTTCTTGTTTCAATTTTGACACCGTTTAGTTAATCGATTTGATTTTGGTTTTACCTTCTTATACACCGCACAACACTAGACCGGACCCTTAAACTGATTATAAACCGTTTAACATCCTTAATTTTTGCCTTTTTCTTTTGTTGCATATATAATTCTTCTTTACATATGTGTACGCTGCACATCTGGTCACAAAAAGATATTTGTCTGTTGGTTTCCATAAAATGCCCCTCTACATGATTCCTTAAAAAAATAAATAAATAAATAAAAGATAGAGAGAGAAAATTTTACGTACCCCCTTGACTTTGTATTAAAGTCACCCAAGCTCCCAAATAGCCTCACATATATTATTAAATACTTGCTACCTGCTACGTAGCTAGACGGCCTTGGCATTTCGTCCAAAAGAGAATCCATTTAAAAACCTCAAATATATATGTTCGAAATGGCGTACCTTTAGAAGGCCTGTGATTTCCAATCATCGGGGTAGCAACAGGACCCGGTGTTGTGACAAGAACAATAGTCTCAGGAGCCGGCGTCGTGATAGAGTTCGTAGTATTAGGCCCCGTTTGATAACACTTCTGCTCCTGATCCGTTGCTTTTGTTTTGGAATGACTTTATTTTTTTGCTTTAAAGTTAGTTTTTTGATAGTAGAATGCTATTTGATAACGCTGCTCTAGATCTGGTTCCATAGTTTATTAAGAGTAAAATCTTGTTTGATAAAAATGAATCTAGAATCGATTCCAGATCCAGTGGTGGTGGCGGTGGGTGATGGTGGGGTGGCAGTGGTAGTGGTGGTCGTGGCAGTGGCGGTGGTAGTGGTGGTCTAGGCGGTGGGTGGTGATGGCGTTGGTGGTGGCTATGGTGGTAGTGGTGGTGGTGGTGGTGGTGGTGGTGGTGGCTGTGGCGGCGGAGGTAGCAGTTGGAGGTGGTGGTGGTGGTGGTGGCGGCGGACCAGCGGTCAAGCCTTCATTTTGGCTTGACTCTTTTTTAGCTCTGTTTCATTTGCTCTGGAGCAATGAGAGCTAGTTCTTTTAAGACGCGTTTGATAACACTCGCAAAGCTTACTTCTTAGCTCCCAACTCCATGGGAGCGAATTCGAAGAAGAATACTGATTGATAACACTGATTCACTTTTCGACTCCCATAGAGTGAACATGGGTAAAAACAGCTTTGGGAACTGAAATTATAGAGCTAAAAATAGTAGCTCTGGTTGCTCTAGAGCTACTTTAAAGGGAGCTACAACTACAACCCACCGCCATCACCACCACCACTGGCACCATCACCACCACCACCACCAACCACCCAACACCACCGCCATCACCACCAACCCCCACTACCACCACCACCACCCATGAAAACCCACCGCCGCCACTACGACTACCACCACCTATCACCCACCACCATCGCTGCTACCACCACCCACCACCATCAACGCCACCACCACCACCACCACCACTGCTGCCACCACCACTATTGGCATCACCACCACCACCGCAGCCACCACCACCGCCGCTCCCACCACCCACCACCATCGATGCCACCACCACCACCACTGCTGTCACCACCACTATTGGTGCCACTACTGTAAGACTCGTATCGAACTAATCGGTCTTACCACCTTGTACCAGATCTACCAATCATGGTCGAGCCAAATGGACCAAGTGCGTGAAACAAATAGCAAGACCAGGTATTAAACTGACCCAAAAACAGTAAAATAGGGGGTAGGGTCGCATACTCAAACAGGCAGGGTCGATCCCACCTCATTAGGAAGTCAGACCCCTGATTTTTAGACCTAGGGTCAGACAACTGAGACCCTAGGGTCGACGGGATCTCTGACCCCCTCATCGACCCTAGGATCATCGACATAAACCGTAAATAGAAAACTTTCCAAATTTCAAGGGGATTCTTTCCTAATCTCAATGGGACTTATTTTGGGAGGTTTTCCTCTATAAATAGGACGTCCCTTAGCCTCTTTCACTACTTTTGGAAACCCTAATTGAAAGAGAAGAGAAGGAGAAGAGAAGGAAAGTTGGAGAAGAAGACTAAAAGAGAAGAATTCAGAGAAACCTCTGAATCTCAGCAAACCTCAGGTATGGATATGCTTTCCATGAGTGATTTAAGACCTTAGAATAGTTCATGAAGAAGGTATGATCTAGGAGAAACCCAAATCATCCATCAATGGGAAGATTTTAATGAAATCCATGGAAGGAATCATGTTAGACAAAGTAAGGAGATAACCTGGAGTTTTAAGCCATAGAAGAAGCATAGAATGGACTGTGGAAGTAAGCCATAGGACCCAAACTTGAAAGATTAGATTGTAGAATGAAAAGGTCGACTCAAACCACGTGCGGTCGCACATAGGGTCGATTGGGAATCGACCCTACCAGACCACAGGATCAACCCCTAGCTCTCGGGAAGTCCAGGGAAGCTACGGTCGCACCTAGGGTCGATGGAACATCCGACCCTAGCATCGACCCTATACCCTGGGGTCGCAGAAAACTGCTACCCTACCTGCGACCCGTCCTGCGACCCTAGCTTTACAGCAAACTTAAAATTTTTGGAATGATTTCTAATTAAAATCTATCGACTTGTTAGGTTTTTCTATTGATATAAATGTGATTCTTAGAGCTTGAAAGAGGATTTACACTCAAGCAAAGGTGAGGGAACAAGATCTAAACTAATTGGCTAATAATAAACTATTTTTATTTCTTAAGTCCAATGCTATGACTGATTCTATGCGTGTATGCTTGTAATGTGCATTCAACATGTCATCCAATATTTTTGCTATTAATATTCATGCATATTCTATTTATTTATAACATGATGATGAAGATAATGCTAGGAATAGGCATGTAAATGTATGTGTGTGGTTAGTGTGCTTGATGCGAGTGGAGCATCATGGGGAGGACGTGATATCATGGTGTGCCCTGGTCACCAGACTCTAGCTCTATCTCTACTCAAGTCTTGTCCACTGACATTGTCGTATCGCCATTACCTTAGAAGAACTATTACGTCGTAGGGTATCAAGGGAGGTGGTCTCGGACCGTGTAGTCTTCGACTCTGCCGAGGGGCCTTAGCTCTATCTCTATGGACGTATTGAGGGATGCTGGGGTGAGGCCTTGGATACACTGTTTGACATTAGGATTGGTTAGTTGCAAGCCCAGTTTGCAAGCCCTCGCCAGCAGGGGCTTACGTGTTGGTATGGGTAGAGTATCAGAGGAAGTGTGATGCGATGTGGTCCTAAGCACTTTAGCTCTATCTCTATTCCATGGTGGGTGCATGTGGGACGACAATAAACGTTATCTTTGGGCGGCTTCACACACTCATGTATAGAGGTGAGGCGGTCACCGAACCTTTCTATAGCACATTGCAAACTTATATACCAGACCACAGATATGAATTGAATGCATGCATATGTTTGTTGCATTGTTTTGTTTACTCACTGAGCCGTGATGTGTGCTCACCCTTTTTGAATTCGAATATTTTTAGTTGATGATGCAGGTACCACTGTAGAAGATTATATGAATACTTCTTTGTACGGGCACATGGCTGTAATGGAGGCTGAAGATATAGTGGAGACGCATGACTCCTCATGCGAGTGCAACTCATGCGTTTTTTATTAGATTTTTATTTGAACTATTAAGGAAATATAATTTGATATTTTATTTACTTATGTCTCGGTTGATACAACATAATTTGATATTTTATTTATGATTATCATAGTTAGATCCTCAGTTCATTTAATATTAAGACTTCCACTATTGTGTATTTATTCTGATTATGTTTGTGAATGTGTATGGTTTAATTTAAAAGGACACAGCCTATTAGAGATCCTAGTTGAACCGTTGGTTTATTAGCAGTTCATCACACCGTTCTGAATGATGCGGAATTGGGGTGTGACAACTACCACCACCACCACCTTCGTCGATGCCACTACTGTCACACTCCAATTCCAGTTGAACCAGAAGTGTGAGTGAACCGTCACTGAACCAACAGTTCACACCAGGTTCTCAAGAAGACCGTGTCTACTCATACAAATCATTGCACATAACCATAATCAGAATACAATTAAATACAGCAGAAGTTTTAATAATAATGAACTAAGTACTTCTATTGATAAATAAATAAATTATCCAATTATTCAAAATATCAAAACGTAAATAAATAGCTTTACATCGTTTAAAAAATCCAACTGAAATAAAATAATCAAACCATTCATATCCTAGAGGTACACGCAACAAGGGCACTCGCATGAAGCCTCATGCTCATCCTCCCCTGCTTGCACTTTTAAAGCAGCAACACCTTCATATACTGGAACATCCACATAGTCCTCCACAGTATATCATGCATCAACATCTAAAAACATGTATATATACAAGGGTGAGCTCACAATTTAGCTCAGTAAGACAATCAGACAATGCAACACACATCATGCATGAGTAACATTCACATTATGGTCTGGTTTTAAGTTTGCAATGTGCTATAAAAAGGATTGGCGGCCACCGCACCTCTATACACGAGTGTGTGAATCCACCCAATGGATCAAAAACCACTGTCATCCCACATGCATCCACCATGGAATAGAGATAGAGGTAAAGTATTTGGATCACACACAGTCAATACTTCCCCTGATGCCCTACCCATACCAACACGTAAGCTCCCCTATTGGCGAGGGCTTGCAAACTGGGCTCACAACTAACCAATTTTCAGCACCCCATTTTACCACCTCTGACCGAGCTGAGTTCTACTGTTGGGTTCCGACAAGAGAGAAAGTGAGCGAGAAAGTGAGAGAGAAAGTGGCGAGAAAGAGTGAGAAAAAGTGAGAAAGAGAAAGAGTGAGAAAGAGTGAGAAAGTGAGAGAGAAAGTGGCGAGAAAGAGAGAGAAAGAGTGGGAAAGAAAGAGAAAGAGTGAGAAAGAGTGAGAAAGAGAGATAGGATGAGAGAGGGATTTGGAGCGGAAGAGGGGGAGGTTGACACCTCATCCCTCATCCCTGAAATCCCTCCCCCAAAAATTGGCAGCCTCCTACCTCCCTCCGTCCGCCACCAGACCATGCTGCTACTCCTACCTATCCCCTGAAATCCTTCCCCGAAATCGATTGAACTACCTTACCTTCTCAGCCGCTACCGCATCTTCTTGAGCCAACCGCCCAGCCGCTGCCGCATCTTCTTGAGCCAACCGCCTAGCCATACCTCCCTCTGTCCGTCGCCCAGGCCATCCCCCTTTCTGTCCGTCGCCCAGGCCATACCTCCCTCTCTCAACCGCCAGACCATGCCGCCCAGGCCATACCTCCTTCTGTCCGCCGAACAACCCATACCCCAAATCCCTCCGCCGCTTTTCCCTAAAATCAGGCCACCTCCCATACTCCTTCAGTCTCCATCAACCCCCACTCCACCTCTCCTCATCCAACCTTCTGCTCCTATAAATACCCCAACGATGCTCACATTTGAGGAGAAGTTTTTGGAGTTTTTTTCTTTGAAGGTCGGCCTTTCTTTTTCCTCTTGAAATCTCCCTGCCCTTTTGTCCCCAACTCGCACACCAGTAACACCCCCCTGCCCGTCTGTCTGCACACCAGTAGCACCCCCTGCCCGTCTGTCTGCACACTAGTAACACCCCCCTGCCCATCTGTCCTCGTGCCCAGTAACACCCCCATGCCCGTTTGTCAGTATACCAGTAGCACCCCCTGCCCGTCTGTCTGCACACCAATAGCACTCCCTGCCCGCCTGTCCGCACACCTCACACCCCCCGCCCGTCTGTCCACACACCAGTAACACCCCCTGCCCATCTGTCTTCGCGCCCAGTAACACCCCCTGCCTGTCTGTCCGCGCACCTGCGCTCCCTGCCCATCTATCCACACACCTCGCACCCCTTGCCCGTCTGTCCGCACACCGCGCACCCCTACCCATCTGTCCGTACCCAGCAACCCAGCGACCATTCCTCATACTATCCGCAACTCGCACCTAGCGACCATCCCATCCCTCATACTGTCCGCAACTCGCACTCAGCATTGGATCCTCGTGAGATCCCGAGACGATTATCGCCAGTCATCCCCGCAAGATTCTATGAGAATTTTCATCATCAACCCGAGAGCCTTGCGACATCCTACGACGATCGGCATCGTCGACCTCACGACATCCTGATGTTTAATCTCGCCGGCGCATATCAAGTTGGTTTCTTTTCCAGTTTACCATATTTGTATGTCGTTTTGTGATTGTTTGCTTCATTTTTATTATCGTATCTTCACATACGTGATGATTCTTTGATCATATGTGTTGACTTCCACATGTGCATGTTGGGTTTTAGCTCCGCCATCCTTGTTATGCATGTAATGAAATGAAATATAGCTGTTGATTATAATGGTAATGTGATTTGAAATTTGAACCGTTGGATCTTCATCATGAAAGTCTTGGATAAATCTGAACTATTGAATCCTGACCATATGTGTCCTCGATGAATCTGGACCATTGGATCTTCATCATGAGTACTTAAAATAAATTTAAACCGTTGGACTGTCTTTCTGAATATTTTAAAATGAATCTGGCCCGACGGGCAGTCCACCTGGGTATCCCGAATATGGAATATGAGTGAGATATTAGTATACCCCCGTGTGTGGGGAGCTGAGGCATTTGGCCTTTCCTGAGTGTTGTCATGCGTGTCCATGGCTCGTCGCCATGGGAACTAAACTTGACCTAATGGAGAGACAGAGGTCTCGAGGGATACGTAGGCTGCAGGGGAGTTTGGTCGTTCCATGCTCTGTCAAATTGAGGTAAGTTCCATGTATTATGGGATTACCTCACCGAGGGGACTTCCTTGTGATAGGGAGTACCTCAACACTGAGATGGGTCCCACTGTTGTGGGGACATCTCTCACCATTGGATGTGTTCCATGATTATGGGAGCATCCATCACTTGGGATGCATTCCAACATTTTGGGAGCGTCCCTTCTCTTGCACACACCTGGTACGTACACATCCGTCTGAATTACGTTTGGCCTGATTCCCACCGCACAGGGATATGTAGGCGGTCTAGGATTTTTCCAGACCTCGATCATATGTTATATATCATTTTTCCTTTCTTTTGATGTATGTTTAAGCCATTCATTAAATTCCTTGATTCATTTTGTAATTATTTTCTTGTTTAAATTGTTTAATTTCAGCTTATGCCATGCATAGTTAGTAAAGAATTAGAAATCAAATTAGGATTTTTCCTTGTACCTTGTAATTTAATTAGATAGATAGCCCCAAGCATTCATAAATTGTAGAAAATGATAGAATTTAGAGAGACTGATTCAACCGGGCGAGTTGGGTGCCTAACACATTCCCAACTCGTAATTTGGCACTTACCTGCCATTGATGAGACGAGATAGCCGTTCCATTTTCCTGAGTCATTAGTGTCCCTCCATTGAGGGACATCATTTATAGGTACTAGACCTCATCTAGGTGGCGACTCCAATCTTCTTACCCTCCACTAGCATGAGTGGATGGGATCTGAAGGTGAGAACTTTCTAGATCCCAGTTTGAGTGTAATGAGGGTAGACAACTTTAACTACGTGAAAACTCAATTTTAAAAATGAGGATAATTCAATTTCAAATGATTTTCCTTGGTCCTCACACCAATCCTATATGTCATCACAGTAAGCCCTATCCCAGCACAGCTCCCTACGACATAGAGATAGGGCTAGAGTCTAGTGGCCAGGCCGGAGACCACAGTGCCACTTCCTCCCCCTGATACCCTACCCGCACCAAGCATGCTAAGACAGAAACGATACGAAAAGGTGCTAGTGTGAGGAATGATCCAAGACCCCAAGCCCTTCCCATTCCACACATCAACGAAAATAATCACATGCCTAACAATCACATCTTAGCATAGCGAATATGCATGAACAATATAATAACTGAAAGTAAAGATGACATGCAAGTATGCACAAACACAATTCCACAGAATCATAATTACTAACAACGTTTTACTGTTATTAAGTTATTAGGGTTTAGGTCTGATTCCCTTACCTGACGCTTGATTGCTAGCTTGCTCCATGTCACATAATCCAAACTTGCTATCACAAGGTCCTACATGATGTTAGGGTTGAATTAGAATTAGTAACTCAAGGTTTACATTGGTCGAAAAACCAACTGGATCAAAATATACCCCTCACAGTGCATACCGATCGCAGGTACCGGTTGCTGCACTGTGGGGAAAGGTGCGATCGGTATGCTCGACCGGTCCCTCACAGACCAGCTCCCGAGAGGTACCGGTCGTAGTACCGATCGCATATGGTGCGACCGGTATGGTCGACCGATATGCCTCCGCAAGACCACCAATCTTGGTGTTCGCCTTCCGTCGGTCACCCATTATTGGTTCTAGGGTTTCTCCTATGCATTCTAGGCCTGAGCAACGAGTTAGAGTTGTTTCATGTCCCATTCAAGTCTTGATTCCTATGATTCATTGTCTAGAATTCGAATCTAGGGTTTATCAACTGTATTAGGGTTTGACGGCAGTTTAAGGGTTTTAAATCAATACCTCGCCTTGCATGGTATTGATCAATTCATGATTAATCATCTATAATGCTTAACTTAGAGAGAAGTTCAAGCACTTACCGTTGGTTTGCAACTATGGTGTTCTTCGTCCAACAACGGCTCCTCTTTTACCTTTCTTTGCCCATTCTCCTTCTTTAATCTCTTTCTCCTCTCTAGGGTTTGTGAGAAGCAATCAAAGAGTTCTAAGGAGGTTTAAGGGTCCTTAAATAGACTAGAATAGAGTTTATGAAGTTTTTCTATGTTAGGAAAGTCCCTAGGCTAGAGATTTGGTAAGCAGGGCCCATGGAGATCCATTTCTGGATCTAACCAGTCTGCCTGCGCAGACATACCGATTGACCGGTACCATAGACCGGTATGAAAAATATCATATTTTAGGTCTGTTTTCGTACCTGGTTGTCATCCGTTCGTCCCGTCTGACCCGGTGATGATTGGAAGACCTGTTACGACATGAATTAAAGGTTTAGATCGGATTTATAGAGCGTGTCTTACAACTACCACCACCACTACCACCCCTGACCAACCACTACCACTAAATCTGGAATTGATTATAGATTTATTTTTATCAAACATGCTTCTACTCCCAATAAGCTTTGGAATTGATTCTGGAGCAAAGTTATCAAACAACGTTCTACTCTCAAAAAATTGACTCCAAAGAAAAAGTAAACAAGTAACTCCAAACCAGAAATAACTCCAAGGGAGCTAGAGTGTTATCAAACGGGGCCTTAGCTCCAATATTTAGGATCCCAAAGTCACATAAAGTCCAGTTCACTCCCTGAGACCTTAGAATCAGACCAAATTTACTAAACAGTATTCAACTCTCAAATAGCTCCTAGGGAGACAGAATCAATGGAATCCAAGAGCGGGGGTGTTATCAAACGGGGCCTTATGATCCTCTAGTATTCCCCGTCCCTAAGAATTATGGAAAGTAAAGATGCGGATGGATTTTTGTGACCTAAATATGTCAGACCCACACTCCATTAATCCGGTCTAACCTGGTTAACGTGTCATGACAAGTCTTCCCATCATAACTGGGTCGGACAAACAAACCAAATGACGGACCACAAAGCAAGGTATGAACTGTTGACTCGAACCTTGTCTAGTCAGTAATATAGTTTGTCCAATCTGCTAATTAGGCGATCGATCAAGCGACCAGTCAAACCCAGAATAGGACTCCGAGTTCAGGAAAGTTTTCTAATTTTGGGAGACTACTCTCCTAATTGAGAGAGAACTCTACATGGAAGTTTTCCCCCTATATAGAGAACGTTTCTTCACTTTCTCTCACTCTTTTGATCACTCACAAACCCTAAAAATGAGAGAGAGAATTGAGAGGAAGGCTGGGAGAAGAAGAAATCTTGGGAGAAGGAAGAACTCACCATCCGTTTCTAGCTATTTTCGTCAAGAGACCAATGGTAAGTCCTTTCATTATTGTGAGTAGGTTAAAGTGTGCCCGAGGTTAGAATCATAGTCATTAGAGACAGTGATCCGATTTCACCATCATTAGGGTTGTACATTTAGGGTTATAATGATTAAGTGTTCTTGAAACCCTAAAGATAATATGTTCTTGACCTTAGAATGATGTAGGATGAACCCTAAGAAGAAGTCGAAGAATCGACTCTGAAGGAAATCAGACTAGAAGACAGCCTGGAAAATGCTCCGTAGGTTGTTCGGTCTATGTTGTTCTGAAGCACCCAAAGAGGGACCGGACAGACGATCGGATACTCTCGAGAAGTGTAAGACCCGCACTCTATGAACCCGATTTAAACCCTTCGTTCATGTCGTAACAGGTCTTCCAATCATCACCGGGCCAGACGGGACGAGCGGATGACAACCAGGTATGAAATCTGACCAATCGGACCAAAATAAGTATGAAATCAGTCATACCGGTCGATGGTAATGGTCTTGGTACCGGTCGACCGGTATAGACTGCGCAGCAGACTACGAAGATCCGAAACCGGATCTCTGCGGGTCGTACTTTCCAAATTCTGAACCCTAGGACTTTCCTAATCCTAGAAGGCTTCCTAAACCTAAATTCTAGCCTATTTAAACCCCTCTAAACCTCCTAGGATCCCTTCCATTGATCCTCACAAACCCTAGAAAGGAGAAAGAGGCTGAAGAAGGAGGAGAAGCTAGGAAGAGCCGATATTGCTGTTTCGACGAAGAACATGTTACTGCAAGTCGACGGTAAGTGCTTGAACCTTCCTTTACTTTATGAACTCTTATAGGGTTGATTATTGTTGAATCAATACCATGCAAAGCATGTATTGATCTAAAATCCTATCTTACCAATAAACCCTACTTTGCCGTCAAACCCTAATTTAATCGATAAACCCTAGATTCAAGTTCTAGAATGAATACCATCAAATTAGGACTTAAATGGAGTTCGAAACAATTCTAACTCAGTGCTCAGACCTAGAATGGGTAGAAGAAACCCTGGAATCAATAGGGGGTGACCGACGGAAGTCGAAGATCGGACGTATAGTCTTTCGGAGACATATCAGTCGACTAGACCGGTTGCACCCTGTACGACCGGTATGTTGCGACTGGTACCTTCTGGGAGCTTGGGGACCGGCTGACCATACCAGTCGCAGGTTTCCCCACAGTGCTGCGACCGGTACTGTGACCGGTCAGCTCTGTGAGATGTATTTTGTAACCTCATTGGTTTTCCGACCAACGTAAACCTATTCTAATTAAACCCTAATATTGTATAGGACTTTGTGATAGCACGTTTGGATCTTGCGACGTGGAGCAAGCTATCAAACGAGTGTCAGGTAAGGGAATCGAACCTAAACCCTAATAATTAATGGACAGTAAATCGTTGCTAATAACCCTGAAACTTTGGTATGATGTTTGTGCATTCTCACATGTCATCTGTTATTTTCAGTTATTATATTTGTTCATGCATATTCCATATGCTAGGTTGTGATTGTTAGGCATGTGATTGTTTTCGTTAGTGTGTGGAATGGGAAGGGCCTGGGGTCTGGGATCATTCTTCACATTAGCACATTTTCGTAGTTCTATCTTAGCATGCTTGGTGCGGGTAGGGCATGAGGGGGAGGTCGTGGCACTGTGGTCTCCGGCCTGGCCACCACGCTCTAGCTCTATCTCTATGTCACACCCCAATTTTGATCCAACCAGAATGGTGTGAGTGAACCATCATCAAACCAACGGTTCACACCAGGATCTCGAATAGGCCGTGTCCACTCATACAAACCATCACACATAACCACAATCAGAATATAATAGTACAGTAGAAGTCTTTTAAATATAATGAACTAAGAATCTATTGATAACTTTAAATAAAATATCAAATTATTCAAATCCAAACAAATAATATAATATCATTACATCTCTTTAATCCAATCGAAAATAATGAAAATAAATAAATAAAACCAATCAAAGGTACACGCAGAAAGGGCACTCGCATGAAGCGTCATGCTCGTCCTCTCCTGCCTGTACATCCAACGCAGCAACACCACCATAAGCCGAGGGATTCATGTAGTCATCCACAGTGTAACCTGCATCAACATCTAAAACAATGTACGTACAAAGGGTGAGCTCACAACTTAGCTCAGTAAGACAATCAGACAGTTTCACAATATTATGCATGAGTAACAATCATTTTATGCTGTGGGCTGGTTTTAAGTTTGCAATGTGCTATAGAAAGATTTGGTGGCCCCCGCACCTCTATACACGCGTGTGTGGCACCTCATGGATCACACCCCCATTGGCCCACATGCACCCATCATGGAATAGAGATAGAGCTAAGATACCCCCGTACCTCCCCTAATGCTCTACCCATACCAGTACCTAAGCCCCTACTGGCCAGGGCTCACAAACTGGGCTCGCAACTAACCAATCCTATATGTCATCAATATATGCTCTATCCCAGCACAGCCGTCTACGGCATAGAGATAGAGCTAAGGCATTCCCACACCTCCCCTGATGCCCTATCCGCAACTATCCCACTAGGATAGAAACAATACTGGTAGACCTTGTCCCAACATAACTCCCTACGGCATAGAGATAGAGCTAAAGCATCATGGACAAGCCAGCGTCGACTCGGAGACCACAGTGCCACATAACCATGGCCAGGCCAACATCAATATCGGAGACCACCGTACCACGACCTTCCCCTGATACCCCACCCGTACCAAGCATGTTAAAACATAATACTACAAAAGGTGCTAGTGTGAGGAGCGATCCCAGGCCCATGCCCCACTCCACACACTAACGAAAACAATCACATGCTTAACAATCACATCCTATCAATGCATGAACAATAATAATAACTGAAAATAAAGGATGACATGTGAATATGCACAAACATCACATCATATATATATTCAGGTAATTAACAACAACTTACTATCCATTAATTATTAGGTTTAGGTCAGATTCCCTTACCTGACGCTCATTTGATAGCTTGCTCCTCGTCGCAAGATGCAAACGGAAAGTCACAAAGTCCTACAATATTATTAGGGTTTCATTAGAATATTTTTCTTAGGGTTTCATGTTGGTCGGGAACCAACAAGGTTACAAAATACCCTCACAGAGCTGACCGGTGGCATGTACCGGTCGCAGCTCTGTGGGAAAGACTGGCGACCGGTATGGTCAGCCGGTCCCCACAGACCAGCCTCCCGAGGGATACCGGTGGCAACATACCGGTCGCACTGTGTGCAACCGATATAGTCGACCGGTATGTCTCTGGAAGACCATACATGGGTTTTTCGACTGCCGTCGATCATCCTCCATGGATTTCCAAGGTTTCTCCTATTCATTCTAAGACTAAACTTGGAGTTAGAGTTATCCCCAACTCATTTAAGTCTCGTTCCGATGAATATCATCTTGGAACTCGAATCTAGGGTTTGACGGCAACTTAGGGTTTATTGGCCAATTTAGGGTTTTAGATCAATACCTACTTTGCATGGTATTGATCCACCCACACAACTAACATAGGGTAAGAAGATTGATTCAAACACTTACCGTTGACTGGCGTAGAGTGAGCTTCGTCGAACGGCAGTGGCGGCACCCCCTTCTTCTTCCTAGCTCCTTCTCCTTTCCAACCTCTTTCTCTTATCTAGGGTTTGCGAGAGAGAATGGAAATGAATTGAAGAGGTTTAAGGGTGTATTTATAGGCTAGAATTAGGGTTTAGTAACCCTATTAGGATTAGGAAAGTTTTAGGACTTTATTTATTTCAGTTATTTTTCTGTTGGGATACAGTTGATGTAAAAATATTTATTTAAGTTTTGGTCATTGAATAATTGGATATTTTATTAAATTTATCAATAGATTACTCAGTTCATTTATTTAAAGACTTCCGCTGTATTTATTATATTCTGATTATGGTTATGTGCAATAGTTTGTATGAGTGGACACGGTCTTATTGAGATCCTGGTGTGAACCGTTGGTTCAGTAACAGTTCACTCACACCATTCTAGTTGGTTCAGAATTGAGGTGTGATAACTTGGTATCAGAGCTCTTGGGCTCTGTCCAACAAATCATATTGCACTTAACTGAGTCGATGAACTGAGATAGGAAAAATTTAAAAGCTTTAATAAAAATCCACCTTAAGCACTTGTTTGATGCCTGAGACTAAATACGAAAGAGCATAATGTACTATACTAAAGGTGAAATTAATAAACAGTCATGCTTTAGATATGAACCTGAATGACAGGTGAGAAAAATCATAAACTTCCACTAAATTGAAAAGGAAACTGTATCAAGAGTATAATATAGAACATCCAAAGAGCTAGATAGGTTTATATAGGATGCGGTGCATTATTGACTTACTCTTATGATTATAGAGGATGCACATACCTGATTCTAATTCTCGTACCTTGACAGAATACCTTCTTGATTCAACCTGTCAATTGGAGTTATAGATGTTATTTCCTTAGAATTTGTCCTAATTATACCAATCTAAGCTACTCCTATGATCGACACCATGAATAGAGATATGAACCGAATGAATATTTAAAGGTTTAATCATTTCGAATGTACATCTTTTTGACTTTATACCTGATTTACTGATGTACCAAAACTTCTCCAGATTTACTCCTATAGTGCGTTGACCAATGGCACTATATACTCGATAGAACCTGTAACCATGAGGTTAAGAACTGTAAAACCTCTATTTCCATATATTTGGACCACCGTGCAACTTAACGACCTTTGGATGCTGGTTGGATTACCATAGATTTACTCCTGATCCTTTAAACCTAAGTTCACTAGATAAAACAAGTGTTCTTCATCATACTGAATTTGAAAGAAGGAAATGAATCACTTTTGAATAAACATTCTGATTCTTATATTCCTTGACATCCGTTGATAGAGATACTTAGTTAATAAGGGAATTATTGGAAGGGAGATGATTAAATTCAGATTAGATTCTATAGCCAAGAAACCTCAGATGAAGTAATGGAGGATCTGTTTTGAGATTACTGAATGGATGGATTTGTGTCATGATCTGTAAAAGAGTGCATAAGCAGGAAGTGAGAACTATCAAGAGTAGCCAGTAAAGAAATAGATAGCACTCAAGTATAGTTAAAGATGACTATATCGGTATGAATTTTGACAAGACAGAAGGTTTCTAAAGGCAGATCTAAGAGTGGATACAAGGATGAAGTAAAAAATTATGGCATTGATAGTATTTAGATTAGTACAAGTAATACGGAGTTATGCCCAATGTCAAGTGAGATGATTAAGTAAAGACCAAAAGAGTTTGGCTGAATTAATGAATTTATAAGCATATGCCCTAATGCTTATAGATAGATTTGGGATATGTAATGAGTAAATAGTCAGAAGATGCCAATGCCTGGTAGAATTCTACCCGGTCATACCTAGAGGTAAAGCACACTCAGATCGATTGGGCAACATTCAAAGGAGCTTTCTTCGATAAATACTTTCCGAAGAGCTTTAGAGATTAAATGGAGAAGGAATTCCTCAATCTGCAACAATCTCAGTCAACTGTTGATGCTTACCAGCAAAGGTATGAAGAGTTGTTCTTCTTCGCTCCTGCAAGCATGCAAGAAGAAGAAACCAAGACCCGTAGGTTCACCATGGGATTGTGAGGAAGTATCCGAGGGCACGTCTTGGGTTTGGAAAAAAAGATATATAATGAGGCTGTGCAAATTGCCAAGGTAATCGAATCCAGTCAAAGAGACAGTTTCTTTGCTTAGAACAGGGGACTGAAGAGGCCTGCTACTGAGACATTAGGTGGAGGCAATACTAGATCATTCCATCCATACAAGGCTCAGTCCACTGTGGTTCCTGCAAGGAACACTACTGCACCACCACCGTCACAGTTCGCTGGACAGAACCAGAACGTTAAATGTTTCAACTGTCAGCAACTGGGTTATTATGCAAGGATCTGCACTCTACTCAAGAAGCAACCGCCACAGCAAGGAAAGGTATTCGTAGTCACCACTAAAGAGGCAGCCGCATCACCTAATGTGGTCACTGGTATGATTTCATCCCTTACTATTTGGCTTACTATTTTGTTGTGTGTGAGCATGTAGAACTAAGGGATAATTAATCTCAGGAACTGTAAATATAGCTGGTATACCCGCCAGAAACTCTTTGACTCTGGGGCCACGCACTTCTTCGTTTCTATTTCTTTTGGGAAGCGAATGGAATTACCTGTCAAGTGTTTAAACCTAAGCTTGATAGTTCTCTCTCCGTTGGGAGTCAAAGTGGCGTTGAATGAATACTATGGGCCGTGTATAGTTAGTATTGAGGGCCGAAACCTAGAAGCAAATCTGGTGCAACTCGAGATGACAGACTTTGACGTCATATTGGGAATGGATTGGCTAGGCCATCATTCAGCTAGCTTATTATGTGGTGAAAGAAAACTTGTGCTTAAAGATGAGAAGGGCAAGGAGTTTAGCTTCACTGGGACCAAATTACCTAGGAAGCGGAAGCTGATCCTCTCTGCCCTAAAAGCTAAGAGATGTCTAGAGAAGGGAGGAGTAGGGTATTTAGTGTCTGTGGTCAATATAACTACTGAGGTGCCAAGGATGGAAGATCTAGATGTGGTACGAGAGTTTCCAGATGTGTTTCCAGAAGATCTCACAGGTCTATCTCCAGACAGGGCTACAGAGTTCGTGATAGACCTGATGCCAGGGTCGGCACCGGTGTCTAAAGCACCGTACAGGATGACCCCTACCGAACTAAAGGAGTTGAAGACCTAGTTACAAGAATTGCTAGATAAGGGTTTCATATGACCAAGCATATCACCATGGGGAGCACCTGTATTGTTCGTCAAGAAGAAGGACGGTAGTGTACGGCTATGTATCGACTACCGAGAGCTGAACAAGTTAACCATCAAGAATCGATATCCTTTGCCTAGGATCGATGATCTGTTCGATCAGTTACAGGGTGCAAGGGTTTTCTCGAAGAATGATCTCAGATCAGGGTATCACCAATTGAAGATCAAGGCCGGAGATATTTCAAAAACTACCTTCAGGACAAGGTATGGGCATTATGAGTTTCTAGTTATGTCATTCGGGTTGACCAATGCCCCAATGTCGTTCATGGAACTGATGAACCGAGTGTTTCATGACATGTTGGACACTTCGGTCATAGTATTCATCGATGACATATTGGTCTACTCAAAGGACAGAGAGGCTCATACAACACATTTGAGGGCAGCCCTACAACGACTAAGAAGGGAGAAGCTTTATGCCAAGTTCAAAAAGTGTGAATTTTGGCTGAAGGAAGTGGCTTTCTTGGGCCACGTAGTATCTGAAAACAGTATCAAGGTAGATCTAAGTAAGATAGCTGCTATAGTAGGATGGGAAGCACCAAAATCAGTTGCAGAGATTCGTAGTTTCCTTGGATTGGCGGGTTACTATAGAAGATTCGTGGAAGACTACTCAAGGATTGCCGTTCCACTTACCAGACTAACCAAGAAGGGAGAGAAATTTATATGGTCAGATGAGTGCGAGAAATGCTTTCAGACTTTGAAGTCAAGACTAGTCTCCACACCTATCTTGACCATCCCAACACCAGGCTTACCGTTTACCCTATATATGGATACCTCAGGGTTGGGTCTTGGATGTGTATTGATACAAGGAGAACAGGTGATTGCCTACGCATCAAGACAATTGAAAGAGCATGAGAAGAATTATCCTATACATGATTTGGAATTAGAAGTGGTAATACATGCAATCAAGACTTGGAGACACTACCTTTACGGTGAGAAGTTTCAGATTAAGTCAGATCACAAGAGCTTAACATATCTTTTCACTCAGAAGGACCTGAACTTGAGACAGAGGAGATGGCTGGAGTTATTAAAAGATTATGATTGTGACATTCAGTACCATCCGGGTAAGGCAAATGTTGTGGCTGATGCCTTAAGCAGAAAGTGGGCATTGAAACCTGAGGCGGGACCAAGTACAAATGCGACATTATGTGCTGCAGCCTCGAGCTCAACAGAGAATGATGAAGAGTATATAATAGAGACTGCAAGAGATCCAGTGGAACAAGGCTTAATTCATAAGTTCACATTGATGTTCGTAGCCTTGAAGATCTCATCGGATCTCATAGATGAGGTCAAAGTAGCAATCCTATAGGATCCACACCTCAAGACAGTACAAGAAGACCTAGAGAAGGGTAACAGCAATCCTGACTTTACCTTGGATTCAGACAAGGTACTCAGGTATCGTGGACGATTATGTATACCTGAGAGTGAGAACTTAAATATCAGAGATCGAGTTATGATAGAAGCTCATTACACTCCATACTCGGTACATCCAGGAAGCACCAAAATGTACCATGATTTAAGAAGATTATATTGGTGGAGGGGTATGAAAGCAGATATAGCTCGTTTCGTGTTCCAATGTCTGAATTGCCAGCAAGTTAAAGCAAAAAGACAGAGACCCACAGGTTTACTACAACCATTACCGGAACCTGCATGGAAGTGGGATTGTATCACAATGGATTTCGTCACTGGCCTACCTTTGACACCAAGGTCGGTGGGTGCAGTTTGGGTTATAGTCGATCGACTTACCAAGACAACTCGATTCATAGCGGTCAGACTTCAGTATACCATGGACAAGCTGGCCAAGCTATATGTTGATAATATAGTCAGAATTCATGGCGTCCCAGAAAGTATAGTATCTGACAAAGATCCCCGTTTTACATCAAAGTTCTAGGAAGGTTTACAGAAGGCAATGGGAACCAAGTTAAAGTTTAGTACAACTTTTCACCCTCAGATGGACGGGCAGTCAGAAAGGACTATTCAAATTTTAGAAGATATGCTTTGAGCTTGTGCCCTAGATTTCAAAGGAGCTTGGGACGAGAAGCTATCGCTCATCGAATTTGCTTATAACACCAGCTACTAGGCTACAATCCAAATGGCTCCATATGAAGCACTTTATGGAAAGAAGTGTCGTACACCTCTGTTATGGAATAAGGTGGGAGAAAGAAGAATTGTAGGACCAGAGTTTGTTGAAGAAACTTGTCGAGTGATTGATCAGATCAAGGAAAGAGTAAAGATAGCTCAAGTTCGACAGAAGCACTATGCGGATAACCGACATCGAGATCTGAAGTTTACAGTGGGTGACAAGGCATTCCTGAAGATATCACCGGTGCGAGGTCTGAAACGGTTTGGTAAGAAGGGGAAGCTATGCCCTAGGTATGTGGGACCATATGAGATATTGACCAGACGTGGTAATGTGGCATATCAATTGGCTCTACCACCATCTATGTCAAATGTTCATGATGTGTTTCATGTATCATTATTGAAGAAGTATGGCAGGAATCCATTGCACATCTTGACAGCAGACCCCCCAGACTTGACAGAGGACTTAACATTTGAAGTGGTACATGTGATGCTCTCAAGCCGAATGGTACAACAACTTCGAAGCAAGGATATCCATTATGTGAAGGTGCATTGGAAAAGCCAAGATGTCGAAGAAATTACTTGGGAGGATGAGAGCACGATGAGAAAGGAGTACCCTAACCTTTTCGACGATCAAGGTACGTTCAAATTGTGAGGCCAAAATTTATTTTAAGGGTAGGGGAGTTGTGAGACCTACATGTAAATTTCGGGGATGAAATTTCTTTTAAAGGTGGGGGAGCTGTAAGACCCGCACTCCATGAACCCGATCTAAACCCTTCGTTCATGTCGTAACAAGTCTTCCAATCATCACCGGGCCAGACGGGATGAGCGGATGACAACCAGGTATGAAATCAGACCAATGGAACCAAAATAAGTATGAAATCAGTCATACAGGTCTTGGTACCGGTCGACCGGTATAGCCTGCGCAGCAGACTACGAAGATCCGGAATCGGATCTCTACGGGTCCTACTTTCCAAATTCCGAACCCTAGGACTTTCCTAATCCTAGAAGACTTCCTAAACCTAAATCCTAGCCTATTTAAACTCCTCTAAACCTCCTAGGATCCCTTCCATTGATCCTCATAAACCCTAGAAAGGAGAAAGAGGCTGAAGAAGAAGGAGAAGCTAGGAAGAGCCGATATTGTTGTTTCGACGAAGAACACCTTACCGCAAGTCAACGGTAAGTGCTTGAACCTTTCTTTACTTTATGAACTCTTATAGGGTTGATTATTGTTGAATTAATACCATGCAAAGCATGTATTGATCTAAAACCCTATCTTGCCAATAAACCCTACTTTGCCGTCAAACCCTAATTTAATCGATAAACCCTATATTCGAGTTATAGGATGAATACGATCAAATTAGGACTTGAATGGAGTTGGTGTAAGACCCGTATCAAACTAACCCGATCTTACCACCTTGAACCAGGTCTACCCATCATGGTCAAGCCAAATGGATCAAGTACGTGAGGGAGATCGCGATCCCAGGTATTAAACTGACCCAAAAACACTAAAAATAGGGGGAGGGTCGCACACCCAGCTATGCAGGGTCGGACCCCCAAGATAGAAACTCAGACCCTGAGTTTTTAATCGGGGGTCAGATATTTTAGAACTAGGGGTCGACGGGATCTCCGACCCCCTCATCGACCCCCAGTCTGCCGACAGAAACCGTGAATTAGGAGCTTTCCAAATTTCAATGGGATTCTTTCCTAATCTCAATGGGACTTATTTTGAGAGTTTTTACTCTATAAATAGGACGTCCCTAAGCCTATTTCACTCCTTTTAGAACCATAATTGGATTGAGAGAAAGAGAAGAGAAAGAGAAGAAAAGGAAAAGTGAGAAGAAGATTAAAGAGAAGGCTTCAGAGAACCAAGCCTAATTCTCAGGTATGGATACTATCTCCATGTAATTATACAGACCTTAGAATAGATAGTGAAGAGGATATGATCTAGGAGAAACCCAAAATCATCCACCCATGGTTAGGTTTTTATGAAAAACCATGGGGGAAATCATAAAAGCCATAAAGGTGAATGAACTATGGTTCTAGACCATAGAACATGTGTGGAATGGATTGTAGAAACAAGCTATAGGACCCCAAACATGAAGAATGGACTGTAGGATGAGAATTTCGACTAAACCCACAGGGGATCGCACGGGGGGTCAGTGTCCAATCGACCCTACCAGACCCTAACAATCGACCCCCAATGTTCGGGAAGTCCAGAATGTGGGTGGTCGCACCCAGGGTCGATGGAATCTCTGACCCTGGCATCGACCCCCAGTTAACAGTAGATTTTTTAAAATCATAATTAATTCTAATTAAATTCTATCGACTTGATTAGGTCTTCTAGTGATATAATATTGATATTTAGTTGATTCTTAAAGCTTGAAAGAGAATCTACGATCAAGCAAAGGTGAGGGAACAAGACCTAACTAATTGGTTAATAATAAACTGTTTTATTCTTGAGTCCAATGCCATGATTGATTCTATGCGTGTATGCTTGTTATGTGCATTCAATATGTCATCCAATATTTCTATTATTACTATTCATGCATATTTAAATTATTGTTTATAACATGATGATGATGATGATGATAGGAATAGGCATGTGAATATATGTGTGTGGTTGGTGTGCTTGATGCGAGCGAGTATCAGGGGGAGGTGTCATAGGCGGGGCCTCAGCACTCTAGCTCTATCTCTAACTCAAGTCTTGTCCACTGACATCGTCGTATCGCCATTACCTTAGCAGAACTATTACGTCGTAGGGTATGAGGGGAGGTGGTCTCAGACCGTGTAGTCTCTGACTCTGTCGGGGGGCCTTAGCCCTATCTCTATGGACGTATTGAGGGATGCTGGGGTGAGGCCTTGGATACACTGATTGGCATTAGGATTGATTAGTTGCAAGCCCTCGCCAGTAGGGGCTTACGTGTTGGTATGGGCAACTGGTACAGCAATAAATGTGACCTTTGTGTGTACATTGTCCATGGTGGGTGCATGTGGGACGATAATAAACGTTACCTTTGGACGGTTTCACACACTCGTGTATAGAGGTGCGACGGCCACCTATCCTTTCTATAGCACATGGCAAACTTATTTACCAGACCAAAAATATGAATTGAATGCATGCATATGTTTGTTGCATTGTTTTGTTTGCTCACTGAGCCATGATATGTGCTCACCCTCTCGACGTCGAATATTTTTTAGTTGATGATGCAGGTACTACGATTGAAGATTATATGAGTGCTCTGGTGTACGCGCGTGTTGCTGCAATGGAAGCCAAAGACTTAGTGGATACGCATGACTCTTCATGCGAGTGCAACTCATGCGTATTCGATTAGATTTTTGTTTGAATTATTAAAGGGATGTAATTGATATTTTATTTATTTATGTCTCAGTTGTTACAACACAATTTGATACTTTATTTATGATTATTACAATTAGATTCCTCAGTTCATTTACTATAAGACTTTCGCTATTGTGTATTTATTCTGATTATGGTTGTGAGTGTGCATGGTTTTATTTTTAATGGATATAGCCTATTAGAGATCCTGATTGAACCGTTGATTTATTAGTAGTTCATCACACTATTCTGAATGGTGCAGAATTGGGATGTGACAACTGGAAACAATTCTAACTCAGTGCTCAGACCTAGAATGGGTAGGAGAAACCCTGGAATCAATAGGGGGTGACCGACGGAAGTCGAAGATCAGACGTATAGTCTTCTGGAGACATACCGGTCGACTATACCGATTGCACCCTGTGCGACCGGTATGTTGAGACCGGTACCTTCCGGGGGCTGGTCTGTGGGGACCGGCTGACCATACCGATCGTAGGTTTCCCCACAGTGTTGCGATCGGTACTGTGACCGGTCAACTCTGTGAGATGTATTTTGTAACCTCGTTGGTTTTCTGACCAACGTAAACCTATTCTAATTAAATCCTAATATTATATAGGACTTTGTGATAGCACGTTTGGATCTTGCGACGTGGAGCAAGCTATCAAATGAGTGTCAAGTAAGAGAATCGGACCTAAACCCTAATAATTAATGGACAGTAAATCATTGCTAATAACCCTGAAACTTTGGTAGGATGTTTGTGCATTCTCACATGTCATCTATTATTTCCAGTTATTATATTTGTTCATGCATATTCCATATGCTAGGTTGTGATTGTTAGGCATGTGATTGTTTTCGTTAGTGTGTGGAATGGGAAGGACCTGGGGTCTGGGATCATTCTTCACACTAGCACCTTTTCGTAGTTATATCTTAGCATGCTTGGTGCGGGTAGGGCATCAGGGGGAGGTCGTGGCACTGTGGTCTCCGTCCTGGCCACCACGCTCTAGCTCTATCTCTATGCCGTAGGGAGTTATGTTGGGATAGAGTCTACTTGCGTATTGTTCTATCTTAGTATGTTTGGTGTAGGTAGGGCATCAGGGGGAGGTCGTGGCACTGTGGTCTCTGGCCTGGCCACCACGCTCTAGCTCTATCTCTATGCCGTAGGGAGCTGTACCGGGATAGAGCCTACAGTGATGACATATAGGATTGGTTAGTTGCAAGCCCTGTTTGCAAGCCCTAGCCAGTAGGGGCTTATGTATTGGTATGGGTAGAGCATCAGGGGAGGTAGTGGATGCCTTAGGTCTAACTCTATTCCATGATGGGTGCATGTGGGTCGGCAGCGGTGTGATCTACTGTGTGATGCTACACACTCGTGTATAGAGGTGCAGTAGCCTCCAATCCTTTCTATAGCACATTGCAAATTTAAACCAGACCACAGCATAAAATGATTGTTACTCATGCATATAATATTGATTCACTGTCTGATTGTCTTACTGAGCTAAGTTGTGAGCTCACCCTTTGTGTACACACCATTTTTAGATATTGATGCAGGTTACACGGTGGACGACTACGTGAACGCTTCGGCGTATGGAGGTGTTGCTGCTTTGGATGTGCAAGCAGGAGAGGACGAGCATGACGCTTCATGCGAGTGCCCTTTCTGCGTGTACCTTTAGGGTTTTACTTTATTTATTTCAGTTATTTTTCTGTTGGGATACAGTTGATGTAACAATATTTATTTAAGTTTTGGTCATTGAATAATTGGATATTTTATTAAATTTATCAATTGATTACTTAGTTCATTTATTTAAAAACTTCCGTTGTATTTATTATATTTTGATTGTGGTTATGTGCAATGGTTTGTATGAGTGGACATGGTCTTATTGAGATCCTGGTGTGAACCGTTGGTTCAGTGACGATTCACTCACACCATTCTGGTTGGTTCAGAATTGGGGTGTGACAAGAAGTATCTCGGGGTTGTCCAGTCTGTTGTCCGGTAGTACATTATACAGTGATGGACAGTCGACCGTACAATGTCCGAAAGGCTGAAGTGCCAGACCCAAACAGTGAGTCTGATCATTGAAAGTTGTCATAACAGAATCCTAACCTAATTCTAATAATCTTATATGATTTGTACTCAAGCAAAGTTGATTTCACGATCTTAAAGAAACTCAATAAACACCCAACAAGTGAGGGACAAGACCTAAACTAATTAGTTAATAACAAAATACCATGTTTATTGCTTATTTTGATGTTCTGTTATTAGTGCATATAACATGTCATCCAATAACTATTTATATTATTTATGCATATTTATTTATAATTCTTTATGTTGATGATGATGAGGATAGGCATGTGTTTGTGTGTGGTTGGTGCGTTAAGTAGGAAGAGGTGGTAGCCTTAAACCATTTATTGCACTGACATCGTCGTATTGCTGTTACCTTAGCAGACTTAGTACATCATAGAGTATTAGGGGGGTGATCACGGCGTGGGTAGTAGCCCTACCAACGAACTTTGGCTCTATGTGTCGTATTGAAGGATACTGGGGTAAGGCCTTGGATACACTTTGATGACATCTAAGATTGGTTAGTGGCGAACCTAGTTTGTAAACCCTTGCCAATAGAGGCATACGTACTGGTATGTGATAGAATATCAGGGGGGTACTGGCGGTGTGTAATCCGTTAAGCTCTAGATATATCTCTATCTTGTAGTGAGTGTTGTGGGGCAACATCGATTTTAGTAGGTGTTTGACCGGTGGGTGTGCTCACACTCTCGTGTATGGAGACGTGGTGGCCGCCTATCTTTAGCATAGCACATTGCAAACTTAAACTAAACCAAATAGTTGAATGTTACATCATGCATATGTTCACTGCATTGTTTTGTTTCTTATTGAGCAAAGTTGAGAGCTCACCCCACGATATCGTTTTCTTTTTAGTTGATGATGAAGGTACTACTGTAGAGGAGTATATCAATGCGTCGTCGTATGGACATGTGGCGGCCATGAACGTGCAACCGATGGAGGACGAGCATGATTCTTCATGCGAGTGTTTCCATTGTATCTGCCTTTAGATTTATTTATGTATTTTTTTATTAAGAACTTGTAAGGATCTTTATTATGTTTTGGTTAACATTGAGATAATTGGTTTAATATTTATTTATCATGTAGACTTTCAGTTCATTAATGTTAAAGACTTCTACTATTATTTAATATTTCTGTGTAAGCACCCCATTTTTATCATCCCAGCTGAACAAAGTCTTACTGGAGTATAGACAACAAAATAGGAGAGATAAGAGAAAGTTTAGAAAAATACAAGGGAGGCGAGTAAAACTTTCTCAAAAGTAACAGTCAATCAGTCCCGACATGCTCTCTATAGAGTTTTGAGAATAATTGAAATGATTTCCAATGTACAGAAGCCTAAGTGAAACCATACGGCAGGTTGGTGGATCTCAATACAAGGTTTGGATTTTGGCTGCAACTTCGACATGATTTTCGGTGGGCCTCATAGCAAGGTCATGGACTACAACCTACATGGATGCATAGGTCGTGGAAATACCTTCGACATGAGACCAGAATCGCTCAATTTTGATATCAAACGAAGAAGATATGGCGATTTTAGTCCAGGAATAAGTATAAGGGTATTTTCTAAATTTAGTAATAATTATCCAAGGGCCTGAATGTAAATTATCATGAGTTTAATTATTTAAACTTATTTCCTCATGTCTTGCTCATCCGACGTCCAAACCAAGTGATTTAAGCTCCATTATTCTTTATTTTTTATGCTCTACAAAGTGGACGTGAAAAATTTGGGACAGAGGTCGTCAAAGGGCCCCATGCAGAATTGCAGCTGAAATGACCCATGAAATGATAGAGAGAGAAACCCAGTTAACCCAGTTCAATCCATGTCAGTCTAACCCAGTCAACCTCCAGTCAACTCATGCCAGTCTAACCCAATCAAATCAATTCGGCTCAGTCAACCTTGAACAGATCAAGTCCGGACCAAACCGATTCATTCCATATGCATGTACTTTGTATAGTATATTATATAGTATATTATATGATTTCTATATTACATATTATATTATTATATTTATGAATATATGGTACGTGCGTGCATGCTTTCCATTGGGTTTGGAAAGAATTGAAAGGATCTGGTGGGAGTTTGATTTATTGGAAAGAAAATAAAGGAAAAAAAGAAAATAATAATAAAAGGAAAGATGAGGGAGAGAGAACCTGAAGAGAACGGTTTCTCTAGAGAGAAAAGGAAAGGAGAGAGAGCTGGCGATCTCAGTTTTGGCAAGGTGGAGATGGCAGCCATGGTTTATAAAAGGAAATGAGCTAGGCTCCTTTTAACAAAAGGAAAAAAAGAAACTTGAGAGATATGAGAGGGTCGGTGGACTCTAAAACAGGAAAAAAAGATTTTAAGAAAAGGAAAGAAGAGAAAAAAGAAAGAAAGTTGAGAAAAGGAAAAAAAGGGGGAAAGAAAGATTGAGAGTTGAGAGATTGAACTCGGGGAGAAGAGAAGAATAGGAAAGAGAGAGAATAAGATATTGAGAGAAAGGAGTCGGTTATCTGTTAAGAAAGGAAAAGAATGGAATCACCAAGGCTTGGGTTGGTGAGTTTAGGAAAGAATTAGAGAGCATGAGCTGTTGGTTTGAAACAAAAAGAGAAACTGAGAAAATAGAAGGAACTCAATCAAGAGAGATTGACCGATAAAATCTAGAAGAAGAATGAAAAAAAAAAAATAGAAAGACTGAGATAAGGGAGGATTCGATTAGGAGGAAAAGAAATCTAGAGAAAAAATTAAGAAGGAAAGATTAAGAATGGCAAGAGAGGGATGGAAAGATTGAAAGAAGAAAAGGGGGAAGTCGGTGATAGAAGAGGAGGCGAGTCGGTGGACTAGAATAGAGAAAAAGAAGAAAAGGCAATTGCGAGAGACGAGAGAGAGAGCTGGGGGGCAGAGAGAGGAGAGAATCTAAAAAGAGGGATCCGATGGGAGGAGAGACGGAGAAAAAAATAGAAAAAAGCGACATAAGAGATTGAGTTGAGGGAGCTAGGGAAAAGGAGAAGCAAGAGAAATTAGAATTGGGAAGCAGATCGGAGAAGAAGAAACAGCAAAGTGAGGGAGTGATAAGAGAGAAAGAGAAGCGACAGAGAGAGAGCCGATTAGATGCAGGCCAAAGAAGAAGAAGAAGAAGAAGAAGACGAAAGAGAGCAGGAAGGAATCCTGCGTATCTCAGGTAAGCTCTTCCCTCTGCTCCTTTCGTTTTTCTTTCGTTCTTGTTGTTCTTTTGTTTTGTTTGTTGCCATCTCCACCGAACACCAGCCATCCTCCCTCCATCATCTTGCTTCAAAGTGATAGATTATCATCTCCGCTCCCTTATCTAACCTCACGCAACCAAATTTCAAAATCCAGTCCTCCACTTACCACCTGATCCTACGCCACTACCTTGGAGAAAATCCAACCTTCTCATCTGGATCTCCACGTGCAGGCCACCTATTACCATCCTCCCTTAATCCCATTAACACCTCATTTCATCTCACTAAGTTCAGCTGTAGCAAACCCAACCATTGACACTTGTTACAACAGCAGCAATCCCCCACATACCACTTGTCATCCGACCAAAATCACTTCCCACTCCAACCATATCACATACCCCCATCATCCCTCAAGCCTGCTACTATTCCCTAGATCACCTCTGTCCGGCTATCATACCAGCCAACCACCCATCTGTAGCCATCATTCATCCACATGAAAACCTGCACTCAACCATCACTGAATACAACATGACTTCGTAACCAGTCCAACCATCTGTCCAGCAACATCTACTATTCCCATATAAACCCAATAGATCACACAACCACCCACTTCCTTGCAGAGATCTTCCCTTCACCAGATCAGATTTCTTTAGCAAACCCAACCAAACAACCACCTTGGTTTCAACCTAACCGAACCATCACCATATCAGCTCCCATCCACATGCCAAACCAACCCCAAAACTGACACAACCAAACAGCCATCCCCATTCACTAGCACCTGCACCTGAACATCCACAATCAGCACCTTCTATCACCGACCTAGTCTGATTTGCAACCTGGTCCTTCGTCCCTACCAATTAATCCCGATATATACTCACATCTCTACAGCCAACATACCGAAAACCCTCAGCCATTATCAAACCCAACTAAACCAAACTCGTCTTCATACCCAATCAACTTCTCCTTCCTACATTGAAACTGCTATCATCAGCTCCACCATCAGTCCTTGATCTGAAATCTGAAGCTAGTTATATATTTATTGTGATGATTGATATGATGATCTGAACCCTTGATATGATGATCTGAACCCTTGAATGATGCCATGCAATCTGCCCTTAGTGATCCGATCATGATTTAAAAATTTAATGTGAATGAAACATGGATCATGATTTGAAATTTAATGTGATTGGTGTATGATACTTTTATCATGTTATGAAATTGATCCCATCGAATGCTTGAATTTAATTGATCCAACTGTGCTTGAATTTCATGTGTTGAAATTGGTTCGATCACATATTGGAATTGTCATAAAATTGGTCCGACCACATGCTTGGAATTTTTTTATGAAATTGGTCCGACCACATCCTTGGAATTTTTATGTGATGATTATGGACCATGCTAGAATTTAATGTGAATAAAACATGACCTTTGATGTAGGATTTTTAATGTGAATGAAATCTAGATAATTGATGATTGAATTCAATATGATTAAAAATATGGTCATGTGATGTTGAATTTTCACATGATTAAATCTTGGGCATTGATCTTGAAATTTGATGTGGTTAAAATCTAGTCATTGATCATGAGTTTTTGATATGATTAATTGTGAGCCATTGGATGATTGATTTTTATTTGGATCATGAGAGAATATTAATTGTGAGCAATTGGATGTTTAATTTTGATTTGGATCTTGAAATGAAATGAATCTAGCCATTGATCATGAATGATATGAAATATAGACAATTAGATCTTGATCATGAGTGTTTTAGAGGAATCTGAACCATTAGATTTTGATCATAATTGATTTAGAAAAATTTGAACCATTAGATTGTCATCAAGAATGATTTAAATGAATATGAACGATTGAATTTTCATCATGAGTGATTTTAAGTGATATAAGTCATTGGATCTTGATCATAAGTGATTTAAATGAATAAGAACGGTTGGATTATGATTTTTAATGATTTGAACCATTGGATTGACATTAGGACTGATCTAGCCATTGATTTCCTAATACGATCATGATTGTATCCTGATGTGAGATTTGAGTCATTGATCTTGGTTGCTTTGATGAAATTTGAGGTGTTGATCTTAATAATAATATTTTAAAGAGATTTAACTGTACTAATTTGAGGGGGGGCTCTTTCCTAATTGAAAGAGGACTCTATATGAAGGTTTTTTTCTATATAAAGGACGTCCCTTAGCCTTTCTCACTCTTTTAGAACTTAAATTGAAACTCTAAGCCTAAAAGAGAAAGAGAGAGAGGAAGAGAAGGAGAAGGAGATTTGGAGAAAAAGGCTAAGAGGAAGGTTTTGCAGAGAAGAGTTTTATCTCTCTACAATAAGCTTAAGGTATGGACTTGACTCTGTAGGGTAGATCAGATAGTAGGTTCTTTTTAAATTGATATATGGAACCTAATACAATGATTCGGTTATAGGTTTTCCATGGGAAACCATAGAGAATAGGGTAGGGATAATTGATAAGGATAAACTGTGATTAAAGGCCATAGGATGATTTTAGGATGAATCCCATTGTTGAGCCAAGTGGAGAAACTCGTATGAGAAGTAAAAATTAACCTAACTATGTATGGTCGTAGCTATGGTCGATCATAGGATGACCAGAGTATCGACCATAGTCATTCCTGAAGAATTTAGGAAACATATTGTCGCAGGTACGGTCGCATATAGTGCGACCATAGGGTATCGATCGTACATCGTACGGAGGCATATATTGTGACCATAGGATCGATCATACGATAACAATAAGTATATTTTGAGACCAGATATGGTTTTGACTATAGTACTTGGTAAACTTAAACCCTAACTTAAATACATTAATTGTTTAGGTTCCTAATATATTCAAAGTGACTTCCAAAGCTTGAAAGAGGAATAAACATCAATCAAAGGTGAGAGAATAAGACATAAACTAATTGGATAATAACAAACTGTTTTATTTTATTTGTCCAATGCAATGAATGATTCTATGCTTGTATGCTTGTAATGTGCATCTCACATATCATCCAATATTACTGCTATTTCTGCTCAGGCATATTTATTATTGTCTATTTAAAACATGATGATGATGATGCTAGGAATAAGCATGTGATTGTGTGTGTGGTTAGTGTGGCATTAGGGGGAGGATGTGACATTGTGGTTCAACCTGGTCATCAGACTCTAACTCTATCTCTACTCAAGTCTTGCCCACTGACATCGTCGTATCTCCATTACCTTAGCAGAACTATTACGTCGTAGGGCATTGGGGGAGGTGGTGTTGGACTGTGTGGTCTCTGACTTTGTCGGGGGGCCTTAACTCTATCTCTATGGATGTATTGAGGGTGAGGCCTTGGATACATTGGATGGTATTAGGATTGATTAGTTGTGAGCCCAGTTTGCAAGCCCTTGCCAATAGGGGCTTACGTGTTGGTATGTGTAAGGCATCAGGGGAAGTGTTGGCGGTGTATGATCCGGACACTTTAGCTCTATCTGTAAGACCCGTATCGAACTAACCGGTCTTACCACCTTGTACCAGGTCTATCTATCATGGTCGAGCCAAGTGGACCAAGTGCGTGAAGAAACCACAAGACCAGGTATGAAATTTAACTCAAAACAGTCAAAAATGAGTGTGTGGTCGCATGCTTAAACAGGTATGTCCGACCCCACCACAAAGGAGTCCAACCCATGACTTTTTAGTCATGGGGTCACATGACTAAAAAAAAATGTAGGGTCGACAGATTCTGCCACCCTACGATAATAGAAGAATCTGAAAATTAGGAAACCTTCCTAATTCAAAGTGGGTCTTTCCTAAACTCATTGGGACTTATTATGAAGGGTTTTCCTCTATAAATAGGATGTCCCTTAGCCTCTTTCATTCATTTAGAACCCTAATTGAAAGTGAGAGAAAGAGAAGAGAAGGAAGAGAAGGAAACTTGAAGAAGAAGACTAAGGAAGAAGAAGTACAGAGAAACCTCTGAATCTCAGCAAACCCAAGGTATGAACCTAAATCCCTACATAAATTGGGAGCCTAGAATAGTTTATGAAGAACATAGGATTAGAAGAAACCCAAATCATCCATCCATGGACAAATTTCAAGAGATTTCATGGAAGAGATCGCTATGGACAATGAATGGTGTATAAATTGTAGTTATGAGCCATAGAACAATCATAGGATGGATTATGATAGTAAGCCAAAAGATTCAAACATGAAGGCATGGACTTTAGAATGAAAGGTCGACTCAAAACACGTGTGGTCGCAGTAGGGTGGAATGATATCCGACCCTACGAGACCACATGATCGACCACATGCCCTCGGGAAGTCCCAGGGAGGGTGTGGTCGCACGTAGGATCGAATGGTATCCGATCCCACCTGCGACCTTACACCCTGGGGTCGCAGAAACTGCTACCCTAGGTGCTACCCTACCCTGCGACCTTACCCCTGTGGTCGCAGAAACTGCTACCCCAGGTGCTACCTCACCTGCGACCCTACAGTTTCAGTTAGTTTAAACATATTGGAATTAATTTTAATTAAAATCTATCGACTTGTTAGGTCTTTCCAGTGGTTTAAAAGTGAATTAAAGCTTGAACGAGGATCTACTAGCAATCAAAGGTGAGGGAACAAGACCTAAACTAATTGGCTAATAATAAACTATTTTTGTTTATTGAGTCCAATACCATGAATGATTATGTTTGTATGATTTTAATGTGCATATCACATGTCATCCACTATTATTGTTATTACTGTTCATGCATATTTAATTTCGTTTATTTATAACATTATGATGATGATGATCCTAGGAATAGGCATGTGAATGTATGTGTGTGGTTAGTGTACTTGATGCGAGTGAAGCATCAGGGGGAGGACGTGACACTGTGGTTCATCCTGATCACCAGACTCTAGCTCTATCTCTAGTCAAGTCTTGTCCACTAACATCGTCGTATCGCCATTACTTTAGCAGAACTATTACGTCGTAGGGCATCAGGGGAGGTGGTCTCGGACGGTATAGTCTCTGACTCTGTCGGGGGGCCTTAGCTCTATCTCTATGGATGTATTGAGGGATGCTGGGGTGAGGCCTTGGATACACTATTTGACATTAGGATTGGTTAGTTGTGAGCCCAGTTTGCAAGCCCTCGCCAGCAGGGGCTTACGTGTTAGTATGGGTAGGGCATCAGGGGAAGTGTGATGCGGTGCGGTCCTAAGCACTTTAGCTCTATCCCTATTCCATGGTGGGTGCATCTGGGGGCGGCAATGGTGTTTGATCCATTGGGCAGTTTCACACATTTGTGTATAGAGGTGCGGCGGCCACCTATCATTTCTATTTCACATTGCAAACTTATGAACCAGACCAAAGATATGAATTGAATGCATGCATATGTTTGTTGCATTGTTTTGTTTGCTCACTGAGCCGTGATGTGTGCTCACCCTTTCGACGTCAAATATTTTTAGTTGATGATGCAAGTACAATTGTAGAAGATTATATGAATGCTCCGATGTATGGACATGCGGCGGCGATGGATGTAGAAGTTACGATGGAGTCGCATGATTCGTCATGCGAGTGCAACTCATACGTCTTTGATTAGATTTTTATTATTAAGGAAATGTAATCAATTATTTTATTTTACTTTATGTCTTAGTCTTTTTGAAGATAATTGGATAATTTATTTATGTTATCATCTTTAGACTCTCAGTTCATTTAATATTAAATACTTCCGCTATTGTGTATTTATTCTGATTTTTATTATGGATATGTATGGTTTAAGCAAACGAACACAGCTTATTCGAGATTCTGATTGAACCGTTGGTTTATTGACGGTTCATCACACCATTCTGGTTGGTATAAAATTGGGGTGTGACACTATCTCTATTCCATGGTGGGGTGGATGTGGACGACAATGTTGTTTGATCCATTGGGTGGGCTTACACACCTGTGTATAGAGGTGCGGTGGCCACCAAACCTTTCTATAGCACATTGCAAACTTTAAAATCAGACCAAAGATATGAATTGAATACATGCATATGTTTGCGCATTATTTTGTTTACTCACTGAACTCAAGTTCGAGAGCTGACCTTCGCGCGCGTAATTCTTTTTAGTTTCTGATGTTACAGATGTTACGATTGAAGACTACATGGATGCGCCAATGTTTGGACATGTGACGGCTATGAATGTGCAAGCTGTAGAGGACGAGCAAGACTCGTCAAGCGAGTGTTTCCACCGTGATTACACTTAGTGTTTTATTTCTGTATTTTGATACTTGTAATTTGTATTAATTATGTTTTGGTTACTTGGAGATAACTGGATTATTTAATTATTTATCATGTTAGACCTCAGTTCATTATTAATAAGACTTCCGCTATTTACTTTATTATCTCTGATTAATGTGGAATGTGTTTTGATTTAACATGGTTGGCACAGTCTATACGAGATCCTAGTTTGAAATAGCTCCCTACGAAATAACGATAGAGCTAGAGTTTGATGGTCAGACTACAATCCACACTACCGTCCGTCCTCCCCCTGATACCCTACTAACCCCAAGCACGCTAAGGTAGATGGCGATACCGAAAGTAGTCAGTATAGGGAATGGTCCAAGACTCCAACCCTTTCCCACTCCACACACAAACGAAAACATACACATGCCTAACATTACATCTGAACAATAACAATATGCATGAACAGGTAATAGCATAATAAGGATGGCATATTATATACACAATCATCACATAACAAAAGGTTGAGTAATAACAGAGGTTTACAATATTAGTTATTTAGGTTTGGGTTTTTCCTTTACTTGAGTCGGTATGCAGCGAATACAACAGAATACGGCTTCAAATAGCTTTACTACGCTCTTCCCATACCTTGAAAGCATTAAGGGCAATAACATTTAATCCATTAATTCATTGTTTATCTCTATTGCTTGCTCAAGCACATACTAATGAGTTATTCATAATTCTAGGGTCTGGTATAAAGTCTAAAAACATTCTATACTCGCTGTTCAAAGGTTTCAAGCATTTACAAGGTGAACAACAAGCATCAAAATTAAATAACATAGGTTATAAACGAAACAAAAAAGAATACATATGTAAACATATGATCTCAAGGATCTAAACCCATAAATAGGCTTCTAAAAATCCTAGAGAGATGCTGTCCAAAAATGGTCAACATCAGAGGTCATTTCACTGTGCGGCACGTGGTATCGATCGTACAGTTTTTTGCCACAGGCATGAGACAGGTGCCCTGGACCGCACGACAAAACTTGGCCGAAACACCTCGATCTTCCTACGGTGGTTTCCTAGAATTTTTCTAAGCAGGAATAAGAAGTTTGGGGTCAAAATTTCATTTCTATATCAAGTTAAGGATACCGTTTGATTTCTCAGGCAGCTGACATTGCTGGATCTGGTTTATAAACCTTAGATCCAAGTTCCAGCAATACCATGAAGGGATTCTCTTAGGTTTTAGTCTATGGATAGTCCATTCTAATCCGTTAAGAAGGCTTAGGACATCTACATTTATTTATCCTTTGATTTCAGCCATTTCCTATTACCTTCATGATCTCGGTTACGTTCTGAATCAACTCCAATTCCCAATGAAATACTTGAATGTTTACCATTGATGGTGAAGAAGGATTGTAACCATGAAATCATGAGTAACAATCCCATGTTAGATTAACTTATAAGATTTTTGCTCAAAAGAAATCAAAGAGAAACCAGAGAGTAAGGAATCGATACCGATAATGTTTTCTCTATCGACAATGCTATCAATGGCTTGTTTCCAACAAAGACAGAGGTTCCTTCTTCCCTTTTCCCTTCTCCAAACACGTCAGATCTCCCTTTCTCCTCTCTTTTCTTCTCAGTTAGCCTAAGAGATAGGATGGAGGAGTAGAGAATGGTCTCTACCAAACTAACAATGGGTTTGTGAAATCCTTGGGATTCTATGAATGGTAATTGAGAGGATTTCCCTCCTCTCTTACCATAAATCCAAAAAGAACGAAACTAGACATGTTTTGTTAAGATGGGTTCTTAACTCAATCCAAACCACGGGTCCCACAATAGGTTGGTCACCAACCCAGATTCGGTGAGGAGGTGTGGCACGTGGTGGTGTGGCAAGTGACCTACCATGCACACCCTCTTGGTGTCGTGCCGGACCCCTAATTCAAGCCCTTAATGTTTCAAGTACCAAGGTTGAGTTGGTTTACCTCCATTGGATTCCATTGGTCTGGTTCTTGTTGGTTCTATTCGTGGTTCGTCATCCAACCGTCTCTTCTGACCTAGTTATGATTGGAAGACCTATCACGACACGAAATCTAAGTTAGACCAAGTTCGTGAAATATGGATTTTACAACATATTAAAGAGCAGCCACAATCATCCTTCACAACTTAATACAAAAAGAAGTGGAGGTTTATGTGGATGACATAATAATCAATTTTCAGTTTCCTCAGAAAAAATCAACCCAAAGAATGGAGCGAGCAATGCCAACAAACATTTAACAGGGTTAAAGACTACCTAGCTAATCCACTACCATTGATCCCAGGACAATCCTGCTACTCCACACATCAGTTACAGACACGATAATGAGGACAATGACGTGTACAATATTAGTGTGGGCCACTAGGCGTGGGAGGCATTAAATGCTCGCCTATCCAATGCTTCTCATATCCACAACGGATCCAATCTTACACATGTTTAAAAAGCCAGCTCTCACTAGATGACTGCCTGGCTTTTACTTAAATCTGAATTCGATATTACTCACGTGTCACAAAAATCAATCAAGGGTAGTAGTGCATCCACTATTGATCATAGACCGTTGGATGATAGGAAACCAATTAGGAAACCGAATAAATCAAATCGAATAATAATTTATTCGGTTTTGATTTATGTTCTTTACATCTCGAGCTTAACCGAAACTGAACCGATTGACACCCTTTAGTACAGGTTCGTAAAATATTTTTTTCTCAAAAACAACCATGATAAGCTGCTATGATCAATTGAAGGATGAAGATTTTATTTTGTTAATTAATAGTAAAAATAAAAATATTACAATGAAAAAAATTCCTAAGCCATTGAAGATGAGGTTGAATTTATTAATCCAAAAGAAAAAAAAAATTCCTTATTCGCTTAAATATAAAAAGTAAAAAAAAAAAAATTATGCTCGACTGCTTGCCTCTTACACCTAGAGACACAAGGGTGAATAGACTGTCGTCGTGTTTCCCTGAAATGTACAAATCCCGCCTTCTAAACTCATTTATACGTGCTCCCATTGGCCCCAAAGCTAGTGCAAGGTCATGCAGTCGAACAACGATCCCCATCTTTATAAAAAAATTCAAAAACCCAAAAAAAAAAAAAAAAAAAAAATTTGAAGTTGATCTTGTGTTGGGCTTCTATGCAAAAAATGACTGAGGTTGGGTGTTGGGAATTGGGCTGGATTAGGGCACCATGGACAGGGTTGATTGTTCAGAATGGTTGGGCTAGAATGGAGGCCCAAGTGCCAAACGCGGGACTAATCTCTATCTTTTCTCATTCTAAAATCCCCACCGCAGATTTAGCATCTCACATGAAAATACATCCTTATGCGTCTCACCATATCTTAATTGGTTTGTTATTTCAGAATATCGATATTTTTGCCCTTTATTACCGTTAGATTTGAATAAGGTATTCGTGGGTCCAATTTATTCCAATCCAACTGTAGGCGGTAAGCAGTCCCAACTTCCAACTTCAACTTCACCGGACACTGCGAGCTTCGCTGGTTCATTAATGGAGATTCTCTAGGATCCATTTGGCACGCCGGTGAAGTCAATAATGTTGTTTCTACGCTCGATTCTCTTCTTCCTTCTGCTATCTCACTATTTCTTCGCTCCAATCTTTTCTGGATCGACTGAAGAAGAAGAATTCTCCGAAGAATTACTTCTAAAGCCATTGCCTGATCGGAAAGTCCTTGCTCATTTCCACTTCGACAGCAGAGCTCCTCCATCAACCACCCATGGCCGCCATCACCGAATCTTCCCCAAAGCGATCGCCCAACTGGTACTTTTGCCTCATCCGTGTTCATCTCTTCAGAAATTCAGGTTTTGTGTTTCTAGTTATCACATTTCACTGTTCGAGCTGCTTCACTTCTGCTGAGAATCTAGGGTTTGTTAATAGTAAAAAATGCGGTTTCTGACAGTTCAAACCGTAGATAACTAATGGGTTTTTACGTTGCGTTGATCAGGTTCAAAAATTCCGGATTCGTGAGATGGAATTGTCATTCACGCAAGGCCGATGGAACTACGAACGATGGGGTGGATTTGATCCTGTATCGAGTGCGAATGCAAAACCCCCTGGAGTTGAGTTATGGGCTGTCTTCGATGTCCCCTCTGATCAGGTCGATTCGACTTGGAAGAATCTAACCCACACCCTCTCCGGTCTCTTCTGTGCTTCGATTAACTTCTTGGAATCATCTACTGCTTATGCTTCTCCAAATTGGAGCTTTCGACCATTCTCGGGTGTCCTTAGATATGGTGCTCTTCCACGAGAGGCTATTTGTACTGAGAACCTTACTCCCTGGTTGAAGTTGCTCCCTTGTCGAGACAAAGCCGGGCTTTCCACTCTAATGGACCGACCTTCTATCTATAGAGGATTCTATCATTCACAGAGGTTAAAGGTGATATCAACTGAATCGGGTTCAGAGGATAGGGTGGAGCTTGGGATTTTGCTTGAACAGACTCTTACTGTCGTTCTTCAACCTGGTGAGTTACAGCCAAGCTGGTCTTTAAGTTCAATTTTTGGAAGGAAAATCACTGGAAAATGTGTTCTTGCGAAGTCTAGCACTGTATTCATTGGTTTTGAGAGGAATCTAATCTCTGAACTCAATGATTTGTGGAAGAACAATGAGAAAAATTGGGTTGCTGAAACGACCTCTGGCTCTTGGAATAACCCAGTATTTCAACTCTCTCTTAGCCCAGGTAGGGTAATTGAAGAGGTAAACAACGGGCATGGTGGGAACTCAGCCATTCTATATGAGTTCTCCATTGAGAATTACAGTGATTATGAGCCATTTGATGTAAGTTTAACATGGAAACGACCTCTTTTCTGGTCGCCTCCTCGAGCACCATTCCATGTGAGTAGGTTCTTAATGGGAAGTGGGAATGCAAGAGGTTCTATTGCTATTACCTTGAAATCTACAGAATTGATCAAGGGATTCATGGGTGATAATGTCATTAAAGATGGTTGTAAGGTGCGGATTGATGTTTTCCAAGTTGTGCCTTGGTATGTGAAAGTTTATTCTCACACACTTCAGATTTTTGTTGATGGAGAAGCACAAATTGTTTCGGAGATTATAGAGAAAATATGGGTTTCACCTTCTGAAGATAGGGTCTCACCTGGACTGATGGAGATGTTTCTGAGATTCCCTTGCAATATGAAATCAGCTGTTCTAACCATAGAGTTTGATAAGGTATGTTCTATTGGTGCTCTGGTTTTCTATTTCTTGTAACGTGAGGTCAAAAATTATGTGTAGACTTCGTCACATGATGAGATATACTATTGCCTGGAAGCTCAGATAGATATGGCTGTGCAATGTTTGTACATCTCCTTATGATTTTAGATGGAGATGAGAGTTCACAGGAACCTAGAAAACTAATGTAATATGACCAGCTCGTTTGTATGATGATAGTGACAACTTACCATGTAACTATTAGTTAATAAAGTTAAGTACATTAGCATGTGACTAAACGATATGAAGACCATGAAAGCCATGTACTTGGTAAATTATATTCTAGAAATAAAAGCAGGAAGAAGAATTGAATATACTAGTCTTCAGGTGTTTTTTCCTATCAAAAAACTTTTTAAATGCTTGTTTTTTTGTAGCTGAGTTTCCGATTTTTTTACTTAATATTCCAACACTAATACAATTTGAGTACCCCCAAACCCCCCCCCCCCCCAAAAAAAAAAAGAAAAAAAAAAAAAGAGAATATGTTAATCCTAAGTATGAAAGAGTTTCATCACATAAGATTAATACTAAGAACATGGAAACAAATATGGATATGGGCTTTATAACTTGTGTACAGAACTTTATTGGTTTTAGATGTGGTCATGTGGAGATGAGAGGTCATGGAAGCCCAGGAACAGATCAGCTTGATGTGTGATGGTATTAGACATTCTTATTCCTGGAGGCTGTATTGAGGTTTCTTTGTTTTTGGACTGTATTCGCCACTTTATTGAACACTTATGTTAATGGCTTAATAAACTCCCTTTTTTTACCCCCAAAAAAAAAAAAGAGAACCATTATTGTAGTAATTCAAAATATATTGGAACATATCCTAATAAGTTGAGTATCCAATAACTGGCCATTTGATTGGTAACTCATTTCTAGAAAGGTTGGCAAGGAAAAAAAATGATTTTAGCTTTCAGTTTTTTGATCTTCTAATCACCTATCAAGATTCAATACTATATGCTTATGTTACATATCTCATTTTTCCAATTTATCTTCGTTGCAACACCGATAGGCTAACTATAAACTAATATATTGGTAAATCTAAAACCTTTTTTTTAAGCCATTAAAAAACCCAGTCAAAAAAATTTAACCTCTGGACAAGAATGTTTCCTGTGCAAGAATCATAAGGTTGTCTTAATACACTAATTAAAAAATTACGACAATAATATATAAAGTGTATAGATTGACCCAAACCGAATAATGAACCAAATAACCTCAATAAAGACGTCTCTAATGGCATCTGATACTCTATCCTGTCTGGACACCATTATTTCTTCTTTATGTAAGGCCAGTAAGTTAAGCCTCAACCTGTATAAAGCATTTCTTTTGAGAGCTCTGTTTGAACCTCTTTCCTTTCAATCAGATATCTGTTTTGTACTATGGCTTGAGAAGTAATATCGACTTGCCTACTTGAACCTCTCAGGATCGCAGGGGACCTTCATTTTTATTAGAAGATATTATCAACCCATATTCTAGACCACAAGTACAACCCATCAATGATTTAGCAGTCCATCTGGCAAAAATGTTCAGGGGGGCAACATATAGCACTAACACCCACATATGTCACGATAGAGATTGCCTACGCCAAAAATTTAGAATAGAATTTTTGTGACAAAAATAAGGAAGAAAGAGAAAAAGAAGGGAGGAAAGAGAAGGAGAGAGAGAGAGAGAGAGAGGAAAATCGATGTGTTTTTCTCTCTTCCACACGACTTTATTTATATTGATAATCAAAACTGGAAATTACATAGCTAACCCCAGATATGGAGGAACCGACTCTAAAAGCAAGAGAAAATGAGTCAGCTACATAGTGTACCCGACATTAAACATAAAGTAAACAAATCAACTTAAGCACTTATTTACTAAACATCACTATACCTAATACTAATTTCTAAGCACTATACATCACCATTCTAAATGTTACTAATACATAAAACTATTTACCTCCATGGCACATAGGTCCAATCTTCAACAATTTTCTAACGGACCAGTCTTTCCTGTTATAGGGATTATTACACATCGACGAATATCCTCCAGATGCTAATCAGGGATTTGATATTCCATCAGCTGTAATTAGTTTTCCTGATTTTGAAGCAAGTATGCATTTTCTTAAAGAGCATTCCAGCGAGTCACCATTGTTATCTAAGTTTCAGGTAATAATTCAGGCAGTATCTTGATCCTGAAGGAGTTCATTTTTGCAATTCTTCTATAGTTCTATTGATTCTCTTGATTGGCTGGATTTGCTATGCAGGAGAAGAATCGTGTGCTGTCTTACACAGAAATATTACTTGTGCCTCTTGCCACCCCTGATTTTAGCATGCCTTACAATGTGATTACGTTTACATGCACGGTGTTTGCTTTGTATTTTGGATCAATGCTCAATGTATTAAGGAGGCGGGCTGGTGAGGAAGAAAGATTCTTAAAAAGCCAAGGTAATTCATAAATTTTTGATGTGGTTAGAATTTGCTCATGCAAAATTGATCTTTCGGTAATCCATTCTCCTGCCTTCAGATGATAAATTTTTATATAGGCTTAGAACTTAGAAGACTAGTGCCAGGATGTATGTGCATCATGCTGGACTTCTTTTCAATTGCCACTTCTCATGTATGTGTAGAATGTTAAGTTCCTGACTTCCCGTCATCTAATATATTCCACCAAGAGGAGCTTCTAGAACAAATTTGATGTGATTGGACGATACTAACCATCCACCCAATATAGATCTCTATTGACTTTCAGAATTGATGCAAGCGGTCAATCTCAAACCAATAAACCCGTGGGAGATTGGCTTACAGCAGGGTCACGTTATAGAACAATAGGCGATTTTTTTTTTTTATTGATAAAGAAGAAGACAAAAGAATAGGGATATAACCAAAGGTCTCTTACCTAAGCTTTCGGAAGCATCTCACCACCATTAGGCCTCTTACCTAGGATTGGTAGGCTCTCTCCACCAAGGCATCTCTCCTCTCTCTTCTTCTCACAGAAATAACGAATGCAGCGGCCATTCTTTTTGTCAAAATCCAAAACCATAGGGAGCTTCTCCCTTCTCTTTTATTTATATCTTTGAATAGGTAGTACAGGAATGGTAACTCAATATTTAGTAACTACCCTATTATCCCCATGACATGTCTTGACAAAGGAGAAACATTGAAAATATGAACTAAATAAAATCTAGCAGCCAAATAAAAACACAATAACTGAATCAGATCTAACCTAAAGCTTCGAAAAACTGAAAATAGAAAGTGTAAATTAACACATAATCTCATATAGGGCTCAACGCCCCCATTCTTGAACTTATAGAATTGGCCTATTGCAATAGAAAACCCAAAAGTAGAGGGTCCATGACCCAAACAACCCATTAAGCACTCAAAATTAAGTTTATTGGTCCATTCCGGAGGATTGCTGCTTCATAAAATATTTTATGGTATTATTGTGGTTTCCTGGTTAAGGAGGTAGTTGGTCTTCTTGGTCGATCATGGGTATTTCTGAGTGCCAAATATAAAGCCTTCAATATTGAGAACTTTCCTAATTCATTGTAGGTTGTTGAACTTTTAAAATATAATCTTTACTACAATTGGAAACCTCAGCCCAAGGAATGCTCCATTACAATTCTTTTACTTAGAGAAACACAAATTCTAAAAATAATAAATATAAGAAAAAATTTCATCTATCACCCAAAAACTATGTCGAAATCTATCTACTCATAGGTTTCTAGAATCATCATCTACCACCCAAACTTTTGACACCATTAATCAAAGAGACCCCACCTGTTAGTAGAGTCCCGTTAGTTGATGACATCATCAATAATTGAAAATTACTGAGACAATAATGCCCTTATTCTAATGTTGAAAGACCATAATGCCCTTATTGTAAGCCAATGGAATTCAGAGTAGACCGGATGGCATCAAGTGTTTTGTAGCTTACGTTATCTCTTTTTCTCTCAGTTCATCAGCCTGGGATCGCTCTGATACGCAAAGAAAGGGTATGGATTAATGGCGAAGGGGGAACCAGTAGCATTGAGAAACCCCAACAACCCATTCAAGGTGCTGGTGTAAGCAGGATTGAACATTCTTAAAGAAGGTGGATCGGATTGGCTGAGAATACCCATGGAACGGATTGGCTGAGAATACCCATGGAATGGACGGTAGAGACCTTGATCTTGCCACCCCAGAGACAGAATTGAGGGCATTTTGGAGATTCTGCATCGCTGGCAGGAGTTGCTACATGAGATTATTATTGTTGGCAAAGAAGGTTTCAACACATCCAATTCATAGATCCCTCTTTGCTACAGAATCTCTACATAGTCCAAACTCAAATTTAACATTTAACAACAAATAAGAGTAATTGAGATTGAACAATAATTCCACTACTTCAGATCCATTTGTAAGAATGCTTCAAATTTGGGATCCTTGATCCTTAGGATATGAGGAGCAATATCCCAGAAGATGAGCTTGATCCAACGGGTAGGATTGAAACCAATCTTACCCGTAGGTCTCAGACAGATATTTTAACAAAACCAGAATTGTATAAGAGTAGAAAAAATTACTTATCTCAAAATCTAGCCGTTGGAATGTCTTCAAACTTGGAGGGGAAATGCTCTAAGTTGTGCTTGATAACATAGCCAAATTTGAACGTGATCCAACCATAGATGAAGAAGTTATGAATTTTCAAAAAACCACTATCATCTGAAAATGGGAATGAACAGAATAGGAGTTTCGGTTGATTCTCACAGTCTCACAACCGTGGGAGACTCAACTAGAATTTAATAATAAACTCAAGCCAACTCTGCTGTCAGCATCTTCTTCCTCTTTATTTATAATGCTAAAAGGAAATACAAAAGATAGAAGGACTGGTTCCTAGAAGGAATGTTTAAAAATAAAAAAGAGAAACCTTCCTTTATAACTTTTAGGAAAGTTTCCAAAACAAATAACATCTATAACTAACTCATATGACAAGCAATCTTAGGAAACAAAACAAATTTAGAAAACAAAATTAATGACTAATTTTATGGAAATAAATCTAACTTAGTTGAACTTAGGAAGAAGAAAAAAAACTTTCTAAAAATTCTGTTGGTACTGTTCACGTGAACAGTATCGTGAACAGTGTTTTTGGCCTTTGGGCTGGTCCAATAAACCAATTCCGACTGGTTCTTTGGGCTGGTCCATTACCAACTTGAGCTTGGGCCTTGGACCTTCTTGGACCACATCAATTATTGGTGGAGGTTATCACTTCATTACCGACAGTGATGAGGATGATGTTGCTGGCCGGATAGAAGGGGAGGATATTGGAGTTGATCCACTGCTGCGCCGCGTTGGGGTTGGAGGCCAAGGAAGCGGCATCACCGTTGGATGCGCTGACATCACCGTTGGATGCGCCGACTATGATGCCTATGCTGGTGTTTGCTAGGGTTTTTATGATCACCAGATCATTTCAACGCCATTTTCAATTGGTGGGACGAGATCCTAATCTGTGATTGGCTCTGCTCCCCGATTTGGATCTGCTGTTGGAACCAAGTGAATCAATCCGATGCCCCTGGTTACACTACTGATCCAACAAAGTGATTCAATCAGTCAATCTCGAGCTTTTCAGTCTCGCCTATCCAGATCCATGCAATCCGACCTTTTGAATTGAAGTGGACTGCAGCAGATTCGCGGTCGCCGACGGTGGGGGTAGGTTGTCGGTGACTTGGCCGTAGTTCACACTGATGAATGATTGCGAGGCTGCAAGAATAAGAAGTCCTCAGTACAAATGCAAGTTTCGTTTACTCTTGACTCTGTTTTCCTTAAATTTTTACTTTAGGCTTGTCCATTTTCTAGTTGCAGCAATTGCAAGTCCAATCCAAATCACAGTTTGGATGATTTCAAAGATTAAGAAAGAAGTTAAACGTTTTCACAGAAAATATAAATTAAGTAAAGAGGTAAGCAGAAAGTTAACGGTTAATAATTATTCTCAAAAGCTTCGATGATGCTGTGGGTATCGGAGATTCGAAGCTGCAAACTCAAAAAAATTGCACAGTCGCAGGTACGTGATATTAGGGTTCGCTGAAACTAAATAGAAAGAAAACTGGAACAGTAAATTCCAATAAACAAAATGGGTTAAAAAATAATTTGGATTGTTATCGTTATAAGGTCAAATTAGTAATTTTATCTCATTTTAATGTCTTTTAATTTCAAAGAGAGGGTAGAAATGTCTAATCACATTTTAAGTCTATTCCGTCAGTTAAGTGGGGGCGATTGATGATTCTGGAAACCTGTGGGTGGTAGATGGATTTCGACATAGTTTTTGGGTGGTAGATGAAATTTTTTCTAAATATAAACACAAATAGAGAAAATTTGCAGTTAGTCATAAAAAATGGATGGTATCCCAGATCTAATGGTAAAACAATGATATGCCCTATGTCAAACATCTGGTTCTTATAAATGTTAAAGACTTAAAGATAGATCTTGTAGTCGGGATGCATTTGTTTTCAAAGGCTTCATTTGGTCATTCTTTAATTGTACCGTACACTAATAAAATTAGCAAACCTCTTGTAAATACTGCACTGTTGATATGGAAATACTCTTTACTATGATGACCTTTCTTTGGCAATGAATGTCGTCCCTGTTTCTTCTCCAATTAATGCTTAGAAACTCAAGACACTCGATTAAGAAATTGTCATTTACTTTCAATTTTCCAACTCTGTGTTACCACTTGAAGGCCTATAATGTATAACTCGGGTGGTTGTGGGACTTACCACAGTTTTTTCTAGCGTCACGCCTCTCTTTTATTTTCTTTCATACTGGAATCAATACTTGGGGTTTGGCCTAACCTGGTAATCTCATCAACTGTGCCAGATTGAGCACTAAGTTCTGAATGTTGCCCATTCTGTGTCTGTAGCTAAAAGATTATTCTTTCCCTCAAGTCTTTGAAATTCTAGCTATTGGAAAATGAGAAAATGTCGTACTGTCTTGTATGAAAGGAATGCAATGTGGGTGGCCATTTTTTTTTATAAATTCCCATGCCAGATGCATGCTTGTTGAGATGAGTTCTTGATTTTTTTATTCCACTTTATGTAATCTTATATGCAGGCTGTTATCTCTATGTATCATAGAAGTCAATTAGCTATAATATGTAAAGAGATTTGCAGAAGAAAGAATTTATTTGACTATGATAGAAACAGCATATTTATTCTTTTAGATAAAATTAGGATTGAATACTTTTACATGATGTAAATTTCAAGAAGGGGAATCTTGTGACCGGACTACCGGACCTTTTGTTAAAATCAGTTACATGATCCATCTTTCTTGATGGAAGTTTAAAGGTACTTATTTTCTACATGAATTCAATGTACCTATGGCTTATTCTGCTGATTGGCACCCTATCTAATGGTTTCTTCCTTTTAAATTAAATTTCATAGATGCTCAAACCTGCATGGCTTTGGATTGCATATGTTGAATCTTGGACTTGTATTTATTAGGAACATTGATTGGTGGCATGGTAGGATGTTCACTTAGTAGCTGAACATATTTACCATTAGAGTGTTGAAGCTCACTTTGATTATGTCCTCTTAAACCTCCTTGGCTTGTATCTGTATCTATTTTGCGAGCTACTGAAATTGTTTTGTTTCATTCACAGCTTCCAGGAAAGTAGGTCCACTTCCTCAGCTCCTATCGAAGTTGTTTGGAAAGCTAAGAGGGAGACCAGCAAAAGCATCACAATCACTCTCACCATCATCATCCATACTAACTCCGAAGTTCATACTCAAAGTACTACTAGTGGCAGGGATTGCTGTTGCTTGGCATTATTTTTCTGAATGATTGCCAAAGCTGACCCAAGGTATCCCACTTGTACAATTTGTGCTTGAAATCCATATTTAGTATTTTTCTGAGGAGATATTCTCTCATACTGGGTGTTGTATGATTTCCCTGTATTTCAATTTTGCCCCTGTTTGATTTATTGTTGATGGAATGGCTGAAACTCATGCACGGTGGCTGTGATCAATGGTGTTACACATATTACAGAAACTGTGTGTATGAGTGTGACATTGTAACTTTATTATACAATGCAAAGAAAATTTCTTTTTTACTTGGTCTTCTTTCTACCCTTTGTTCATGCCTTAATGGGTTGGTGGTGTGGGTTAAAGAGTGCTTGTACAAATTGATATAGTATATTCTGCAACAAAGGTTCATCAGAAATGCACAGGCCAGGGAACCTTCTTAGGTTGTTATCCATGACAAAAAAAAAGGCAGCAGGGTGTGGGAAAGAAGGCATAGATGGGACTTCCAGAGTAAACTTTCATTTTTTTTTCTTTATCTTTTGAGATATTCGATAATGGATTAGAATAAAGGGTGATAGAGAGTATCATAACACAGAATGCAAGAAGAGAAACCATGGAAGATGGAAACATGCATATGCAAAGGATCTAATCCCACATTAACCATGGAGGACAGTCTTCAAAGGTACATGATTTCTTAATTCTACATGCTTGCCTAACTAGATCATGTGCTAGTTCAACAGCTAATGCAGAGATATTAAGCTGAAAATATCATAAGAGATGTCCCATGACCAGTCATCAGAAGCTAGTCTTTATCCAAGTTACTAAATCAACATCAGGTTCCAGAGGAAGATATGTGAAACCAAGCTATCTTGCCCTTCATACTCCTGCATGTATTGCTTGGGTCCCTATATTGTAAGCATTTTGGTCTGCAAAGTGCAAATAGGATTCCATCAGTTGAAATAATCAATCAAGAAGTCTATTCCTTTTTGTTGGTGTTTGGGTTCCAAGCTCCCATCTTTTGTAAGTTTATAAAATGGTAATGCTGGCAGGACCAAGGATTTAGTAACTCAGGAACGGATCTCTCACTTCCGATCCTAGTCAGATCTTGAATTGTCTTGGGCAGTTCTGGCAAGGAGTTTGGGTAATAGGAGATTAACCATGGCCTTATCAATCAAGTTCCTGGGAGGATTGCTATCATATCTTCGAAATGGGCTCTTGTGGTCCTGAGTTGATAGTGGCCACCCAATTCTGATACCTCAATAAATGGACCCTACCCATGTAATCTGCATCATATACTTACCTGGAGCAAGGTTTGAAACCCGTTTATAGGTATTTCTTTTGAATCCTCATCTTCATACGTTCCCAAATGAAGTATGCTACAATAGTTTTTTTATTTTTATTTATTTTTTTATTTTTATGCTTAAAGTGTGCTACAATAGTTCCTATCACAGGTCACTACCAATCTGTGTGTTTCTTCTTTACAAAAGATCCGGAACTGTTGAATTGTTACTCACCTCACATTAAAACAAGGGGAGACGTTCTCTGGGGGAGTAGAGCGGAAAAAGGGTCATAATGACTCTCAGATGGGATAGGGGTATTATGGGAACTTCAAATAGCGGGGGGGTTCCAGACCAGGGAGCCCCATAGCTGAGGGGCTATGCAGAAAAAACTTTTGCCAAGAGGAGTTTAACAGTACATGTAAATCCAGATTCTGCCAGGTTTGTACAAGTTTTATTGTCCTGATTGAGAATGCCATATGGTTTGACCTTGGCATGGGAATTAGTTGTTGATTTTATATTTTAAATTTTTTTTTGTGCCCACTTAAATACCAACAATGGTTTAGTTCTGATTAATCAGAGCATCACATTTAGAATCTCATGTACAACCCTTTTTCACCAAAAAAAACCAAGAGTTGTAAGTCTATTTCCAACAATTGAAACTATCAGTTGGTTAAAAAAAGTTTTCCTTCATCCTGGTGAACTCTTCACCCACTTATCCACTGCCCCCTCCCTCCTCCATGTTTGAAAGCCCAAAACATTCTTTGCTATTCTCAGAGTTTCATTCAAGAGCAAATTAAACCCTTGAAGAGATCTCTCTCCACCGTGGGTGAAGAAAAACCACCCCTTTTTTAATGGTCGGTTCAATTAAATTCTCTGTTGTGATATAGTTGGAAGAAGGGAAAAATGAGAGAGGATGTGCTAGGGGTGCACCCTGCAGTGACAAATTAAAAGTTGATGGCCTGTAGGGTAATCAAATTGAAAGTGAAAGTGGAGACCAAGGAAGTAAAGGTGAAGACAGGTGGCTGAGCAGTTATAGCTGGAGAGGCAAATGGTAGAGGGTGCTGAGGTGGCAAGGTTGCAGGTTACTCATGAAACCTGACAATGCCAGGTCAGCAAAACCAAGGTGGTGGTGTGGTCGTCAAGGTGAGAAACAGAGGTGGAAGAGGCTGAGGTGGTGGTGGGGTGGGGAGTCCCAGGTGGCACAGTTTGCTGAGGTGGCCATCTAGTTTATATTTCTTCTTCTTATGAATTTGCGGACGTCATTACCAGTAAGCCAGCCAAGCTCATCCACCTAGAAATTCATGGTGATGATATGATCATCATCCCCTTTCAAATAGACCATTGCCCATTAAACATTCCAATCGATTATTTTGTAAACCGATTTGGGATTGGTATTGGATCGGAATGAAATCAATGACAAAGTGGCGTGGTTCTTACTAAATTAAGAAGTATTAAAAAAAATGAAGATAACAGCTGCTGTCGATACCGATACAGATTGGCTGATCCGATCCCGAATCCCCAACACCTAAAACCATGGATGACAAGGTCAAAAAACCTCACAAGAGTAAATTAGTTACAGAGTTTGGGGTCATCACCATGATTTCATTCTCTCATTTTCTGACTATAAAATCTTATTCGGCAATGACCTAGTTGCTGTTTCTTAAGATATACAGTAGTTTTTTTTCCTGATTCCTGACGGAACCTTAAAAGCTATAATTTTTCAGAGCTAGAGGTTTTGGAGTGTATTTTGTTTTGATTTTTAAAAATTAATGAGTTTTTGACAAACAAAAAGTAGGAGAATACAGGGATGTGGCCATGTATTATCACAGCATCCTCTCTTCTCATTCACTAAACAGTCCACAACTCTAAGGGAAGTCAGACTAAATTGAGGATACAACCTTAAGGCTCTGATTGGTTGTAAGGGGGAATTAAAAAAAAAAAAAAATTTTACTAAGAAAAGAAGCTTTCATAATCATTACAATACATGCTATTAAGTGAGTATGTAACTAACTCTAAATCATTCTATATTTTGTAATTAACTTACATTTCACCTTGAATCCAAATTGTTTGCATTTAAAGTGAAATAAATTTTACATCTAATAAGTATCATTACTAACTATGGTTAGAAATTTAAGTAGTTTATACAATCATATTGTGTTATATTTATACAAGTTTCATTTTTAACTGTAAAAGTTTCACTTCCCTTTTCTTTTAATTTCCTTTGCAACCAAATTGAGCCTAAGGTAGTGCGGACATTTCACTTTGCTCAAGTGCTTTGCGCCCTTATTTTGCCGATGCTTGCAGGTTTAAAGCTTGGCCTTGTATTCATGTTCACCCTTTACATATTTAGTGCCAGTTCAATGGCACACTACCTTCCCCTACTCCCTTAGGCCCATCGGGTGCCCAATCCCCCCACCAACTATTGTAGTTGACCCCCCTCTAGGCTACTATTTTATAGGTCACATCTGTTTCAATTTCTATGCAAATAATATTACACAAGAAAATCTTCTTTCATATAAAATTTTCATATATTTTTTGATGTGTTTTTTTTTTTTTTTTTTATGTTAAATTGAAATGCAAAAAAAAAAAATCATATTTTATGGGAAATTTTTTTTTTTTTACACCATTTTACATGGAGAAAAACATAACAATAAACAAAATCTTGTTATAACCAAACTGGATGAAAAAAAGATCATATATATATATATATATATATATATTTGCTTGCCCTTTTTGTATAATACATTTTTTTCTACTGATAAATCCAATCATTTCACATGTATAACTGGGAAGAATAAAAAAAAAAAAAACTCCTAAAATGACATGATAATAAATCATTTTCAAATTATTTTTGAAAATTCTCTTTTACCTTTAGGCTCCTTTGTTTTTAGGCTCCTTTGTTTTGACGTAAAATTTTACATGTAACATTTTACATGTAAAATAATTTTCAATATTTGATTTCAAGAGATAAAATATAATAACCTCCAAAGGAAGGTAATAGGAATTTCATCTTTCTTTTACCTTTTAGAAATAAACATTGAAATTATTTTTACATATAAAATGTTATACACATAAAATTTTACTTCAAAACAAATGGAATAAGACAAGGCACAATAAACAAAGATTACACTTTCCTAAGTTCACCACAATGGTGACAAGTAGCACCCTTTTCTATATGACATACCCTTTTCTATATAACATCAGAGATCATCAGATATCCAAAAAAAAAAAATATGGACAGATATCCAAAAAAAAAATATGGACATAAATCACTATCTACGACATGATAATCAGAACAAGTTTTACATTTATTCCCTCTCTTTAGGCTTGGTTTTTTGGTGTATTAGATAATTGTCAACATACAATGTTCTCACTGCAAGAGGCAACATTGATTCTTAAACAAAAGCTCTGAACATCCACCATAGATACGCAACATACATCAAAACTCATATATTGAGTCACATCTATAAAATCCATTCCCACGTGTTTAGAGCCCAAACAGCACAAAACACTTCGGCTGACAATGGGAGAGGCCCCTAATTCAGAGAACCCCAAAGAAAGGATTTACTATCGCAGAGTTCAACTCAGACCCAGCTGTGTTAAGCACTACCATATCAACTTTGTCTCTTGGAAGAAACATGAACTCGCCGCCTTCAATTTTCTCAAATCCACAGACTTCCAGAAACTCGATTCCCCCTGTTAAACTACCAACTCTCTCCTGTTGAAAAGTTAGAGGCAAAAAATAAAAGCACATTATCAAAAGAGAAAAAACAACGGTGGGGGGAACTGAAAGTTATTTGAGCTGAATATTTAGGCACCTATATACAAAATAAGTACACTATTAATAAGAGTACATGGAGTAGATTGACAACCATTTAGTTTGATGTGTGTAGTGACTGCCCTTCATCATGACAGTCCAAAAGGCGCACAGGTAACAAGACTGATGATCCAACCAGAGTATAGCTAGAGATGGTAACTTTTTTGCAAACTACACCACCATCTTGGTGGTTCAACTTCACATCCTAATCAAAGGGTCCTGAGTGAGGGAGAAGTGGTCAATCCTACCTAAAGTTAGCTCGGACTGGCAGTTCAATCTCAATCTGAATAATCCAATTTAAAAAAGTTAAGGTCGGCACCACATCAAATGGACCACTTTGACCCCAAGGGACCTAGGTGAACCTGGAAATTAGTAAAGCACCACAAATCCCACCCAATGATTCCCAGGACATGTTGACAGTTGAGCTGACCAATACTGGAGAAATTTAATCAGTGAGCCACAAACCAAACTTAGGGTACAATTAGCTTCTATTCCCTAACTATGCATTTAATGTAAATCAGCATATGACTAAAGGTTTTTTTTTGTTTTTTTTTTAAATTAAATGAAACATTTAATAAATGATCTATTGATGCAGTTCCTTACCTGAAATGATTGATTGTTGAGTCGAATCTTTCTGAACTTCTCCTCATTGGGATTCTTTACGACATTCCCTACATAAGTTAGAAGAGTCTGGAATGCTCTCTTCACTTTTGCATCATCATCCTAATCCAATAGAGAAAAACAAGAATGAGCTAAGGTCATGTTGACAGTTTCCTACAAAAGCATGGGCAAAGCCAGGATGGAAAGTTCTGAAAATCTGTTCAATTGAATATATCTTAACTGAGCTATGCATACCAATCTAATACGGTGTAATATATATATATAATAAAAATTAAAATAATTAAAAAAAACAAATAAAAAAAAAGAAAAGAAAAGAAAAATTACCAATCTGGAAAATATTCATAAAATAAGTGCACCCAAATCCCATGACCTAACTCTCACGACCCCAACTCTATGTCTGTCTATAGTGCATTCCCAAAACTATATCCAGGCAGATAAATACCATCTACAATTCTCAATGATGGATAGCTTCAGAGATGGATTTGACTTTTGGTTTTCTTTTTAACAAGCTCTTTGTGTGTATATGATACAGTACAGATTTTCTTGTAGCTTATTGAAATTTTGGGGTAAAAAAAATTCTCCAGCTTGTGTTGGAGAATTAAAAATATAGAGAACTTCGTCTTGAACAAAATGAAATTGCATTTTAATGTTTTGGTTGACAAACCATATGGCCGATACTTAAAATTAAACACTGTTTACGCATGTTATAATTATCTGAACTCAACAATTATTACTTGGTCAATTCTAGTCCAATCATGTAGGGCCAACAACACAGGTTGAGACAGGTTTTAGTAAACACGACCCCACTGAAGTAGCGAGAAATTTACCCGAAACAAGTCCACCCCAATAAAGAGGGAGAGAGAATGATAACCCCTACTGGTTTGCCATAAGGCAATAACTGAAATTTGCAAATTAATCCATTAAAAGAAAAATAATATGTCAGATACCTTGTGATTTTGCTTGAGAGATCGTAAACAGTGTCTCATGCGCTCAGCCTTTGTAGCAGGCCTAATAGGCAATGAACTCTGAAATTAAATAGAAAAGGATACAAGTAATCTCTCAATACAAATATCAACCAAATGTTGCATGGTAAACAAGAATAGTTAGTTCTTATAAGTTAAACAGACAAGGCACCTTTTTTTCCTCCACAACAGGTGTGGGAGGTTTTACAGCTGCAGGCTCTTCAGGTGGCAATCCAAGCTTCCGCCTTCTTTCTGCCTGTAAAGACATAGATGAGCAATTTTGGGGTCTTGCAAGCCTAAAAAATCAAGTCGGGACTCAAACACATGACAGTAACCTCTATTCCAAGATCAAACAAATTATAAAGACTCAAAAATCATAGTCAGAATCGGATCATGAGAATCATCAATAATGAAAAAAAAGGTTCAAATTCTCATATTGGTCACTATTCTTTAGTTTCTGGCTGATGTATGAGTCACAGACATGTAAATTCTCTCTGCACTACCTTCTACGCTAAAGAGAATTAGAATTATAACATGCTAATATTATTACTTTCTCATGCAAAATAAAGGAGAAGAAACATCTCAAGATTTTAAGAAAATATGAACCAACATGCTGATCATTTAACTGCAATCAACATCGATAAGGATGCTCAAATCCATGTAGGACCTTATCTTCCTCTAGTTTCTGTCGGATTTTCTCCCTTGCTCTTTTTTCTTCCTCCTTCTCCGCTTTCCGCATGGCCAATATACTGCAATACATCAAAGGAAGTGCATGCCCCGTTCAATATATCTGGTAAACTATCAGGAAGAAAGGTTCAAGCTGAGAACATGTTGGGTAAGATTGAAATGTTGAAATGAAAACATGACAGTATAAACTTTCAAGTTTAAAGACAAACCGTTTTCTTTCAAATTCTTCCTCAATTCGCTTGGCTTCAAGTAGTTCCTTACCCGCTCGAATCCTTTCCTATAACCATACTATCACTTGGTTACACAGTAGGAACCAAAAGAATAATAGAGAAAATTAAAGACAGACGCGGGATCACATAACAGACATGTTTCCAGGTCATGCTCTAATAAAAGATAATCATCATCATCCACTACACTATAACATTATAAGAACTCAACTTCCGACTGTAGGTGCCAACTATAATCATGAAGCCAAACTAAAATTTTAGTTTCCTAATTTGGCATGCAGAAAGAGAAATTTCAAATAATCCAAATACACGGAAATAAACTGTGGACAGGAAACTGGTTACAAATGGAAGTTCCCTCTATTATTGTAATAATTATAATGGAAGTTGGATTCTGATAAGGTGCACTATTTACAGCAAAATGGACTAAACATACAAAAAGGTACTGATGGCAAAGGGGTTAAGACATCTCAAATTAACAAGCTCTCTTTGCTACAGGATCTTAATTCAGTCCAATATAAAAATCTGCAGAGAAAAATAATAGAAAAAAATTCTTATCTGGAAATCCGACCGTCAGAAATTGATGAAACTTGGGTTGAATGACCTTTATAATAGTTATGAACACCCCTCTAAAGTTGAAGACGATCGGAAAAAAAAACTGAAGAAGATATGAGGCCCCAAAGCTGGCTGGACCTGGTAGCACTTAGTTCTGGACAATGTTCTGGAGCTTTTGTGATCTGGTTTCAATTCAGCCACAGAACTTGAAGGAGCTTGTAGGAACAGTGTCGCCAGCCAAGGTATAGTAGACCTAGATCCAAGGGAGAACAAAAATTGCAAGGAAAGAGAAAAGAACAAGAGGTTGAGTTTCACAATCAGGTGAGGCTCAACCAGAAATTAATTGATTCTCAATTTTTCTAGAAAAGCTCTACTGCAGCCAGCCTGCTTTCTCTTTATTTATAACTTGAGATCTTACAAGCAAATAGGAAAGACTAGAAATAGGAAAAACTAGAAAATAGGAAAGACTAACCTCCTTTATAACATAGGAAGGTTCTAATACAATGCAAAAGGAAAGTTTCTAAATCTGAAAAATAGAAAGTTATGACTTGGTCTCCAAGTAATTAGACTTTCCAACTATCCATTCCATATATTAGGAAACTAACTAAACAATAGATTTAGGAAACAATCTAACTATCTAATAGTGCTGACTAGGACAGATTAAGTGCTGGCGGTAGAGATAGTATATCGACTATTAGGAACACTGTTCATGTGGGTACTGTTCAACAGTACCCATGGCTTGTGGCCCTTCCTCTTCCTTCTTGTGTAAACCCTGATCTGCATCAGGTACTACTGAAAGTAAGAAGGCAGCTAAATCAGTTAAAATACATAATTCAACTCTACTATTCCATTTTGCCAACTGAATGGGATTGGCCACATGAATCATGTTTTGCAATGCAACTCTATCTAAAGCCATATTGATTCTTAAACCTAATGCATCCATATATTTTCTCACTACTTCACTGGAAATCTTCAGCCTATCCCTTGTTCTTTTAACCCCTCTAATCTGCAAACATTACTCCTTACCAGTGCACTAAATGACTTATGTTTTACATGCCCAAACTTGATGCGGATCCGGGTTGGGAAACCTGGATTCGGTTCCGCTATAGGCCCACCCGATGAAGAAGCAACTCAACTATGGAGGGCAGTGGCAGTATCATAATTATTCTGAACAGTATAGGTCCCTTTGAGATAAGAAATCAGAGTCAAGGGCATACAAGTAAATAAATTTTAAAGGAAAGGGGCAATCTTTGAAGGAGATGTTAAGAAAGAAAAAAAAAAAAACAGAATTCAACTAAAGGAAGGGGTAATTCTTGAAGACCAGAATTAAAGTCTTCTTCCTCTTTCGTTTGTAAACCTGGATAAAGAGGTGATAAACCTAAGTCAAAAAAATTGATCGAATTGTCTCCCCTTCGATCCAATCTTCATGAAATTTCAGGGTCTGACTCGCATTACCCTGGCCTACTGAATCCGACTTGTAATTACCAGAAGCAGCAAGGGATGGAAGAATTTTTAGAACCCGAAACTGAACCCAGCGGTAGTTGCAGGTCCTTCTCTAGTTGCAGTGTGATTACTAAAAATGAAAGGGAGCGTTGGAAGAAGAATCCCAGGGATTGAGTCGCCTATGAAAGGGAAACTTACACCCCAAATTTCAAAGCAAAAGGTAAGAGGGTGAGGGAGATCAATGGAATCTCAATGCAGCAATCACGGCCAGCAAAGAAGATGAAAGGTAAACTTAAAGGAAACAGAGGAGAAAAAGGAAACAAGCAAAGGAAAAAGGAGAGGGAGGAGGAGACTGAAGAACCGAAAAGGAATTAAAAGGAAGGAGGGAAAAATACCTGATGAGGAAACTCCCGGTTGCAGGAGGGAGGGAGGGAGGGAGGGAGGGAAAGAAACACATGACATCCACAGCTTACTCCACAGTAACTTAATCAACTCAAATTTCATTCATTCAATTCTTCCAGTCTGATCTTCATTGATTACATTGGAGTATTTAAAGAGACTAGAACTAAAAGAATCCTACTTAAGCTGTAAAACCAAAACATAAATTAAAGAGAACTTGAACTCCATAACTAAAACATAGTTAATATAAAGCTCCTATTAACGGTTTCTATCAATAAAATATAAAATTTTTAAAATAACCCAATTAATGAAAGAAAATTCCTATCTCGGGTGGACCAAAACCCAATTGGTTTGGTCCTAGTCCGGCGTGGCCTGGGATTCGAGGTCGGGTTGACCCAGTTTAGCCATGCTATTGCTTCTGCACATAACCACCTTAAATGGTTTTGATAGAAGCAAATTTCACCATACTGAAGCTAATTAAAGCAATACTTAAAGATATTGAGCCTTCCTACGCTGACAAATGCCTCGAATCGAAGCCGAAGACGGATCAAGGTAGCTTGCCTGCCAAGCCGATAGGCGAAGGGTCGAAGGATGGAGCGTGCAAAGTCGATCGTGCACCTGTCGTGTGACCCGTTGGTCCTAAGCAATGTCTTTCGCGAAGCAACCCACAACTGCACAGCTCTCCTTTATGTTAGGGGGGCACTCAAATAGAACTTCGATCGGATGCGGGTATCCAATCCCGCCGCTAAGATGTCAAGCGGATTCCTGGGCCCCGGTGACTGGTGTAGCGCCCAGTTGAGGCTTGTTCTGGAGGGAATTCTGAGCCCCGCCGGATTCAGTAGGCGACTTGATTCTTTGTGATCTACGACCACCCTCCGTTTGCACCGTTTGCTGGAGGAGAAAGAGATCCCTGAGAAGTGGGTCCATGTAAATGATCGAGACCTCGCAAACAACAACGCTCCTTCCCCATATGGAGTTCGGAACCCAAAGGCAATCGTTGAGTGAACTGTATCTTCTTTGTGTTAGTTGACCTAAGCCGCACCATTACTGCTGGGGTGGGGCTTGGCCTCCAAACCGTATGTGGGACGAGTTTCTGCCTCATACAGCTCGGGCCGAAGACCGGGGTCATGCAATACTTATTGAATACAAAGAACAAAATTCATTTCGACCCCGTCGTAGTTCTCAATCATTTCGTGGCACCGAGCGTGGCTGAACCATCTACATCTAATTCAACAAATCCTTCTTTTAAACACTTTTTCCTGCTAAATACATAATCTTGATTTTTAATATTTATATCAAAGATGACACAATTTCTGAGCTAAAAGAATTCATTAAAAAAAAAAAAAAAGGTAATAAGAGGAAAGAGTCAATGTGATTTAAAAAAAAAAAAAAACCTTCTCTTTTTCTCTTTCCATTCTTTTTTCCTCCTCCTCTTTCTTTTTCCGAGCTCGTTCCCTGAAAAAGCATGCAAGAAATAAATGACTATAAAGGGAGAAAATGATAACTAGTGGTACAAAATATTTAAAATGAAAGAAATGGTGAAAGCAGTTCACAACTGAACAATTAAAATTTAAGTGGCCAAAAAATATAAAGAAATGGCTAAACAAAAATGTTTAAATAAATTATATCTGACATAAAATTCTAAATTCTGGCTACCAATAAATGCAAATGCCTTCATGCCAAAGATATTGAGTTAACATGCATTATCAATAGTTTAGACTCTAAAAGAAACCTTAGTTCTTGTGCTTTGATCTTCATTTCCTCCGGAGTAAGAGATGGTTTTGAAGCCTCAACTTTGGTATTGCCAGGTACCTGAGGAGAATTAAGCAGATCAAACAGTTAAAGGTGGCTCCTAAGACATGTTGAAAATTAATAATAATATTTCCAATTATCACAAATATACGATTTTGAGTAATGCTAGCTAAATATAATTTACCGCCTAAACACTAAACAGATTCAATCAAAACAAGGCTCTCTTTGGTTTGTATTATATAATGTATTATGTAATACATTATGAAATTTGTGATTGTTTGGTATGATTTATAATGTCTATTTATAATTAAAATAAATATATATAATGCATAATCTACAAATAGGTTATTAGTTGTTTATCATTATAACCTATTTCTTATTATATAATGTATTATGTTTAATGGTACCAAACGGTCATTATTTATTACTCAGAATCTATTATCATAATTGATTTGTCACAAATAGCTCATAATACATTATATAATACAAACCAAAGAGAGCCCAAGTATACACTTAAATTAAATAGGAGGAAAAAAAAAATCTGCCACATTCATGTGGCCACATGCACGTCAGTGTTCACACATAAAAAGCTCAAATAAGTAGGCTGTGTTTTGAAAAGATTTAGAGCAATCCCACTGTTCCACACTTCATAGCCTCTTTGCACTTTTACAGACACAAATATATTCAATATGCAGTTCAACGGATTAGGTTCAGCTAGTCATTAATCTAATTAAATCTGCCTTACGGTCAAGTTGAGACATTTCAGCCCAAACCCAAGCTAGTCAGAAAGTGCCAGCTACCCCTCGTGCTTAGGTTAGGTTTTCTTGGGTTGGTCAGTTTTAGGTAAGGTACACTTAGGCCCGGTTTGGTTAGAAGTGAAATTGAAGTGTTGTAAAATTAGAACAAAAACAAAATAGAAAGTTTTGTAATCGTTGCGATGAATAATTGCATAACCAACTTAACAACACACTAAATATAGTAACTAAACTTTACATGCCATTGCAAAAAAAATCAGTGATATGTTAGATGAAAAGTGAAGTAAGTCATCAGGTGTCCAGAAATGGAAAGTATCGATAGGATATTAATACTTATCATATCATGAGTGTATAGTATAGGTAGATACCGATAACAATATGATACGGACGATACCTACCAATACAATACTTAAAACAGACTACCCATAAAAAGACAAAGGTGTGAAATTATATGAAATAACTATGGAGAAACTGATATGCAATTTATTACAAAGAAAGTTATCAGAAAAGGGAATCATACCATGGGCATCTCATCAATGTCAGGATCATTTTCGTGATCGACAACCCAATTTATAGCCGCCTCAAGGCTACCATTGCCTGAGAAAACAAAACAAGTTCAAATAAATTTGAAAAGCCAACAAGCCACAACTAACATAGAACTGACGTGTTAGAGACTTAGATTACACAATACAAGCAGGAGCAGAAGCAGAAAGAGAAGGAGATGGAGAAGGAAAAGGAAGGAAGAGAAGAAAGAGGAAGAGGAGGAGGACAACACGCTATTGAGGAAAATGTGCACTAGCAGAAGCCAATTAAAGCAGAGCAGCTTTTTTTTATTGTTTTGAGGATTGGTTATAAGAGGAATTACAAGTAGAACTGAAAAATGAGATAGGCCTTTCTTCCCTTTCGGATGGCAAAAAGATGCAGGTTTGCAATATAGGAGAAACCCAACGTGAAATCTACCATGTGTAGGGTCAAAATCCCAGTGCATGAACTCCATGTATGCAGCCTTCTGTTATCAAGATTTTTAGAAACAACAGACTGCCTACCAAAAGTCCAGAAATGAAAATCCAACTCAAGCATTGTATGTCCTAGTCCACAGATAATTAGATATTCATCAGAAATTACCAAAATTAAAGTGCATAGCTGCATAAGGATGCCTAGAATTCAGTCAAAGTGCCATCAGCACTAAAGACTTAAATAATCTTAAATAATTACAGAAATATGCTACCACATATTCAAAGGAAGCCTTAATTGAAACACATTTAATCATATTATTACAAAGTTCTTATCAAATGCCTCACCAGAGTAATGTAGTGCACGTGTTGCCCGGGCTGTGGGGAACCCCATTGCTTCAAGTTCACCAAGCAGGTTCTTATCAACTTCAGGAACAACCATTTCTAAAGTAACAAAAAAGAGATCAATATAATACAAGTATCATCAACTAAAAATTAAACAAAAAAAACACTAAATCTTCCAATTAAAAAAGCCAACAGCAACAAAAATAAAGATAATTTACCCAGAAAGTGATAACTATGCAAAGGGGGCACCTGGAGGGCAAGGGGGTGCTATGAATGTATGTCCCTTCCACCCAACACCTCCCCCTCCCCCTCCCCCTCCCCCCTCTTGGGTGGCAGGAGAAAAAGAAACCTCTGATCTCCAGCCCCTCTCCCGCACCCTCTGTTTATCCTTTGCTGTTCTTTTGCTAAAATAAAGCTTCATAATATTACAACTCTATATATATATATATATATTAAAATTTTAATATATTCTATGTGTCCTATCTATGAACACCTGCCATCCAATTAATTCTCAATTGCAAAAAAACCAATTAAGATTCAATGCAGAATCAAATAAACCCCAAGAATAGATCACTAACCATTAAAAGTGGGGAAAAATCTTTACAATAAACAACAAACCAAAAATATTTATTTGATCTTCCAATCCAATTCACAATCTAATTTAAAAATACAAGAAGAAGGGAAGGGGGGGGGAGTTCACTTTTCTTCCAATCCAATTATGACTACAATCTTCTGATCCAAAAAAAATTATGACTACAGTCTAATTTAAAAATACAATAATGCAGAAATGTTCATTTTTCTTCAATTAAGTTCAAATGTTCAATGGCATTGCTTTTTCCACTGAACCACATAAAGACACAAGAAGTCATCTTCCATATCTGACTACATTGGAAAATGCAACAGGGAAGAGGTAAAATTTACTTTTCTTTGATAAGTTCAAGTACATTGATCTATTACACAGAACCACATAATGACACAAGAAACAGAAACTAGCACCTTCAGGCTGACTACTTTCACCAGCTTCGACACCTTCCTTTGGCTCAGCAGAAGCAAAGGGCTTTGGAGCCTCTAGAGAGATCGGTTTAGCTGCCTCCGAAGTCTTATCAACGAACTCAGTATGCCCGGTTCTTTTCGTATGCAAGTCGCTCTCCTATCAATCCAACAACCCTGAACATTTTAATTTCCACATTTCCACTAGAAAAAAACGATGTTTGCGAGAAAAAGCCCAAAGATCTTACAATTTTGCCATTGAAATGATTTAATGAAACTAATTTTATAGTTTAATTTTACGTATAAAAAAAAATTACTTACAGTTTTCGATCGGCAAGGCTTGCCGCAAGAATTGCAGACAAGATTGAGGACGGCTTCCGTTGATTCAGCGAAATTGGAGTGAGAAGTAAGCTCTGCGTGTTCTTGAGCTTCTTCCACAGACTTGAGAAGTGCCCCACAGTCCCCACATCTGAGAGAGAGACCCGCCATTGAAGAACCTCAGGATAAGGATTCGATTCTCAGAATGAATCCAAACAACAACAAAAAAACCTAATACCCTTTCAGTTTAATTCTCAAATCTCTGTCACCCTTTCTCACTTTTCGAAATTCTGATTCGATAATTTGTAGTTTTCGTTGCCTCTTTATCAAGAAAAGAATTTTGCTTTCTCTTCCCCGAGACGGAGACAGAGACGAAGGTAAGATAAAGAGACTTGAGTCGTTTGACCGGCTCATTAATAAGCAACTCAAGATCAAGAACCAGTAATCCGATCAGATGGTTAGGATTTAGGAGCAGAGAGGTACCACCTCATCAAGATCAAGTAATCCGATCGGATGGTTAGGATTTAGGATCATAGATGGTACCACACAGTATATCATTATTCCTCCCCCCACCCACCCCTAGGCCCCACCTCATGGATAAAAATCGTCTCCCATTGTCCAGTCCCTCCAGCCATTATCGTACTGTTGAAGTTCCCTTGACGTCCGTACAAATGTATTGATATGCACATTGAGTGAAAAATAGTACGCTTGCCAGGTGAACTTCAACCGTGTGATCACGACTGAAACCTCTCCATCGACTGGAGAGGATTTCTCTTCCCACTCCCACTCCCACCAGAAAAACCTCTCACTAATCTCTCTCTTTTCATTGTTTACCCCCCAAAAACGCTTTCTTTTTTTTTTTCTATTTTTTTATACAAACTCTTTTCTTTTACAAATCAAGGGAAGAAGTTGTTGGGTTCAAATCATCTCTTGTCTTGGATCACGGCTGGAGGAACTGAACAATAAGAGATGATTTTTAGTATTCTGCTCCTTCTTTGTCTTTGAACGTTAGCTTCTTCTCGGCGCATAACAGATTTGCAGAATGCCGAGCTAACCAGTCCATTCCCAAGATGACGTCAAAGTCTGTCATCTCAAGTTGTATTAAGGTTGCATCCAAAGTCTGCTTTCCAATGAGAACTAGACATGGTCCATAACCTTTCTCTAATTCCACTTCTAATCTCATCGGTGACCGTACAAGTAATTTGTAGTCTAATGTTTTGATGGGCAGATTGATCTTCTTTCCAAACGACACAGATATAAATGAATGAGTAGCTCCTGAATCAAAGAGTACTCTGGCGGGTATGTCATTGATAGGTACGATACCTGTGATTTGTTTTTACTTAGTCTACATGCTCAATCAATTCTAATTATAGCCTTACAAGTTTCGGTCATACCTGTGACCACATCGGGCGATGCGGCAGCATCCTCTGATGTAACGGCATATACCCGTCCTTGATGTAGTTGCTTCTTAGGTTTTGGGCATTCTCTTGCCATATGCCCTGGTTGGTTGCAGTTATAGCATTTCGGGGCTTCAAAATTTGACTAGAAAAACTTTTGCCATGGTTAATATTTTGTCACTTTTTTTTTTGGTGCAACCATTTTTAACTCTTCGAGTATGTAATATGGATAAACCCCATACGAGAATTACCTTTTTCTAGCAAAGCCCGTTTATATAGGAATGGCTCCTTCCAAAGAGAATCACATCACTCGGCTCGCGCGCAACCCTGCCTCGTTATGTTATGGAAGAATTGAACTTATTAAATTCTCTTAAAGTGGAAGGCAAGGGTAGGGATATCTATTAGGGATGAAAGCGTAAACCAGAAAAAAACGAAGAACAAGAATTTACCATAGTTCAGCTCCCTAACGCGGGATGCCTACCTCCACATTAGAGAAAGAGAGACCTTCTTTATTTTTAAGAAACTTCTACAATTCTCTGCTCTGACAGAATGTTCTCCCCTATCAGCATTTTCAATCTGATAGAGTGTTGTCCTCTTCTCAGACCATACCTAGGGTTTTCCTTACAGAGACAATATATAAGGATCCCTAGAAACTCTAATCTCCACACAATTACAAATTTAGCCCCAAATATGTAGTAGACCCAAACCCTGATTCAAATCGTCTCCTCCAATGGAGGCGCCACCTCTCCTATAGATTCTCTTAGAGGACAGGATGTAAATCCCTCAAACCCTAATACAAGTATTACCCTTATAATTGCGTGGACCCTACAAAATATAAGACACCAAACCCAACAATATTTACAAAATTTGTTTTCTCCTACAATGAGTATATTAACTAACGCTTACAATGCTTCCTTGGACAAGACGACTTTTGGGCACACATACAGAGCTTTCAATTGCCTTTCATAGCCTTTAGTGGAGAATCAATTTTGAAGCCAGTTTCCTGAACCAGTTCTCGAATGCATTTCAAGATTGAGGGGGGAAAAGTTGATCCCGGGATGCATGGACTATCTATTAGTTGGTTTCTGGCTCCTGGATTACATAGTCAATTGAATCATGCCTTGGAAGATGAAAAAGTTCTTATCAACTTCTATTAAAATATGTAAATGAGTAGCCACGTGGAAAGGTGATTCAGCCATTTGTGTCATTGGATATATAAGGAATAGTTTGATTCGACCATATGTGAAAATCTAGCCCAAATTCAATCGTTCTTTCTATGTCTATCCGGCATCACTCGGTAGTCTAAGTATCTGTGTATACCCTTATGATATTTTTTTAAAGAAATTTTCACCTACCACCCAAAAAGTTTTCTATAAATCACTTACCACCCAAGTTTTTAAAAACATCACCTACTGCCGAAATTTCTCAAACGTTAGTCCATTAACTGACGGAAAAGAGTTGAAATTGTGTGTAGACGTTATACCCCTTTTTTCTTCTTCTCTGTTTCTCTGCAATATTTTATCAAAAAAAAAAATTCTTCTTCAACTGCAATGAATCATCACACCAACTGCAATGAAATAGAGTGAAGATGTGAAATACGAATCTCTTCCCCTTGTTTTCCCGGAAACCTAAATCCCTATTCCCAAAACCCTTTGCTTTCTGTAATCAGAGCCTGTCGTCTTCAGCCAGAGCTCGTTGTCTTCACTTCCTAAACCTGAATCCTAAGTGCTTCTTACCGTTGCAACTAGACATTGCGCTAATCATTTTCATTGTCTTTGCCAGAACCGGATACCCTATTGCACTAGTCATTTTCGTTGCCATTCAGATGCTTCCTGTTGCGCTGGTCATATAACCTACTCTCTCTCTCTCTCTCTCTCTCCATCTGGATTTGTGAAGCCCTTGACATTCTTCTCTTCTCCGCATCATTCACCGGAGAACCTCGGAGAGTGATAATATGAGAGAAAATCCTCAATGTCACCTCCCTTTTTTATTCCATTTGATTCCATCTGGATTTGTGAAACCTTTGAAATTCTTCTCCCACAATTGATGCTCTATACATCTGACAATCATCAGATAGTGGCTCTAATTAAACATTATACTAAAAAGAGAAGTATTAAAAAGAGAAGTATTCATTGATTAACACGTCTCTTTATTTTACCTTTTCCCTGCAGTTATCTTCTTCTCTGTGTCATGGATGCCTGTAAGAGGAGCACTCCGAGGATGAGTGGGACTTTTATTGCAAGGATTCAAGCCTTTGAAAGAGAGTCAGGCATACGCAGTTTACTCAGTCCACTGTTTTCACTTAAAAGCTGCTGATTTTGCATTTTACCATCGCAAGGTTTGCTTTTATTTACAAGCTGAAATAAAGGTTTGTTTTGTTTTTATTATTCTGTATTTGCTGACATAAAGTTTTGTTTCGGTTTGTGAATTTTTGATTTCTAAGTGTCTTAGGATGCGTTGGAGATGTACTCAGTTGGGTTTTCCTTTGTCTGCCTGAATTCAATCTAAATAGTTCATCTAGGTTTCTTTTTTCTTTCTTTTTTCCCTCTTTTTTTGTTGATTTCATCTGGGTTTCTTTATTTCGCGTGAATGGAAAGCTTTTTTGTTCTGAGTTTGGTAAAAAGGGACTTTAAAATCTAGAACATGCCTGTTCATGAGATTTCGCGATCTGCAACCTAGTATTTTTTTTAGCCAATTCTTTAGATTTCTTATTTTCGTTCTTACAGAAATGCTTTCTTCTTCCCCACCCATTAACATTAGTTTAGTTCTGTTATGGGAAAGATTGAGCATAGGTATCTTAAGCTGCTGGTTGAATAAGGTGGTTTTGGATGTGTGAGTTTCCGAAACATTGGATCCTCAACTATGTTCTGTTGCTAGAGCGAAACTCCGCGTGGCAAGCTATTGGTTTCACTTAAATACTTCGAACTCCATTCTCCTCCCTCCTCCTCCTCCTCCTCCTCCTCCTCCTCCTCCTCCTCTGTTTCATTACTTTATTTAAAAGAAAAAATCCTGCAAATTATGTAATTGAAAGCCCCAATTTGTCTGAAAGTCGGGAGGAAGAAGTAGATTCGAAGAAGGAGGAGGAGCAGAACGAAAGGAGAAAATAAGGGTATTATTGTCATTCATGAATTTTCTAATGGCTGACATCAGCAACTAACTGCTTTGTTATATGATTTTAGATCTTTTTGATAAACATTTAGATAATTTGGGTGATATGTGATGTATTTAAAAAATTTGGGTGTTAAGTGATTTGTTTTAAGCTTTTTGGGTGATAGGTGAAAATTTCCCTTTTTTTTTGTTTGGGGGATTGGGGGGTTGGGGGTTGGGGGTTGGGGAGGAGAAGGGGGAGTATTAATAATATCTACCTACCAAAAAAAAAAATAGTGTTTGGGTCCCTTGGGTGTTTTTGTCCTCTTTGTAGCTCTTTGGCTTTGCTGGTGCGTTTTGCCTCCCTCTTTAAGAAGCTTGTTGTGCTCCTTTTTTTTTTTTTTTTTGGGTTGATAAAATATCTATCAATTAAAAAAAAAACAGTGTTAATTAAGGAAACTTCACATCTACATTATCACAAAAATTTCAATCCAGCCTCACCAACCACGTTGCTGAAACAAGTGCTCGAAGCCTTTTATGCATTTTCTAGACATGCTTCTCAATCAAATGATACGTTTTTGCATATTTTTTTATTTAAAAAAAATGTGGCAATAACCTGTCATGACTTGGAAGGAGGTGTCATTCATGGCATTCAATGGCAAGGGAAATGAGGGAAGGGGAAGGAAACATTTTTTTCACATAAAGGTAGGATGACTCAATCCCATGTCTATGCAGTTAATTTTGGACTTTACCTACGGAACCAATTGAGACATTTGCAAAAACCTCATGTGAAATGTAACAATTTTTTTTTTTTTTTGATAAAAAGAAATGTAACAATTTAACCCCTAAGTGATAGAAACTTTCCTTACGTTTGGTCCTTGAAACAGACACTACCATAAACCATAATCCGTCGAATAGCCTATATCAGAGAGTCTTAACAAGTAATGAGAATAAAATAATTTTTAAAGTATAATTACATACATATAATAATATTTAAAAAAAAATTGTAAATAATTTACAAAACTGCCACCAGTGTTGGTATTCCATCCTATTGCGATCAGACAACTCTCTCAAAATGTTCTCCCCTTTGGGAAGTGGATACCTTGTTAAGCATCTCTTCCATCCACATGAAACACCGTACGTCAAGCGCACCAACATGTAGTTAGTTTAGACATCAACCTTTGGCACACTGCAGAAGCATAATGTACAACTACACCGATGTATAGTCAGTTTAGGCATCAACCTTTGGTACACACTATAGATGCACAATGTACAACAACGGCAACGATAAGGACCTCTCAGGTTAAGAACAAAACAACTATCAAATATTCTTGTTACTTAAACAACTGGTGGTATTCTATACAAGAATCTCGGATGATCACGCTCAACACACATACCAAGTGAATGCTTACACTTACATTCAGCAATCACGTTGCGAGAATAAACAATGTGACAACTATAACAAAACCACACAATCTCAAACACAAAATCAGAAAAGCAAAGAATGAAGAATAGAGAAGAAGAAGAAGAGGAGAGCATGTCACACCCCAATTCTGACTGAACCAGAAGTGTGAGTGAACCGCCACTAATTCAACGGTTCACACCAGGATCTCGATAAGACTGTATCCACTTATACAAACCATTGCACATAACCATAATCAGATTATAAATAAATACAACGGAAGTTTTAAATTAAATGAATTGAGTTCTACATTATAAATATAGTAACCAATTATTCTCCACACCAAAATGTAAATAAAATATATTTACATTGTTTATAAATCCAACTGAAATAAAAATAACTAAATTAAAGTATCCTAGAGGTACACGCAGTAAGGGCACTCGCATGAAACTTCATGCTCGTTCTCCCCTGCTTGCACTTTCAGAGCAGCAACACCTCCATACATTGAAGCATCCACGTAGTCCTCCACAATATAACCTGCATTAACATCTAAAAATGGTGTATACACAAGGGTGAGCTCATAACTTAGCTCAGTAAGAAAATCAGACAATGCAACAAGCAATATGCATGAATAATATTCACATTTGGTCTGGTTTTTAAGTTTACAATGTGCTATAGAAAGGATTGGCAGCCACCTCACCTCTATACACGAGTGTGTGAATTCGTCCAATGGATCAAACACCACTGTCATCCCACATGCACCCACCATGGAATAGAGATAGAGCTAAAATATTTGAATCATATACCGTTAACACTTTTCTTGATACTCTATCCATACCAATACGTAAGCCCCTATTGACGAGGACTTGCAAACTGGGCTCGCAACTAACCAATCCTACATGTCATCACAGTAGGCCCTATCCCAGCACAGCTCCCTACGGCATTAAGATAGGGCTCGAGTCTGGTGGTCAGGCCGGAGACCACAGTGTCACGTCTTCCCCCTGATACCCTACCCACACCAAGCATGCTAAGATAGCAGCGATACAGAAAGGTGCCAGTATAAAGAATGATCCAAGACCCCAGGTCCTTCTCATTCTACAGACCAACGAAAACATTCACATACCTAACATACAATCCTAGCATAGCGAGTATGCATAAACAGATATAATACCTGAAAGTAAATATGACATATGAATATGCACAAACAACACTTCATAGAAAAAGACAATTATTAGTAACGTTTTACTGTTTTAGTTAATTAGGGTTTGGGTCCGATTTTCTTACCTGACGCTTAATTGCTAGCTTGCTTCTCGTCACAGAGTCTAATCTCGCTATCACAAGGTCCTACACGACTTTAGGGTTTAGTTAGAATTAGTTCCATAGGTTTTACGCTGGTCGAAAACCAATTGGGTCAAAAACCAACCCATTCTGGACATATCGGTAGCATATACCAGTCGCAGGTCACTATATAGTGGTGTGACCGGTATAGTCGATCGGACAGCCTTGACAGGCTACCCGAGAGGTACCGATCGCATATACAAATGGCACCTAGTGCCACCAGTATGATCGACCGATATGCCTCTAGAAGATTACCAACTTAGTCTTCGTCTTCCGTTGATCACCCATTATGGCTTCTAGGGTTCCTCCTAGGCATTCTAGCCTGAGCAACGTTTTAGGGTTTGTTTTTATCCTTCATTCCAAACCTTATGCTAAAATCCCTAATTTAGAACTCATATCTAGTCCATTGGTTAAATCAGGGTTAGACGGTAAATTAAGGGTTTTAGATCAATACCTAGCCTGACATGGTATTGATCAATCATCTACAACACTTAACCTAGAGAAAAGTATAGGCACTTACCATTGGTTCATAAACTATGGTGTTCTTCGTTTAACGGAGGCTCATCTTTAACCTTTCTCAACTCCTTCTCCTCTTCAGATCTCCTTCTCTTCTCTAGGGTTTGTGAGAATCAATCGAAGAGGTTCAAGGAGGTTTAGAGGTCCTTAAATAGACTAAATTAGGTTTTAGGAAGTTTTCCTACGTTAGGAAAGTCTCTAGGACTGAAATTTGGAAAGCGGGATCCACAGAGATCCGTTTCTGGATCTGACTAGTCTGCCCACGCAGAAATACCGGTCGATCGGTATATAGACCGGTATCATGAGACCGGTATGAAAATTATCATCAATTTTGGTCCGTTTTCGTACCTGATTGTCATCCGCTCATCCCGTCTAGTTCAGTTATAATTGGAAGACCTGTTACGACATGAAATAAAGGTTTAGATTGGGTTCATGGGCTGGGTTCATGGAGTGCGGGTCTTACAACTCCCCCAACCTTAAAAGAAATTTCGTCCCCAAAATTTGCATATAGGTCTCACAGAGTAGACCACGAAAACCAGCAATGAGTTGGAGCCGAGATCAATAGCTCTCTCTGTAGTCCATAGATTGTATTTATAAACAAAAAACAGAACCAGTTACATAAGAAAATCTCTATAAACGAAGAGACTAAAATAAGAAATAAAATAAAAGAAAATAAGGAAACAAAAATAATCAAAGAAAAAGGAAAGTATGAGAGCCAGTCAAAGTCGCTGCTGGTCTCTAAATGGGTTGAAAAGTTTGTTTTTAATATGGGCCCCATGGGCCATTTAATGCCCATCGTTAACAACAACCACAAGAACAAAATGGCCAATTCTATCTCTAGTTGTGAACAATTTAAGGTCATACCTAGGGTAACTATCACACATAATGTATCAATGCAAACTGATGAAATCAAACACTTTTGAATTGGAATTGATGGATACATATAAATCTAATAAAGGGGTGGCATATTCTATGATATCATTAAATTGTATTAGTTCTAAATTAACTAGGCTATGAGATGATCCACTCCTCTCTAATTTCCCTCTACACGTTTCATTAGCCAATCCCATCTATTGGCCGTTCTCCACATTCCTCACATCCCTAGGCTACTACGATGGACCTTACTGAGATTTCTGTTATGCAGTTTACTACTAACTCAAGCACAAACAAGCAGTTGGCTAGAGGCAAGCATCATGTTAAAGGTATACGCCTGAGGACTGAATTTTGTGCCTTTGAACACTCTATCTCTATAGACAAGAAAGAACATTTTTTTTATCTTTAAATCTCGTGGCAGCTAGAGAGGATCAGCCCCAAGAACAATGAAACTCCTAAGTTGGAACTACCAAGGGATTAGGAGCCCCTTGACATTTCATTAGCTTTCTCAAATCTCCCAACGAGATCATTTGGATATTGTTTTCTTGATGGAAACAATAGGCAACACCCCAAATTAAACTTGAGAAAATCAAAAGAGGTCTTTACATGCACAGTTTATTTACGGTTGACCCAACTGGTCAATCAAGTGGTCTGGCTTTGCTTTGGCAGACTCACATTCAAGTCCAAGTTATTTCTTCTAATGATCGCCTAATTGGTACATTAGTTTCAGTGGATCATGGTATCTCTGCTGAAAAACCATCAAAAAACAAAGATTGTTTGTGGAGGTTTCCACAGAAAGACCCCTTAGTTCAAGCAAACGAATCACAATTACAGGTACCTGGGAGCATACCGATGGAATGAACAAAATTTCTTCATAAGTTGCGTGGATGGTGATCCTGTTCAAGCACAAAGACCGAAGGTATGTCTAGACATCGGATTTTTCCCACTTCCTTCTCCGACGATGATGATTATTGGTACGAGGATATTCATGTTCTCGTGTTATAGAGGACAATGTTACAAGAATGGACTGTAAGATATTTTATGGGCTAAATTAATTATAAGATTAGTTGATTCAGTGGGAGTCTAGTTACAGGTACACCAGTTTAAATATGATTAGAGATGGACCAACCTGGTCCACTGTGAGATTGGTCTAGGGTTGGGGGTGGTATTATAAATACCAATGGTTAGAGTCCCCATAGCCACGGTGTTATTTTCTTCTCATGTTCCCATACACAGAGAGAAGGTCAAGGGATCCCGACAGGCTATGAAAGATTTTGATCCAAGCATTCAAAGCAAAGATAACGGTCAGAAATCAATCTACAGTAAGAGGTATGTGTCTTATCAACTCTTTTCAATACCCATTGTATTCTAGTAATCTGTGTGGTGTGTTCAATAGGGTTCATGGGAAATCTCATGGGAAAAATCCAAAGAGGATCTGAAAAAGCTTACAGTGGTATCAGAGCCACCTACACAGGTATCAGAGCCACCTACACAGATCTAGAATCAATGGGAAAGCATTGTTAAAACTTTATGTTTGATTGGATTGAAAAAGGGAGAGATTTTTCTCTCAAATATTTCGTATGAACCTGTCTAGGGTTTGGATCCTCGAATTTTTTTTTGGACCATTAAAAAGTAAAATAAATTTTATAGGATTATAGGTCTCGGAAAGACGGAGTCGGCGATATAAAATTGGTCGCCGAAAGTTACCTGACGTGCTCTCACGCATCGCCTGAAAAAGCGCGTGAGATCCACACGCCGATAACAATTAAAAAAAAAAAAGGTAGGGCTGATGTCACCTGGTTAGCCCTGTACTGGACCGAGCCAATCTGGGCTAGTCCAGGACCGAACCAGGGCCCAGACCAGCCCGATCGGTCCAAGGGGACCCGTGAATCCAATCTGATGACCCCATTTTTGACCCGGTAACCCGACCCGATGACTCGAATTTGTGGCCAGAGGGCCCGACCCGTCGACCCGGGAAAGTGGGTATGAGGACCCGGATGGTGGGTTGGTCGGGCCGGCGGTTGAACCATTGGTTTACGGTTCTATTAAAAGTCCAGACAGTTTGGTTTGGCCTGGACCAAAGCATTTAAAAAAAAAGATTTTAATTTGTGGGATCGGTCCGCCCATAATCGAGCCCGGACAGAACGAACCGACCCAGGCTGAATCGCCCTGAACCGGTTCAGGATGCAAGAATGCAAGTGCCGACTTTGATCGACAATTGTAGGAGCTAGGAGCGTCAGATTTTGACATGATTTTTTGCGTTGGATTCGTATTTTGATGCTCTATAGTTTGGTACATAGTTTGACACAGTTTGATGATTTGATAAATTTATTTTGATTAAAAGGTGTCCCAAATTAGTCCAATTTGTAGTTTTCTACTTGTTTATCAGTTATTTTTGTACCAGATACTTGTAAAAGGTTATGTGTGCATGATATTTTGTTTGACCCACAATGTGCTGCAAAGTAGGATTTAGGGATATCACTGTGGAATTAGGTGGAACCCACCAAAGTAGTACACCTAGTTTCATCATGATGTCTTCAAATTTAAAGTTCATATATTTGTAAATGTTTGTGTAAGGGTGATGTACACCCAAAGGTGGTATTGTCAAGTTTTGATCAAATTAAGGTTCGTAGGTGTCATGTGAAGATTTGGTGGAATCCACCAAAATGGTACACTCAGTTCCAATATGGTGGTCCTCAAACCCCAAATTTGTGTATTTATATATACAATAAATGATATATTTTTTAATACACTGTTCTCCATGGTGTGAAAAACAGCTAAGAAAAATAGTATTAACCCAAAGGTGATGTTACACCCCAATTCTGCACTATTCATAATGGTGTGATGAACCGTCAATAAACCAACGGTTCAACCAGGATCTCAAATAGGCTATGTCCGTTTGTTTAAACCATACATCCACACAATAATCAGAGTAAATAAACAATAGCGGAAGTCTTTATACTAATGAACTGAGAGTCTAACAATGATAAAATAAATAAATAATCCAATTATCTTCATTGACTAAGACATAAAATAAAATAAAATAATCAATTATATTTTCTTAAAATCTAAATACATAAATCTAATCGAAGACGCATGAGTTACACTCGCATGACGAATCATGCGACTCCATCATAACTTCTACATCCATCGCCGCAGCATGTCCATACACAGGAGCATTCATATAGTCTTCTACAGTAGTACTTGCATCAGCAACTAAATATATTCGATGTTGAAAGGGTGAGCACACATCACGGCTCAGTGAGTAAACAAAACAATGCAACAAACATATGCATGCATTCAATTCATATCTTTGGTCTGGTTCATAAGTTTGCAATGTGCAATAGAAAGGTTTAGTGGCTGCCGCACCTCTATATACGAGTGTGTGAAGCCGCCCAATGGATCAAACACTATTACACTATTGTCGTCCCACATGCACCCACCATGAAATAGGGATAGAGCTAAAGTGCTTAGGACCGCACCGCATCACACTTCCCCTGATGCCCTACCCATACCAACACGTAAGTCCCTATTGGCGAGGGCTTGCAAACTGGGCTCGCAACTAACCAATCCTAATGTCAAACAATGTATCCAAGGCCTCACCCCAGCATCCCTCAATACGTCCATAGAGATAGAGCTAAGGCCCCCCAACAGAGTCAGAGACTACATGGTCTGAGACCACCTCCCCTGATGCCCTACGACGTAATAGTTCTGCTAAGATAATGGCTATACGACGATGTTAGTGGACAAGACTTAAGTAGAGATAGAGCTAAAGTGCTTAGGACCGCACCGCATCACACTTTCCCTGATGCCCTACTCGCATCAAATACACTAACCACACACAAACATTTACATGCCTATTCCTAGCATCATCGTCATCATCATATTATAAATAAATAAAAATTAAATATGCATGAACAGTAATAGCAGGAATATTAGATGACATGTGAAATACACAATACACGCATACAAGCATAGAATCATTCATGGCATTGGACTCAATAAACAAAAATAATTTATTATTAACCAATTAGTTTAGGTCTTGTTCCCTCACCTTTGATTGCTAGTAGATCCTCGTTCAAGCTTTATAATTCACTTTTAAATCATTGGAAATACCTAACAAGTCGATAGATTTTAATTAGAATTAATTCACATAAGTTTAGACTAACAGAAACTGTAGGGTCGCAGGTGGGGTAGCACATGGGGTTTCAGTTTCTGCAACTATAGGGGTAGGGTCGCAGGTAGGGTAGCACCTGGGATCTCAGTTCTGTGGCCCCAGGGTGTAGGGCCGCAGGTGGGGTCGAATATACTTCGACCCTACATGCGACCACACCCTCCCTGGAACTTCCCGAGGGCATGTGGTCGATCATGTGGGCCTCATAGGGTCGAATATCATGCAACCCTACGTGCGATCACACAAGTCAGGGTCGACCTTTCACTCTTAAGTCCATTCTTTCATGTTTGAATCCTTTGGTTATCTTCAATAGTCTTTCCTATGATTGTTTTATGGCTCAAAACTATAATTTTTACACACTATCCATTGTCCACAATGATTTCCTCCATGGTTTCTCTTGGAATTTGTCCATGGATGGATGATTTGGGTTTCTCCTAAATTCTATGAACTATTCTAGGCTCTTAATCAATCATGGAGAACATATTCATACCTTAGGTTTGCTGAGATTCAGAGGTTTCTCTAAACTTCCTCTTCCTTAGTCTTTTTCTCCAATTCTCCTTCTCTTCCTTCTCTTCTCTCTCTCTTACTTTCAATTAGGGTTCTAAAGGAGTGAAAGAGGTTAAGGGACGTCCTATTTATAGAGAAAAATCCTCCATAATAAGCCCCAATGAGTTTAGGAAAGACCTCCCTTCGAATTAGGAAGGTTTCCTAATTTTCGGTACTGACTGAGTTCATAGGGTCGAATGTAGGGTCGCAGAATTCGTCGACCCTACGTTTTTTAAGACATGCGACCCCACAACCAAAAGTCATGGGTTGGACTCTTTTGAGGTGGGGTCGGACATACCTGTTTAGGCATGTGACCACACACTCAAATTTGACTATTTTTTAGTTAAATTTCATACCTGGTCTTGTGGTTTCTTCACGCACTTGGTCCACGTGGCTCGACCATGATAGGTAGACCTGATATAAGGTGGTAAGATCGGTTAGTTTGATACAGATCTTACAAGTGGCATTGTCAAAGTTAAAGGTATGTTCATGCACATGAATTGAAAGGATTTTGACTTTAGGGGGTCTCATTAACCCGAAGGTGGTGGGATTTTCGAGAGTCAATATTCTTTCGTAGTCACTGTATAGAAACTGAGAAGACCAGTGTATATTTATCCCAAAGGAGAATGTGTAGTTGGTTAACTCTTGGAAAAAAGATATTTATTTGCATGAATAGTTGATATGGTTAGTGCAAGTAAATGGTGTATATATCAAATTTCTATTAGTTGATAAGTATTTAATCTCATGCATTGATGGTTTCATTTAAGTACGGTTGTCCCAAAGAGGGTTTTGATGTCTATTTCTTTTTATTTGGAACAAAGTAAAAGTAAATATAATTGCATATGTTTGTATGAGTTTCGCATGATTTTCTATTACTTGATATTTTTGCTTGAACACATATGGTGATGATGGTTTATATCTCCCAAGATGTCCATCCCTGTGACTATGCCAAGTGGTTTGGTAGTTACTATTCCTTTCATGTCTGGGATGAGTTTTAAAAGGTGGTATGAACAGCTAGAAGTGACTCTAGGTTTAATTAACTTAGATATGACGCTTAAAGAGGATAAACCTGCTGCCATCACTGATACTAGTACCCTAGAAGAGAAGGAGGAAATGACAAGATGGATGGCAGCAAATAAAAAATCTATGCTACTCATGAGGCAGGTTATTCCTGAAACCATGCATGATGGTGTTCAAGCCAAGGAAACGGTCAAAGAATATTTAAAAGAGATCAAAGGGAAGTTTAAGCTTTTTGACAGAGGACAGAGAAGCACCTTGATGAACAAGCTTACTAATGCAAGGTTTGACAGTAATGGAAGTGTCAGAGATCATTTCATGGAGCTTGCTGCTACTGCTGAGAAGATTAAAGACATGGGAATAAACGTTGATGATGAGTTCGTGATCCATTGTGCGTTATCCTCGTTACCTGAACAGTATAACCAAATACAAGTGGCATATAATGCTCAGGAAGAAGAATGTGATATGAACAAATTAATCTCTGTTTGCACTAAAGAAGAAATGAGACTAAAGAAAATATTTGAAAGTGTCAATGTCACTAGTCATCATTACTGAGAAGATAAGGGTAAATGAAAGGTTGGGGTATGACCTTATAGAAAAGATAGACACTCCTTTAAGAAAGAAAAACCTTATGATAGGGATATGAGTGATGTTGAATGTTTTTGGTGCCATAAGAAGGGACACATGAAGAGAGAATATAAGGCAAGAGAAGCTTGGTTAGAGAAGAAGAAGAAGGAAACTGAGACACCAGAGAAAGAAGACATCAAATGATAATGTCGTTTAATATAGTTGTCTTTAGATTATTTTTGGATATTTATTTATTGATTTATAGTTCAGTTATTTATTTTAAAAGATTTTATTTGACATGTTTTGATAAAACTAAATTTTATATTAAATTTAAATTAAGGCATTTTATTAATTTATATATTCTTTTAAAATTTGTAATATCTGTGGGAGTCTTTAGATTCTCTTAGTCAGTGGGAGTGTTTAGATCTGCTTGATTAGTAGAGATCTAGTAGTTGATGGTTTATCAGTGATTGTTTATGTTGTCTATGGTTTAATGGGCATGATTATTGGTAAGCATTAATTTCATTGCTTGTATGTATTATTGATTATTTAAGACATGTCAAAATTGCAAGGCGGTATTTAGCCAAAGAAGGCGGTAAGCCAAAGTATGATATTAATTCAAATTAGAGGCGGTTTGTCTATATAAAGTTGGATAATATCAAAGTGCGTTGATGTATAAGGATTTTAAGGTAACGGGATCGTGGTGATTCGATCATTGGACTCAAGTATTCATCTCAAAGTGATTTATGTCATTAAGTAGACCTCTGTATGTGACTGACAGAAGGGGGTACACTGGATGTGTAGGAGTACTTTCTACTGTTGTTCGACATTGCTAGGCTTGATGACTAGATCAAAATAAATGATGGTTTTGGTGTAATTAGATTTCATGACCACATTGGATCAATGGTGAATTTATAATTAATATAGCCCAAGTGGGAGATTGTAAGATATTTTATGGGCTAAATTAATTATAAGATTAGTTGATTCAGTGGGAGTCTAGTTACAGGTAGACCGGTTTAAGTATGATTAGAGATGGACCAACCTGGTCCACTGTGGGACTGGTCCAGGGTTGGGGTGGTATTATAAATACCAATGGTTAGAGTCCCCACAGCCACGGTGTTATTTTCTTCTCCTGTTCCCATGCGCAGAGAGAAGGTCAAGGGATTCCGACAGGCTGTGGAAGACTCTGATCCAAGCATTCAAAGCAAAGATAATGGTGGAAAATCAATCTACAGTAAGAGGTATATGTCTTATCAACTCTTTTCAATACCCATTGTATTCTAGTAATCTGTGTGGTGTGTTCAATAGGGTTCATGGGAAATCTCATGGGAAAACCCCAAAGAGGATATGAAAAAGCTTACATGGACAACAATAATAAAAAAAAAAACCAAAAAGTAAAAAAAGATCAAAATACCCTTGCCCAAAGGTTGCGGCACAAAGTACATATGCCACGGCACCGCAGTACATAGGAAGAAAAGTCCACTGCGGCGTTGCTGTAAATAAGCAATTGTTTAGTGACAAAACATGGAACGTTCCTTGCGGCACTACAGATTAGGCCCGATCACACGTGTATATGTTTTCTAGGTCTATTCCGTATCTAGCCTACTGGCTAGAAGCGCGCAGCATCACGGTCCTCATGGTACCCCTGTGCTCCTGTTGCACTGCAGAGGCTAGACTCGAATTTGCTTATAAATATGACCCTTTAAAAACTTTGAACTGGTGTGGATTGAATCTGATAACTAGGAGGTCATCTTATCTTTGCAACAAGGTGGCACCGTGGCTCCACTCATGATTAAGCCTATTTTGGAGGATATTGTTTACCTATCCTCTTATTTTGCTCAATATAATTTTTGTTTTGTTTCCAAGAGAGATAAACAGTTTTGCTGATTCTCTAGCTAGGAGGGCCTGTCCTTGACACGTAGTACAGTTTGACTTATATCCGACCCTTGGATTGTAGCACAATGTTCTTTTACATCCCCTTCTATCTGAATAAATTCTTTCCTATTAAAAAAAAAAAGAAGATGTAAATAGCAGGCTAACTGTTGACTTCACAAGCCCAGTCAACCTTGGGCTAGACTCAAGCATCAGTTTAAATAATGTGATAAATGACTTAAGCTTATGAAGTAGGTTCTGTTTGGTATGATTTCTATTTCAAATTTTATTGGATTTTTAAATAAGTCAAGATTTGGTTCCTGATCAAGAAATTGAAAATTTTTTTTATTGCATCAACCAAAAATAACATCATAAACAAAAGGAATATATTTGGATCATAATTTTCATATTTCATTCATTTCTCTTTCTCTAGTTAATGAAGATGAGAGTTTGAACTTGGGAATAATATAGAGTATTCCTTAGGATGTGAGGTGCGCAATAGAGGAGTGCATGGTAGAGAGAGGAAGAGAAAGGGGGGGGGGGGAGGTGTGCAAGGAAGAGGGGGCTGCAGAAGGGAGGCATCGTCAAGGGTGCGGCTCATAACAAGGGGTGCAACAACGATGAGGAATCACTGAGGTGTAGCACTTAGTGGTAGGAGGCAGGGCAACATGCAGCGGCATGTGTGTAGGTGGATTGCAATAGAATCCGTCCTTGAACCTAATTTTTTTTTGGGGGGGGGGGGGTGCTTATTCTAGCTTCTCTTCCAGTTGCAAGTGTGTATAATCCCATATAAGTTTTATGGGGTCAATATCAATTTGGTCCCATAAGGGACTTCTTGTGGGTTAATATGGTCTTTGATTCCCTTATCTTAAGGTCCAACCTTTAGTGGTGAGTTCCCCTAAGGTTCGTATTAATGGTTTCAGAGCAACCATTCCTTAAACCCTAACCTCGTCGCAAAAGAAGTGTCAGTTGAACTGTCAAGAAAGAGCTATTTGCTGTTAGGCAGAGACCCTAGAACTAGCCACTTGGCTAAATGATCCAAAGTGGCAGGTAATTCTAAAGATCTCCGGGGGAAAATATCGATGTCTTCTCATTACCCTGAAATATCAACATAATTTCATAAAGTCATTCAATCTGAATGCATATTGGATTCTTAGTAACTTTATGTTTTCTTTATGTTACCCTACCATAATAAGGGGGGGGGGGAAGATCAGTACCCCCTACCATAATAGAGAATCAGTAGAAACAAGCAAGAAAAATTAGGGTTTTCTTTCTAAATATTTTTAACGTAATTACATTATAGGCATGTCAATAAGCTGCAGTGGTTTCAGCTCCCAATGGCCTACAGAAGTTGAAATAATATCCTAAAATCAAAATAGAAATTATATCAAAGAGACTCTTATTATAATAATCTAAACAGTGGTGTGAGAGTGATTTCAGCTCCAAATGGCCTATAGAAGTTGAAATAATCTCTTAAAATCAAAATAGAAATTATACCAAAGAGACTCTTATTACAATAATCTAAATAGTGGTGTGAGAGTAGTAAACCAACTCAATTACTAGATCTTCAAACAGTTTCAGGTTATATTGCGATCTATAAATGGGTTGCTTTTTGGCAAATGCGGAGCCCTAGACTGGCCCATGGGGTGTCATGAATCCAAGCCCACTGGCTTTTGTAATTGGGTATATAATGGTGCAAAAGGAAAGTCAATAAACAAAAAATATATAAAAAAATGGACGTCTTAGTATATGGGACTCCTGTTACTCTAGGATTTGGGGAGGGACAGAATGTACGTAGCCTTACCCTCGTAATATAGACAGGCTATTTCCTTGTTTCAACTCAAATTTGTCAAGCATGGTCCAACCAAATTCAAGGAAGTTATCTTAAAATTAGATGGATAAACCCGAGCCATTGATATCATGTTGTTGCACAAAGGTATGACTTCTCAGCGTATCGGTCACTACAGACCTGATATGGTTTCTCAAGTCATTGATACATGTTCCGATATTGTGAACTTGAACCACTTGAGCAATGCATGAGCCACATGTCACGGCCTTAGTCTAACTAAGCCAACCGTGCTCGGGTTGCATGGCGTGACACACGGCTTTGAAGTTGGACCTGAGCCTCCTTGATTTTGAATACCGATTCTTGGTCTCTTGGTAATTTTATCAAACCCAAGGTTTTAGTAATCAGTATCGACCAAACCAATCCGATACCATTCTAGATCAATTCCACTCAGCCAATGAATACATACCATGTGTCAATTTCAAATTAAAAAAAGAAAAAGGATCCAATCAGTATCAGTGCTAGTCGATACCAATACAAATCTAAAATAAAGCCAATTCAATACCAATTACCAAAACCATCATCAAACCCCAAATCTTATTCCTTAATGGGATAGCAGAAATGGATTAACCTCCAAAGGTGATAGCTCAGTTGGTAAAGACAAACCCCTCAAAATTCAAATCTCCTTTAGCCTACTTATCTTTAAAAAAATAAGAAAATAAAGAAACAAATCTTTATCCTCTCCAGCAACCAATGCAGATCCAACGGTAGGAGAAGATCAAAATCTCATATCCATTCATTGAGAGCGTTGGATCTGTGTTGGGCGCACTGGCATGCCAGAGAGAATCATAGTCCGAGCACAAAATGTATGCCTAGAGAATCAAAGTCCGAACACAAATTGTAAAAATAAATCTCAGTCTAAGGTTCTGAGACATAAGGTCTCCAAAACACAATGGAATGTAAACTATTGAATGAGACATACAATCCCTAAAACACAATGGAATATAAACTATTGAATAAATAAATGTGTATTTGTGTTGAAAAACACTCTTTGTTGATATGAATTCTAGTTTTGATTAAGAGTCTTCATCAGACGATCTCCTTTGTTCTCTCAATACATGGGGACATTCTCATAGTGAATCAGATTGTTCAATCGATGATGAATTAGACCAAAGTGTTCAAACCAATAATGCAAAATTCCCATTAATCAACCAGCCCAATAATTTACTAAGTCCAGTAAATCTTTTTTTTTTTTTTTTTCTTTTTTCTGTAACATACTAAATAGATAATATAATACACACAAACAAAATAAGGCTAACATTTTTCATCTATAAAATAATAGTTGTATGCATTATATTATCTTACACAACAAAATAAATAAAAATAAAAGTTTTTTTTTTTTTGTGTGTTTGTTTGTAAAGAAAAGAAAAGAAAAGAAAGGAAAGGAAAAGAAAAGAAAAGGCTGTGTTCAGAGTCCAGACTTCAGACGCTTCCAGAAACCGTTGGAAGGTAAGCAGTATGAAGGGGAACGTTCTTTTCTTTAATGATTAATCACCTGTGTCCTTCAGATACATGAGGTAACGATTCGAGAAGGGAGAAAATAGATAGACGAACACAGATTGAACCTTAAATGTCTGCAAGAAAGATTACAATCAAGCTGTTTTGTCCTGCTTTGTCGAAGCTGGTTCCTTTGGTGGTTGTGGAAGAGCAACGGTTGGACCTCGGCTCTATTGCAAGGACCTTTGGGCTCGACCCGGCGACGTTGAAGCTCAATGGTTACTTCGTCAGTAGAGGTGTCGATCTCATCTCTTCTTCCGTCACTTGGAAGTCCCTCCTCTCTTTCTTCTCTGCTCGAGGTTTGTCTACTGGAGCCAACGACGCTGATGCTCTCATCGTCGACGGCAAGCTCTGCAAGGCCGGAACCAAGAGTAGGTTTATTTTGTTCTTCCTTTCTTTCTTTTCTGGAAAAGAAAATATCAGTTTCATTGCTTTGGTGCTTTAGTGGTTATTTGGGTTTTCAAAGATCTATGATGGGTTCCTTAAGAGTTCTTATTTAGCGCTTTATGATTTGGGTGGCATACGTTGGTTTAGTTTCCCGGATGTTAGGTTTTGACAACATATTATTTACACCCCCCCCCCAAAAAAAAAAAGGGGATTTTAACAGTGTATTTATACTGGCGGCACTTAGCAGTTTGGCAACGATCTTATGGCACTGCACACTAGATTTGGTGGTGTAGGTAAGTAGATTAGAGTCCATGGTATTGTTTTTGTAATTCTCTATAGCAGTTTGTCATGTTATAGTTCTTATGAGTTTGTATTGGATTGGTGCTCCTTGCAAATTTATTGGTGGGTTTTGGTACCCATTACACTTCACACAATTTCGTCTTTGCAATTGGAGCTAAATATTTAAATCAAATTTTGCTGCAATATGGATTTGACCGAAACTTAGATAACATGTGAATGTGCTTATCATAATTTTCCAAACAGTTTGCCTGAACTGGTCCGAATTTTAAAATGTCAAAAATTTCAGAAACTGCCCAAGGTTTGGAAGGTAGCATTGACAAGTCCAAACGGAGGTCTCTGAATGTTCCAGTAGGTCTATAATGACCATAGGAGAAATGGTTAGAAAAGACATGTATAGCTTAAGACTGGAATCTTGTATGGCTTTAAATAGAGCTGATTGGAAAAATAGGATCCATGTAATTGACCCATTTAGTTGCGATAAATCTGAGTTGAGACCCCAAAAAGGAAGTTTGGTTTCCTGTAAATTCAGTGGCTGAAAATTCAGTATACACTCTTACGAGCTGCTTGGTTCATGTATTCATCCATAACTTGCAGAAAAAATAACCAACTGGATGATTAATATTGCAAGCAAATGAGAAATTAAATCTATTGGAAGGTTAATAGAGAGAAATATTTTCTATTAGAATGTCAAGATTTGATCAAGTTACTTTTTGTGGCTAGTGATGTCTTCTATAGGCCTCACAATTGGACAGTGTGGACTGTTGGATCTGTCATATGATAGTCATGGGAAGTGGGAATAGGAGTTATTTGTTTAGAGATACAAAACCTGGGAGTGCTTATTGTTAATAGCTAGAAGTGCTGTGTTATTTGGATTGCAATTGTTTTTCTTCCAGTTATTTGCAGTTTATACACATAAGTTTACTTTTCATGAGATTCAGCTGAAGGTGGTGGTGGTTGTTTTGGTTTTTTTTTTTTTTTTTTTTTTTTTTTTTTTGGGGGGGGGGGGTTGTGAGAGAGATATTATTACCGGGTGGAGGCAAGCCTCTGTTTCCAGTAGTAGTGGGGTTACAAATTTAGAGTTCTATATGTTGATCACCGTCTATCTTCTGGGTTCTCAATGAATAGATTCATCAAAATTTAGAGATGCTGAACCAAACTCTGCTTTTGTTCAACAACAGACATAAAGGGTTGAGAGAGAGAGAGAGAGAGAGAGAGAGAGAGAGAGAGAGATTGGGGAAACCCTGTTTTCTGCATAGAGAAAGAGACAGGTTTTATGCATGTGAGAGAAAAAGAGCATTTTTTTTCTTCATTGAGGGCAAAAGGACATATTTGTCTGAAAATTTGGCTGTTTGACTGTTTTATTAAAAAAAAAAAAAACTTGTCACTTTTTCAGAAATTATCAAATTGTCGGCCAAGTTACTATGATTGAGACCTCTGATGCACTGAGTATATTTAAATTCAAAATTTAATTCTATCTTATGGTTATTATTTGAGAACCACTGCCTCTAGATTCATCAAATTGTTAAGTCCAGAAAATGATATGATGGAGTCAATCTGATTGGATCCTTTTTCCAATTTATCTCCTTTTTGTGGGATCTGACACTGCTTTCTTTTTCCCTACAACTGTCCTTGTCTGCAACTTAGGCAAGGATGACAGCTTTTTCTATTCTTGATGCGTATTCTTGGAGTCATGCTGGCTTTTGGAGATGCTCAATCATCCATTAATTAAGAAAAGGAAGTCCCAATTAGAGGTGCTATATTTTTTTCCTTCTTTTTTTTCCTTTTTTTTTTTTTTTCTTTGGACTACGTTGATTCCCTGCAAATTTTCTCTATCTCAAGGCCCCATTTGTTTTCAGTTGGTACAGGGCAAAAAAATTCAGATGCCCACTTTATCTTATGCATGTATGCAAATGTGAGGTTTTTGCATGGATTAGCCTGTTTTTAACATCAGTGACTCAAAGCTTCAACAGCTTTTGAACTCAGATGCTCATTGTTTATCCCTCACCAAATCTGTTTAAATTGTCAAAGTTGCCACTGAGTCAGCTTATTTTTATTGAATAAATAACTTAATCCAAAACTTAAACTTGACTGCACTGCCCTTGCCACTGCAATTAATCAACATTTATAATCAGAGGTGTTGGCACTTTTTCAGCCTGTTTGACAACCAGTAAGTCAGAGGTACATAAAGGTTTTGGACCAAAGAGGTTTTACTTGAATTTTAGAATGAGGTCCTTAGCAACTCGATGAATTTGGCATTTGCAAATTTTATGGTCTACTGACATTGTAAGCTGCTCTTTTTGTTAGTAAGTACCCTGAAAGCTGCTTTTTAAGTGTATTGATAATTAATTTCCCAGCTGCAAAATTAATATTATGGTGGTGGTGTTGACTTTTCTACCCTCAAGTATGCAGGTTCTTCCATTGTAGCAAGCTGACATTTATTTCTAATAATTTTATTAACTCATATATTCTCCTTTGTTATGGACCTTATGGTGGGATGGATTCTAATATCATTATAAGATATCCTCTACCCAGTTCTATTGTTATCATCTATAGAAAAAGTTTTCATGTGATTGATATTATACATTGCTGCCCACATACTTCAAACTTTCATTATATTTCCAACCAATGTCTGCTGGCAGAGATTCCATAGACCATGGTATGAAATTTCGGCATGGCATATTGAATGTGAATTGAGTGGTCTTCAATGTTTCAGTTTTTTTTTTCACTGAAATGGACCTAGCTCAGGGCCATTTTGGAAATTTCAGTTTCAACCAGGGTTGAAATCCCAGTCGAAACCGAAATCTTGAACCTTACCATAGACTACTGATGTACCAACATATTCAGAATGCCAAATACTGCCCCTCTCTATGCAGTAATCTCTGTGTGGAATTAAATAGCAGCTTTGTTAACCCCTAGTTGCATCTCTTCAGGATCACGGAACCCTTCAGATGGAGATCATGAGAATTACCAAACAAGTGAAACCAATGGTTTTGGTCATAGGAGAAAGCCAGAAGTGGAAGATGACAACCTGCCGAAGAAGAAAAGAAGCTTAGGTATGTTATTTTCAGGGCACACTTCATGATGTATTATTGGAGACAAAGCTTGATTTATTGCTGCAGTAGCATTTAGTAATGTAGACTGCTGTACTCCCAAGCATGGTTTAGTTCACGGTATCGGAAGGGGTATTGGTCACTCTAGAAATTTATAAAGGATTGGTATAGGATCGGTATGGAACCAATGACAGTGACACGTGGTGGATACTAAATTAAAAGGTATTAAAAATGAAGGTATCGGGTATTGTATGTATCAGTATAGGTTTTTGTTGATCTGGTCTGGATATCTAAAAGGCTAAAACCATGCTTCCAAGGGCCAAATGTGTCAAATGGTATTCATTTATATGTCTAACTATATTATCTATTATTTTTCAGGAGAACATGGAGCTCATCCAACAGCTGAGTGCAATGTCCTTGGTGCGAAAAGAAAACCGTGGCTGGAAAACATCATTCTGCCTAAGAGAACAAAGATGGATGAAACAAACTCAGGTACATTAATGGGAATAATTCTTTTTTAATGCACCATGGGAACCTCTTATTACCTTATGAATAGGACTATCAAATTGTACAAATCATGAGATTCTAGCCATTTGGTATGCCACATTTATCTGCAATTATCCTTCTAGGGTCATGTTCTTTTAGATGGTCAAAAGCGTATCCAATCTGTTTCACCTGAAGAAACCTACTTCTTGAATTGGAATCAAGGTTTAGTAATCGGTATTGGCTGATGCCAAAACCAATCCGATACCATTACGGATCTGCCAGTATCAAGGTTTTAGTAATCGGTATTTTCCTCACTGATTATCATTGTCAGAAAATAAATGTGTTCTTTTTGGGCATTTTCAGATTCTCAAGAGGGAAGACATAACCCAACCAGTGCCATCACGGATACTCAATTCACATGCAGCCACATTTTGAAGCGGTCCAGAGAAGATGAAATGGCTACGACCTCTCCTTGCAAAAGAGCAAGATGATGGGCTCTTTTCCTCTTTTTTTTTTCTGCAAAAAGAGCAAATTTTCTCTCCCTCTAGTTATGTTATTTATGTCAAAAAAAAAAAAAAAAAAAAAACCCTAGATCAGTTGATATCTGCAAAATATAAGCTGGTGTTGAAATCCTATTCCAATCTGGAATAGACGCAGACTGTAAAGAAGTGTGATATCCTTGAACCTAACCATGTATGGCAATGGTGTGTAATTTGTATGTAGTTAATCTGCTGCATTAAGAATGAAGAGAATGGCTATAAAGCAAACATCCATTGTTCAAGTTATTGTTTTTTCCCCTTAGCAATGAGTAGTCAAGAATTTGAGATCATGTGAAGACTGGAACAAGCAATGTTGGCATCAGTATTCTCTAATTCTTATTGAAAGGGGTTTCATCTCCATACATGAGGGATAGAAATCCTCTCCTACCATGAGAAAGGTGTCAATCGTTATTGCACGGTTAGCTTTCATCAGGTGCATATATCAATACATGGGTATGCGTGTCGGGTGAAGGTCAATCGTGCTATCGTAGCTGGCATGATTAGGCGACTGGAGACCATATTAGCCCATACATGAGTGTCGTATTTTCTGCATTTAGGTTATGTATGCTAGGATTAGATGTGAAGAAGTGGAGAAAAAAAAAAGCATTAAACAAGAAATAGTGACAAATATAAATTTTTTCTTCTTTTGAAGGAGGATGGTAGTGGTATTTTTGTAATAAAAGCACAAACAAGTGAGGATCCTTGCCTTTAGGCTCCTTTGTAGCGCTGGGATCAGCTATAGAGGCTGCAGTGCCGACCACAGTATACCACGTGGAGCATTAGGCATCAAAGTTTGGAAAAAAATCCTCTCCCGCTTGAGATGTGGCAGGAGAGTCGGCGGTCAGGATGGATGGTCGACATCTAATTTTAGGGTGAATCCGAGTCTTTCAATCGAGTCGACACCTGAGTTGACAAGCTGAGCTGATAGGGGTATCGGTTCAGATGAAGGGCTCGGATTCACCCGAAAACCAGTTGTTGGCCATCATCTGGGCCGTCGACTGTCCTACCGAATCTCAGACGGGAGAGGATGTGAATCCTCAAAGTTCAGGAGGCGGGGATGACTCTCACAAAATTTTTTTTTTTTTGGGGTAAGAGGGATGACTACCGCAATACCTCTCAAATATTCAACAATCAAATATTAAAAAATGTAAAATAAAATGTCACGTAATAATACATTTAATCAAATGGGAAAAGAAAAACAAAATTGAAAAAGAAAAATTTCACATACTACTCAAAAAGTATCCATAATCTCAACTACCACCTATTAGTTTCTAACAACATCAAGTGCATCCACTTAACTGACGGAAGAAACTTAATAAAGTGAACGACATTTATACCCTTCTTATTTTAAATTGAAATTTTTTTAAATTACTACTTTAACCTTCTTCATCTCCAATAAAATGGAGTATTGTCCGATGATGAGTTAGACCGGCAGTGAGGATGAGACGACAAGCTACAATGGTGCCGGTCATCTTGCCGACGATGTTTAAGGAGAGTAGGACGAGGACACCCAAATCCTTAAAAGGCAGAGACAAATTAGTTGTTTCTATGGTGATTTATGTGCATAGCCGGAGAGGAGGGAGAACACCTGAAAAGGCGGAGACGAAATGCTGAATTAGCACTAAACTCCCCGTGGCCTCCTGGCGTCCAAAGTCACTATGATTGCGACCTCCATCAACAACCACAACCACCACCTCGCCACCCAGTGAAACAAGAACTTCGTCGTCACCATTGGAAGAACTTTGACCATGACCGTTCTCTCGAGAATCCCCCATGCCACTGCCACTACCCACTTGTGAAGTCGACTTCACAAGGAGAACACTTGTACTCCGGCTAATAAGGGAAAGGTTTTCTTTTCAAAAATAAGTTTGACTCTGATTAGATCAGCCGCACAAGCGCTATGTAAGCAAACTACCTTATGTAATCTAAAAAAAACCGAGGAGCGTAGCCGTCAAGTAGAAACGAACAAGGTCTATGGCACGATCACTATAATCCTCTTCCTTATCTATATCTGAGACCTTGCCTGAACACTTACTTCTCCCAGTCTAATAGGTGGATTCCCGGCAATCCCCCGAGGATTTGATCTCAAACCAATGGAAGAGGTCTATTTTTCCTCTCTATGGATGGGCACCCGACTTATTCTCGCAAAATGACCGTGAGAAAGAAGACGACGACTACTAAACCCGTATAAGGTTGTTTAGTCCGAAAGACATACCACACAATCTGCAAACTCAATATATAGGTTGTCAATACATCATCAACAATCTTATCTATTGAGGTGTCATCACATCATTAAGAGTCTTATATCAATCTCTTGTAATCTAATCCCATGTGATCATTTATAAATCACATGAGATCATCTCTTATATTACATGTAAATTACAATACAAAATTATGTAATATTTTGTAATGTGTATATAAATACACTACTCACATGATGTAAAATAATCAAGCAATTACAAAAAGTCTTATGCTTTAACATGGTATCAGAGAAAAATAGCCCACGCTTCTGATCTTCTCTCAAAATTTTCTTTTCCTTCTTGTTTAGAAGTATACACAGTTAATTTCTCCCTCTAAAGAATCAATGGCTGTCATTCCCAATGTTTCCATCATTGCTACCAATCCTACGGATCCCATTGTTACACCCCTAACCGCTGCACCTCTATCCTCTGTCCATCACTATCTCTCATTAAAACTCACCCATTTTCTCCTGTGGAAGACCCAACTGATCCCCTTTCTCAAGGGTCAATGCTTATATGGCTATATTGATGGCTTTATACCATGCCCTGAAAACCCTTCAGCCACCATTTCGTGATTGCAACAAGATGCAATGCTAATGAACATGCTCATATCCTCTTTCTCTGAAGAGGTCCCTCCAATGATCATCAACAAAACAACTAGCAAAGAAATCTGGGATACTCTCTGTTCCACTTATGGTTCCGCTTCAAGTTCCAGGTTGCTCTCTTTACATCATAGCCTTCAATCCTTAACTCAACACCCTACAGAAACTGTGTCAATTTTTTTGCAACGGGCTAAAATTATTGCTGATGAACTTAGTGCTGCTGGCTATCCCCTTTCCCAAGAGAACTTCAATCTCCATATATTTCGTGATGTGTACTTAGATCTTACTTTTGGCAAGGTCTGACACCCTTACATACACTGAGTTGCATGTCTTATTGTTAAGCCATGAATTTCTTCGCTCATTTGATACTATGACCATTGCACCAATCGACATGAGTCCCCCAACTGCCAACTCTGTCACTAAAAACCCCCTACTATTGATCACTCATCCCATAACGGATCGGGCCTTGGTCATGGGGGTCGTAGCCGGAATGACCGTGGTAGGTATGGTCGTGGGGGCCTTTGGCGTGCCATATATAGACGTACAAACCATAACTCCGACTCATGCTACTACCGCCCACCCCATTATACCCCTACCCCTGCCACCAACTACCCTCCATACTATACCAACCCACGCCCACCAACTGCTCACCTTACCCACTCTCCCCTTTTGCCTACCCCTCATCTCTCTAATGCCCTAACCTGATACCTAGACACTAGTGCCACACATCATGTCACCCCTGACATTGGCTCCCTATCAACATTTTAGAATTACAACGGTACGGATCAGCTTCATGTTGGCAATGGTAAGGGTCTCCCCATCTCTCACATTGGAACTGTATCTATCCCCTCTATTACATCTGTAAGACCCGCACTCTGAAAACCCGGTCTAACCTTGGTTTTGTGTCGTGACAGGTCTTCCGATCATCACCGAGCCAGACGGGGCAAGCGGATAACAAACAGGTACGAAATCGGACCGAAGTAGACCAATTATACTTGATTTTAGGTATACCGGTCGATGGTACCGGTCTTGGTACCGGTCGACCGGTATGGCCTGCACAGCTATGTGCGGGAATTTGGAAATTGGTCTCTGCGGGTCCCGCTTTCCTGATTTCGAATCCTAGAAGTTTCCTAATCCTAGTAGGGTTACTAAACCCTATTTCTAGCCTATAAATACACCCTTAAGCCTCCTCAAATCCTTTCCATTGTCTCTCACAAACCCTAGAGAAGAGAAAGAGCTTGGAAAGGAGAAGGGGCTAGGAAGAAGAAGGAGGTGCCGTCATTACCGTTCGACGAAGCTCACGCTACGCCTGTCAATGGTAAGTGTTTGAATCCATCTTCTTACCCTATGTTAGTTGTGTGGGTGGATCAATACCATGCAAAGTAGGTATTGATCTAAAACCCTAAATTGACCAATAAACCCTAAGCTGCCGTCAAACCCTGGATTCGAGTTTCGAGATGATATTCACCGAAACGAGACTTGAATGAGTTGGGGATAACTCTAACTCAAAGCCTAGACTTAGAATGGATAGGAGAAACCCTGAAAATCCATGGAGGATGATCGACGGCAGTCGAAACACCCATGTATGGTTTTCCGGAGACATACCGGTCGACTATACCGGTTGCACATAGTGCGACCGGTATGTTGCGACCGCTACCTCTCGGGAGGTTATCTGTGGGGACCGGCTGACCATACCGGTCGCCAGTCTTTTCCCACAGAGCTGCGACCGGTATATGCCACCGGTCAGCTCTGTGAGGGTAGTTTGTGATCTCTGTTGGTTTTCGACCAACGTGAAACCCTAAACAATATATTCTAATGAAACCCTAATAATATTGTAGGACTTTGTGACATATCGTTTGGATCTTGCGACGTGGAGCAAGTTATCGAACGAGCGTCAGGTAAGGGAATCTGACCTAAACCTAATAATTAATGGACAGTAAATCGTTGTTAATCATTGATATCTATGATGTGATGTTTGTGCATATTCACATGCCATCCTTTACTTTCAGTTATTATTATTGTTCATGCATTCATAGGATGTGATTGTTAGGCATGTGATTGTTTTCGTTGGTGTGTGGAGTGGGGCATGGGCCTGGGATCGCTCTTCACACTGGCACCTTTTTGTAGTATTCTGTCTTAACATGCTTGGTACGGGTGGGGTATCAGGGGAAGGTCGTGGTACGGTGGTCTCCGATATTGATGTTGTCCCGGCCATTGTTATGTGGTACTGAGGATTTCGAGTCGACGCTGGCTTGTCCACGATGCTTTAGCTCTATCTCTATGCCGTAGGGAGTTATGTTGGGATAGGGTCTACCTGCGTATTGTTTCTATCCTAGTGGGTTAGTTGCGGATAGGGTATCAGGGGGAGGTGAGGTATTGTGGTCTCCGGCCCGGCTGCACGCGCTCTAGCTCTATCTCTATGCCGTAGACGGCTGTCTTTGGGATAGAGCATACATTGTTGACATCTAGGATTGGTTAGTTGCGAGCCCAATTTGCGAGCCCTGGCCAGTAGGGGGCTTAGGTACTGGTATGGGTAGAGTATCACGGGAGGTGCGGGTATACCTTAGCTCTATCTCTATTCCATGATGGGTGCATGTGGGTTGGTGGTAGTGTGATTACTGTGCGATGCCACACACTCGTGTATAGAGGTGCGGGGGCCACCAAACCTTTCTATAGTACATTGCAAACTTAAAACCAGACCACAGCATAAAATGATTGTTACTCATGCATAATCTTGTGAAACTGTCTAATTGTCTTACTGAGCTGTGTTGTGAGCTCATCCTTTGTGTACACATTGTTTTAGATGTTGATGCAGGATACACTGTGGACGATTATGTGAACGCTCCGGCGTATGGAGGTGTAGCTGCTCTGGATGTACAAGCAGGGGAGGACGAGCATGATGCTTCATGCGAGTGCCCTTTCTGCGTGTACCTGTGATGGATTTTATTTAGTTGTTTCAGTTATTTTTGTTTGTTATTAAGAGATGTAAAAGATTATTATTTTATGTTTGAATTTGAATAATGGGATATTTATTTAAATTATCAATAGATACTCAATTCATTCTATTTAAAGTCTTCCGCTGTATATTTATATTCTGATTGTGGTTATGTGTAATTGGTTTGTATGGGTGGACACGGCCTATTCGAGATCCTGGTGTGAACCGTTGGTTCAATGGCGGTTCACTCACACCATTCTGGTTGGACCAGAATTGGGGTGTGACAACATCAACCCCTTCTTTTTATCTATCTATTGTCTTGCATGACCCCTCCATCTTCAAGCCACTTCTTTCAGTTCAAAAATTTATCACTGATAATAATGTGTTCTCTTGAATTTCACCCCTTTTGTTTTTTTTTTGTCAAGGATCAGAAAACCAAGGCAGTTCTCCTTTTCGGGCCGAGCAATGGTGGTTTATATACTCTATCACCTCCATCCTCCTCACCACCATCCGCCAATACTGTTGCACGCCTCGCCCTGAACTATGGCATCGTCGACTAGGTCATCCCCATGAGCGTTTCCTCCATCAAATGCTTCATACAAATAATCTCCCGCATCAATCCATCAGACATCCCACTATTTGTTCCGCTTGCCAATTAGGTAAATCTAGCAGGTTAATATTGGCACCTCAAACATCACGAAGTTTATATCATCTTGATCTAATAATCTTTAGTGACGTCTGGGGTCCCTCCCCACACCATCAATTGCAGGGCATAAATATTTTATAATCTTCGTCAATGATAATAGCAAATATATTTGATTTTATCCCCTCTTTTGAAAATCAGATGTATTCATTATTTTTCAAAATTTTCAAGCCCAAGTGGAACGACAATTTTTAAGACAAATAAAAGCCGTCCAAACCGATTGGGGTGGTGAATTCAGAACCCTTCCTCATTTTTTTTTTATCCGCCTTGGCATCTCCCATAGACTCTCCTGTCCTCATACCCATGAAAAACAAAGATCTATTGAGAGACGACATATTGTGGAAACTGGGCTATCATTATTGGCCCAAAGTTTCGTACCTCGTTCATATTGGCATTTTGCATTTGAAACAGCGATGTATCTAATTAATCGAATGTCATCCAAGGTCTCCAACAATCTTTCTCCTTATCAAATCATAAATCATATGCTTATCGATTATTCCTTTCTAAGATTATTCGGTTGCCTATGCTTCCCCTATCTTTGCCCCTACAACCGCCACAAAATGGAATACCATTCTCTTCCTTGTATTTTTTTGGGGTACAGTTCCTCTCATTCTGTATATCGATGTCTGGACCCAATCACAAAAGGCATCTACATTGCCCGCCATGTCAGATTTGATGAGGATAATTTCTCTTATTCATCTCTAACTTCCACCAATTTTAATAACACCCATACACCAAATCCCACCCCATGGGCTATCGCATCAAATCAACTAAATCCAAACCTAATTCCACTACCCCAACAAACACCACCTCCTACATTACCCACCCCACATGTTCCCAACCCCACTACCAATAATCACCCAAGATCCAATATTCCCATCATTACCACAATTACCCAACACTACCCCCTCCTCAATACCTCCCATATCACCACCAGTCCTCAGAAGGACAATACACGATATCTACATAACCCCCCAACCCCCCACCCTCACATTACTTAACCCCACCCAACCCACCACCCCTACCAGAACCTGCCCCATGAAACTTTACCATAAACATCCCCTTCCTCATGCACTAATAACCTCGAGCACACCACAATAGAACTCACTTGTTTCACAAAAGCCAATTGATTTTCAGAATGGCGCAAAACAATGAGTGATGAGTTTAATGCATTAATACGAAATGACACTTGGTCTCTTGTCCCTTACAAGGCTAATATAAATGTAGTGGGATGCAAATGGGTGTAACAGATCAAAAGGAAGGCAGATGGAACTCTTGAAAGATATAAAACCCGCCTTGTAGCCAAAGGGTTTCACCAACAATAGGGCCTCGATTACACTGACACATTTAGCCCCATTGTCAAACCGATAACAATTCAAACAATCTTAGCCCTCGCTATCACTAAGGGTTGGTCCATCCGACAACTTGACGTCACAATGCCTTCTTCCATGCAATCTCATCGAAGAGGTATACATGACACAGCCCCAAGGTTATAATGATCCCAATTACCCAAATCATGTTTGCAGGCTTGAACGATCACTTTATGGGCTAAAACAAGCCCCACAAGCTTGGTTTCATCAGTTATCACAATTTTTGATGCAATATGATTTTCAAGAGTCCAAAATGGATCCATCCCTCTTCATCCTCATCAACACTACACACATTTTATATGTCCTAGAATATGTTGATGACATACTTGTTATCAGCTCTGATAGTGCCCAGGTACAACTGCTACTCCAACATCCAGCGAAAGAATTCTCAATCAAGGATTTGGGACATTTGAGCTACTTCCTTGGAATACAAACTACTAATCACAATGATGGCTTACTACTTTCTTAGTCCAAATGCATTCACGATCTTCTCAATCGTATAGGCATGATTGATTGCAAACTTGTAAACACCCCAATGGCTACCACTCAGCCACCTACCACAATAGGGGGTGCACCATTTTTGGATCATATGCAGTATTGCTCTGTGGTTGAGGCATTGGAATATGTCACTTGACATGATCCGATGTAGAATTTGTCATCAATCGGGTCTACCAATATATGCACTCTCCCACCTCAGATCAATGGATTATGGTCAAACGAATCCTTCGCTATCTCAAGGCAACTGCTAATCATGGACTCCTAATCACAAAAAATTCAACACTCACCCTACAAGCCTTCAAGGATGCTAATTGGGCTGGAAATAGTACAGACCACAAATCAACAGGTGGTTATGTCATTTATCTAGGATCCAATCTCATCTCATGGACCTTTCGCAAACAGAAAACTGTGGCACGATCCTCAACGGAATCCGAATACAAGGCACTTGCTAATGCAGCGGTTGAGCTCATTTGGCTTGAATCTCTCTTTAAAGAAATAGGCTTCCCACTGCACACCACTCCTAACCTATGGTGAGATAATATTGGTGCCACGTATCTCTCTGCCAACCCTATATTTTATGCACACACAAAACATGTGAAAATCGACCTCCACTTTGTATGAGAAAGAGTGGCTAACAAGCATCTCTAAGTGCAACATATTTCAACACAAGAGCAAATTGCAGATATCCTAACAAAGACATTACCAACTACCTGTTTTCAATCAATGCTTGACAAGCTGAAGGTTCGGTGTCCCTCCGCTTGAAGGGGTGTATCAACCCATATATTGAGTAACACACAATCTGCAAACTCAATATATAGGTTGTCTACACATCATTAACAACCTTATCTATTGAGGTATCATCACATCATCAAGAGTCTTATCTCAATCTCTTGTAATCTAATCCCATGTGATCATCTACAGATCATATGAGATCAGCTTTTATGTTCCATGTAAATTCCAATACAATGTTATGTAATATTTTGTAATGTGTATATAAATACATTACTTACATGATGTAAAATAATCAAACAATTACAAAAAGTTTTGTGCTCTAACAACCACTTCCCCTCTCCCCTTTGCTATAAGGGATAAGAGCCACTAATCCAGATCAGCAGAACTTCCTAAACTGAGAGAAAATAATAGATTCTCTCCATCTTGATCAAGGAATCCAAACCATAAACTAAATTATAAAAAATGAAGGAAAAAAAGGATAAGTAGTACGGTGTTCATGAATTGGTATATGCTCTCACACGACCAACTATGGAGATTGGAAAAGCTTGCAAGGAAGACAAATTGAGTAGTGGCGAAGAGTTTAAAAGAAAGCTGACTCCTTTTGTTTGTTTTTTTTTTTTTAGCCAAAATCGATGATGTAAAGATCGAAGAAAATATAAAGAGCAGAAAGAACTCTATAACTGCAACTACAAACACCTGTGAGATTAGAAACGACGATCTCAGTTTCAATTTAATGGTTATTGCATGAAATGAAAAGATGGAGTAGAGGTCATTCACCATCCTCATTCTCATCCACATTAATATCCACTTTGTCTTCCCAACAATATTCATTTCATAGTTGTCAAGGCGTCGCCTAGGCGTCCGAGCGGTTTATACAGGCCTGGGCGCCAGGGCGCCTTGTGTACATGAGAAAGGCGGTCGCCCAGGGTGCCTGGGCGTCGACGCCTAGGTCGCCTTGGACACCCAGAATGCCTGGGCGACAGTTTTCTCATATTTTTCCTCGATCTTTGAATTTTATTTAGGATATTTATTAAGTAAATGTTTCTTTAATTTTATATTTCATTTACTTAAGATATTATTCATAAATAAGCAAATACCCCCCTATTTGAATCCAATAAAAATAGTCTAAAATTTAAATTCCAAAAGGATAAAAAGTCAATCCCCCAGTTTAAGAACAAAAACCATATTTTTGGGTGCTAGGGCGATTTTTAACTTTTAAATGCTAGGTTTTTTTCTAAATATAAAAATTCTATAAATTTTATTATAATAAATCATCACTAAAAACCAAGAGTGCGCCAAAATAATCTTTTGCTTTGATGCCCAAAAAATAATTTACATTTAGACGACTTTAAACAGCATTCCCGTATTCCGAACAAGGTTTGACCAGAGTGTAACTCCTTCATTATAACTTGAATTCAAGCAATCTCAGATTTGTTGGAAAGTTGATTATGCTAGCTTTGCAACGAATTCGAGATTGCTTGAATCCGAACTATATTAAAGGAATTACGCTCTGATCAAATTCGTTAAAAGTATGCAAATGTTAGTCATAAATAATTGTTTACTTAACTCTAGGCAAAATCCCAGGTCTTAGTGTACACTAGCAAACTTGGGTCCACACCACATATTAATTAAGTTATGTCTTAAATGTTGATTATTTATGTAGAATATTGCATATTTATAAACATTAATATTTTAGAAATAAAAAAAAATGCATTGAAAACGCTTTGGTCGCCTAGGCAACGCCTAGGCGGGCGCGTCCGCCTAGGCTCCCAGGATGGCCCCAAACGCCTTGGATCACCTTGTCATCTTGACAACTATGATTCATTTATTCTTATTCATCTCTGTCTCATCTCCCTCTTCCCTTATTTTTAAAGTCGTAGTAATGGCGGCACCCTTGGAGGCAGCGACAATGCATCTCCATAGTTTCTCCCACTTCCCTTATTCCCTTATTCTTATCGATCACCGGAGATGGGTTACAGGGAGGTTTAGCAAGAGAGAAAGGGAACCGACGCAATGATGGGTTGCGTGGTGAAGAGTAGAGAGGAGAGAGATTGGGTGCTACATTTTTTGGATTTGTTTGGATGTAGCATGGTGGGTTACAAAATGTAAATTAACCTCTTTTGATTTTAGCCTTTAGATGGGAGGAGTGTAGGATGGCGCTCATTGAGCGGCCACTGACATTCTCCAGTGGTCTTACAATAAGGGCAATATTGTCCTACGAAAAGTCAATGTAAGCTGTTAACATCATCTAACAGGAGTCCCTTAACGGACTGGGTCTCTACGATTAATGGTGTCAATATTTGGGGTAGTTGATGATGTTAGAAACTTGTGAGTGGTAGTTGATGTTATGGATACTTTTTGGGTAGTACGTGAAATTTTTCCAATTAAAAAACACCATTGCACGTAATTTATGGGAGAGCGAGGAAGATGAAAGAGAGCACCCACCGGACTTCCGTCGATGACAAGATTCGTTCTCTCTTTCCACAAGTTTCAAAGTATCTTATTAATGTTTGTATTGATCTTGAATTTCTGTGTTTAATTTGTTCCAATAATCAGGTAAACCAGAAAGCCAAACGTTGATGGATCACTCCTTGCTCTTCCGATCTTCTTCTCTATCTCTTTTGAGTGGTCCTTTTTTTCTCTCCCTTTCATTCACCTATTCTTAAAAGGTTAAAAAAAAAAAAAGAATATAAGTATCCATTTGCGATGGGCATCATTTGGACTCATTTGAGTTTCAATATGAAAATATGCAATATGGGAGAAAGAGGCTTCGGTTATGAAGGCCATCATTTGGACTTCTGAATTTTCCCTTTGAATATATATATATATATATATATATATATATATATATATATATATATATATATATATATATATATATAGCTCTTTGTGGTTAAATCTATGGTAATGGATAACTGAGGTGGTGTTAGCTCAACATCTAGTCAGATGCCGTATGGTGTGTACATTAGTGTAGCTCAGCCTCCGATCAGAAAGGCTCTTCATTTATCTGTCTGTTCCTAGTTGTATGTTGATCACTCTACAAATAGGAGGCTTCTTACTCTCTTCCCCTATTGTTCATCTTATTTTTCATTATCTTGTTTTTCTTACAGATTCCCCTCTAATCCGCCGGGAGGGGTGGCATGTGCTCATTCAAATGAGAAGTTGAATAAAAAGATCAATGATTTATAGATACACTGTTTCCATTAAATGACTATTTTCATGTCCATAATCAATGAGATTTAATTTATATATTGTCGATGATAATGTGATTCTGTCTATTTGTTTGCCTTCTAATTCTTCAAAAAATTTTCCTTGTTGGAATGAATTCTCATGACTTAACAACTCCTAGAATGTGCTTTCTGTCATCAAATTTTAACTTTTATATTTACAAGTGTCATTTTCTTATAGGATTTAGGTGTGGGGTGGTGTTTTACAAAGGCATCCCTCAAAAACCATCCTTCCCATTGAATCGATCCTCTTGGCGTCTTGTTGATTTCTCTGATAGTGAGAGAGAGGAGTCTGAGTATAAAAGTGAATATGATATAACAAGAGAGAACGAATCTTGTTGCCGGCGAGTGCAGTAGCAGGGACTCCAACGAAACTCCGACGGGTGCTCTCCTTTGTCTTCCTTGCTCTCCCACGAATGCAATGGTGTTTTTTAATTTTGTTTTTCTTTTTCCATTTTATAGATGTACTATTATTGTATAACATCTTATTTTACAATTTTTTTTATTTTTTTTATCTTTGATCGTTGGATATTTGAAAGGCCATGTGGCAGTCATCCAAAGGATGCTCCACCCTTGAATCACTTATGGGTGATTTAGAGGAACTCGATCCTAGTTTCTAGACAAAAAAAGAAAAAAAGAAAAAAGAAAAAAAAGGAGTGTTTTGATCGAAAGAAAAAGAAAAGGACTCAAAAAAGGACTCATTCGCATTAATTGATCGAGCTTCAGAAATGAAAAGATATTATACAATGTATATACATGTGTACAACATAGCTGATGTGACAGCTTGTTGGAGATTAGTTTGGTCTTAGTTTACACTAGATAGTTCTTTTACTATGTTCTTTTTAAATGTACACTTGAATTACAATATGAAATAAATATTGTCCCTAAGAAGATAATATAACTTAATGATTTTTATTCTTTTATTCTTAATACGAAAGAACAACATATGCGTTTTCTATTTTTTCATTTTTAATACAAAAATGAAAATTTTTCTTGGTATCAGAGTAGGAAAACCTCTATTTCGATCTTGTGATCCAGGTATTGAATTTCTAGGTTCCCGTTCATTTCTGCAATTCTAGGTCTTCGTCATTCTTTAACTCGTAGTTCAATAATTTTATGTTCAAATCGTGACTTAAATAAAGTTCCTCATCTGCAATTTTTGAGTTCCTGAAATTCCATAGTTCTTGCTTTTGTTAACTTGATTTCTTTGAATATAAATAAGCCTCAGTGTAATCAAGTTCTTTGTCTTTGTATTCAGTAATGGCTTTCGAATGCCTCTCAGTCCGAATCAATCGGAGATCTACCTTCTGTAAAATTTTCATATCAGATCTTTCCTTCCGATAATCCAAGTCACGTATTAGTGACACAACTGCTCGATGATAACAATTACAACACATGGAAACAGGCAAAGCGAATCGCACAACTGCTCGACGATAACAATTACAGCACATGGAAACAGGCGATGCGAATCGCCTTGGGAGCAAAAAATAAATATTGTTTCGTTGATGGCACTTTGTCAAAATCGATTGCTCCTCTGGCCAAAGTGTAAGCTTGGGAACAGAGATTTAATGGCGACGTTGTTATATAATAGTTTAAACCAAAATTTATACCAGCATGGTATACGCAAAATTACCAAGGGATTTGTGGTTGGATCTTGAAGAGTGTTTTTTACAAGGGAATGGTCCGCAAGTTTATGAATTAAAGCGCAACATCTCTATGCTTCAACAAGATCGCTTAACAGTCTTAGGTTATTTTTCAATTTTGATGGTGCTTTGGGACGAATTGAGATCATATACATCGAGTCCTCCCTGCACCTGTGGTTCATTCAAGTTTTTTCAAGAAAATCTTCAAAATGAAAAAGTATTACAATTTTTCATGGGATTAATGATACGTTTTCTACTATCCGCTCCCAAATTCTACTAATGGAGCCCCTTCCAACTTTGAGAAAAGCATACTCATTAATTCTCCAGGAAGTGCATCATAGATCCTTACTTATTACGTTGGTGTCCGATACTGCGGTGGCTTTTCAAGTGTATCACAATCCGCCTAATAATTCTTTATCTCATCAAAATCATCCCAACAATTCTTCATCTCAAAGTTTTTGGTCTACTTCTCAACGTTATTTTGATGATCCACATCGCTAGCCATATTGTGAGCATTGTGACAGGGTCGGTCACACCAAGGCAACTTGCTTCTTGTTACACGGTTTCCTGATGGAAATCCTCAAAGGTTTATTGGTTTTAAATTAGCCAACATGTGGTACTTTAAATCCTTTACACATGACTCAATCTGACTGTAATGGTTCGTCTATGTCTACTACAACTTCAATTCACTCTGCTACACCACAAGGACAACCACAACATCTACCTCCTTTTACTCAAGAGCAATATCATCAGCTCTTCACATTCTTAAACATTGAGCAATCTCTCACCTTAGCTAACTTTGTAGGTATAATGTCCTATTTTTCTCATTTATCAAATTCTTTCTGGGCGATAGATTCAGGTACATCGGACCATTTTACACCTCACCAACAAGAGTCTATGGTTAAGGTTACTTCATCAAATCGACAACCTGTATGGCTATGGTTAAGGTTACTTCATCAAATCAACAACCTGTATGGTTAACCAACTGTTCTCAATTACCTATTACCCACTCTAAATCTTTCTCTATCTCCCCCTGATATAGACTTGCATAATGTTTTATGTGTTCCTACTTTTTCATTCAACTTGACATCTGTAAGCCAAATAACAACCTCTCTCAATTGTGTAGTCATATTTTTCCCAACTTTTTGTGTTTTTCGAGGCTTGTTAATGAGGAGACTGATTAGGGTGGGGAAACATAGTGATGATCTATACCATTTTTTGCTCCATCAGTTGCTACAACATCCACACTACATGCTTCACCATCAATTTGGCATAAGAGATTATTGAGGCACCCATCTCCATTGATATTCTCTTTTCCTTTTGTTTATTTTCCCCCAAACTTCTATTGTGATACATGTTCTCTTGCAAAGCATACCCGCAGTCCTTTTCCTAACATCATTACTACAACCTCCATACCATTTTCTTTTATACACCGTGACATATGGGGCCCGTTACTCCACCCCTTTTACATCTGGTGCTTCCTATTTTTTAACCTTGGTTGATGACTTTACCCATAGCACATGGGTTTACCTCATGAAGTATAAAACAGAAACCTTCAAGTTGTTAATCCAATTTTTTATCATGGTTTCAAATCAATTTGGTTCAAATGCAATGCATTCGCATAGACAATGGCGCTGTGTTCTTTTCCACCTCCCTACATTCCTTCCTTCTTTCCAAAGGTGTATTACGTCAACATACATGTGTTTATACCCCATAGCAAAATGGAGTACTAGAATGTAAACACCGTCATCTCTTAGAGGTGGCTTGTGCGTTACACTTTTATGCTCACCTTCCAATTCATTTTTGGGGAGAATGCATACTTACTACTTACTACCTCATTAATAGAATGTCTACTCTGGTTCTTTAAAGTAAAACTCCACCTAAGGTCCTTTTTCACTCCTCTCTCTCGTATTCTCATCTTGTAGTTTTTGATTGTTTATGTTATGTCCATAATTCTGATCCACATAAACACAAGTTCTCCCCACCCACCTAGAGTTTTTGACCTTAACAACAACCGTATTTTTACATCCCAGGATGTCATCTTTCATGAGAACATTTTTCCTTTTGAGCACCAGCTGGTCGATACTTCCTCTGTTCTATTACCCATTTCCCAGTCCTCTGTTTTACCCATTATTCCTTCACCCCCTCTGTCTCCCCATATGTCACATGATCAACATACCAACACTGACTTTTCAATCCTTGATTCCTCACCTAACACTACTACTGATACTTCTCTTGAACCATCTGGTTCACCATCACCCGATTCTCCGCCCCCCTTCGCCGATTGCAAGATTCATCTGCACCACTGCTACGGTACAAGCATTGTCCACTCCCAATCTATCATTACTCCCAGTGACAAGTACTGCTCACCCCATTAGTTCATTCCTACATTTTTCAGATTCCTTCCATATTTGCTTTTGTCTTCCATTTGTAATGAAGAGGAACCTAAATCATTTAGTCAAGCCCATAAACAAGCCTATTGGCGCACAACCATGGCCAATGAAATGGAAGCCCTTGAAATGAATAAAACTTGGACAATTGGGCCCTTACCGCCTGGGAAGCAGCCCATTGGATGTCAATGGATATACAAAATAAAATACCGGGTCGATGGTACCATAGACCACTACAAGGCCTTTTTAGTGGCTAAGTGGTACACTCAACTAGAAGACCTTGATTATCATGAGACTTTTGCCCCAGTGGCAAAACTCACTATTGTTTGTTGCGTACTTGCCTTAGCATCCAAACAATGGCCATTATTTCAACTTGACGTCAACAACGTTTTCTTACATGGGGACTTGGATGAAGAGGTGTATATGACTATACTCTCTGGTTTTGACAAACCTGGTGCCAACCTTGTGTGTCGTATTCGAAAGTCGTTATATGGGCTCAAACAAGCCTCTAGACAATGGTTTGCCAAATTTGCCGATGCACTTTTATCCACGGGTTTTCAACAATCCGTGGTTGATTACTCACTGTTCACATATACCAATGGTTCGATGACATTATAGTGACCGGTAGTGACCCCTCTCACATATCTCAATTTAAATCCGATCTAATGGTTCACTTTCGACTCAAAGATCTAGTCCCACTCACATATTTTCTGGGCCTAGAGGTTTACAAGGAATTCTTTGGATCTCATGATAACCCAACAAAAGTATCGTCTTCTTTTTTTTTCTTTTTTTTTTTGATAAAAACAAAAGTATTGTCTTTACATTTTACAAGAAGCCGGTTTCCTAGTTGCAAGCCCGCAAGCTTTCCTTTGGAACAAAATTACAATTTATCTCCTACTGATGGGCCGTTGCTGGATGATGCTGCTATGTTTCGATGTTTAGTTGAACGCTTGATATATTTAACCATTACATGTCCAGACCTATGCTATGCTTTTCATGTCCTCAGTCAATTCATGTACAAGCCTTGGTTACCACACTTGTTAGCAGCCCACCGCGTCTTGAGATATATTAAAGGCACACTCAATTTTGGTATATACATGGATACTTAATTGGATCTCATTGTTAGTGCCTATTGTGATTTGGATTGGATCAAATGTCCAATCACTAGGCGTTCTACTACTGGATGCATTATCTTCCTTGGCACAAGTCCTATTTCATGGCGTACCATAAAACAAAACACAGTCTCTCGGTCTTTGACTGAAGCCGAGTATAGAGCTATGGCTGCTGCTTCTTGCGAACTCACGTGGTTGCGTTCTTTACTTACAGATTTGGTATTGCACATCCATTGTCGATGCGCTTATATTGTGACACTGCACTGCCCTTCAAATTGCGGCATGAAAGGACAAAACACAGAGAACTGGATTGCCACCTTATCCGAGAGAAAATACAAGACGGCAAGACGGGCACATAAACACTGCACACATCTCTACTACATTTCAGCCTGCTGACATTTTTACAAAAGCCTTAGGAAAGGCCCAATTCCATCTCCTTTCCTTCTCTTCCTCTTCCAACTTCTGAATGCCTTCTTCTCAGCTCTTTAAATATTAACAGAAGGAAATTATGCTGTAAATTTTGTTTATTATAACACAGATTCGTCTCTTTAAAATCAGTAGTTTATCCAAATAACCGCCAAAACAATCAAAACTTAGTTCAAGGATTAGTTCTGCATGCATTACGATGGGTAACAAGTGTCAGCCTAACCTGGCTTTTTACCAAAGAATCAAATTGAGTTTCCTGGTATTTTCTGGGTTGAGTTGAATTTTACAGTATGAACAACTTTAGCAGGGTTGGTGGATCTATTGTATTCAAAGGGGAACCATGGGAACATTTAGAAAATCACCCAAGACCTGACATCAGTACCATGGAAGTTAATAAAATAAAAAAAATTTCCATTAAATCTCACAGTGGGATCCTCACAAACTTTGATCACACCCATCCTATTTTTTAACAAGAATTTAATAAAAAAAATAAAAATGAACTTCGATGAAGCTTTGTTTTAGCTCTTGGAAAAAAAAATTATAATGTGAGCAAAACAAGAAATGCTCACCAGTAATCTCCACAACTGCACATCCCTTCTTTGAAATGATGAAAACGCTTTATATCTCTTAGTATGATCTCCCTCTGGCTTAGCTCACTTGCATATTTCATCATAGAGTGGCAATCCCCACAGACTCTCAGGTTCTTCACAATCCTAAGAGCCATCCCAAGAGGGGTGCTAATAAGACCATAGGCAAGTGCCAACTTCTCACTATGGCTTCCAAGTGCGTCTTCCTTCTCTTCTTCCTCAATGTTATGAAGTACTGACTCAGTATTGGGTATATACCCCTGTGCTCTTGCACTAGCCGATATCTCCTCCAGTTTAGCATAAATTTCTCCAGCACACTCATGATCCTTGTCACCTGCGACAAAACTATGCACTTGACCTGCCACTTCAATGTAACTCCACCCAGGGGGTTTTTCAATACCCCTGTTCTTCATTGTGATTCTCACTCTCTCTACATCTTCCCATCTCCCAACCCCTGCATAAATGTTGGACAAAAAGACATAGCTCCCTGGATGCCTAGGTTCCAGCTGCAAGAGTCTCTCTGATGCTAATTCTGCCATTTTTATGTTCTTGTGAGCCCTACATGCACAAAAGAGCGCTCCCCATATCACGAAATCAGGCTCAATTGGCATGCTCCTGATGAAACTAAGAGCCTCTTCTAGCTGACCTGCCCGACCATATAAATCGACCATGCAAGTATAATGCTTCACATTTGGCTCTATGAAATAATCATCTCTCATGCTGTTGAAGATACTCCGCCCTGGATACACCAATCCAGAGTGAGAGCATGCAGTTAAGACGGCCAAAAAAGCAACCTCATCTGGATAAATTCCTGCAAATATGTGGAGATTTTAGTCTGCTTGATTAGTAATATAAATTGGATGAGACCTCAGTATATGATTTCATACCTGCAGATTTCATTGCATTAAAGCATTGAAGAGCTTGCTTGGAGCATCCATGGATTGCCCATCCTGAAACCATGGCACTCCAAGTGAGAAGACCCTTCTCTACTGTCTCATTAAAAACCTGACTTGCACGTTCAATTTTGCCACATTTTGCATACATATCCACCAAAGCAGTCCCTACTGTTTGGTTTAAGCGAAAACCATGTCTTGAAACATATTCATGTATTCTAACTCCAGCTTCTAAAGCACCAATTTTCGCACAAGCTGAAAGTGTAGAAGCAATAGTAAGGTCATTAGGCCTCACACCCTCTCCCAACATCCTATAAAACAGGTCCAAAGCCTGTTCATGGTATCCCTTCTCCGACAACCCAGATATCATGGTCGTCCAAGAAATCACATTCTTGCCTGGCATTCTATCAAAAAACGTCCTTGCCTGCTCCAGTTCTCCTTGTTTCACAAACCCATTTACCATGGTATTCCAAGAACCAGTATTCCTGTCCGGCATTGCATCAAAAAGTTCCCTTGCTTTTCTCAAGTCCCCAGCTCTACAACACCCATTAATCAGAATATTCCACAGGAGTATACTTTCAAGCTTATTTCTCTCAGGAGTTTCATCAAACAGTTGTAATGCAAAATCCAATGAACAGAGTTTCACATACATGTCAACTAATGAAATGCGAACAAAGGAATCAAGATCAAGGCCATACTTGATCGTCTGTGCATGAAGCAGACCACCGAAACCATCTGCAACCAGTGAAGCAACTGATTTGAGAACAAAGGGGAAGGTGAGTCTATCAGGTTGGACATTAAGACGTAACATGAGAATAAAATGCCCAATAGAATTCTCAAATTGGGAACTTTCACAGAGGCCCCGGATCAACGAATTGAAGACAAATGAGTTAGGATCATGAAAATGGCGAAAAATCAAGAGTGCATATTCCATGGATTTAAACATAGAACAAGTCGAAATCAACTGGGTTATGACCCGGCTGCTTTGTGAAAGGTTATGAACGAACAGTTGAGCATGGATCTGTTTGAGTTGTTGGGTAGTTCTGCAGGCGTGGACGAGAGGAATGTAGAGATTTTCTGATGGATGGAAACCGCCATTAGCATGGGTTTCTGATGAGGATTGAGCGTAGAGAACAGTTGCCCTGGAGATAGTAGTTTTGGCGGTGGCTGTTTTCGCCTCCGAGAGGAGGGAAACGGCTCTCATGTCAACGGTCACGCATCGATTTGAAAAATCGGAGCACCTGATGGATGGATGGATGCGCCATGTGGACTGTAACTAATCTGATGGCCAGAGATAAATGCTTGTAAAATTAAATGGTGGGTGAATATGACAGATGAGAAGAGAGAAAGGGGTTAAAAGGATGGAAATCTCATAAGCTCCCTTTGCTCCTACGCTGCAACTTTCACGTGATAGAGGAAGGAAAAATTTCGGCCGAAGGCGCTTCTCCGTTAGCTCTTTCTCTCTGCTACTACAATCTTCATTGAATGACGCAGCTTAACACCGATACCCAATTCCTTCTCTGAATTACAATAATCTTTTTATAAGAAATTCTTTCTTGTTTTTTCAAACAACTTTTCAACAGAAATCAACTAGAAATAATGAAGGACTAGACGCAAGCTGGGATACTAGAAATTGAGCTTGAATTAGGATTATTCCGACTTCTTAAATTAGTTGGTGTAAATGTGAACACCGATGGCAATGAATCATCAGCAACCTGAATTCAAAGGGTTCACTTGCATTGAAAAGAAAGCACCTCGAATGATGAATTAGGTACTATTTACAGGAAAGTCGAGTGAGATGAATACTTCCTGTTTTCTGCAATTAGGTTCGCAGTCCTGCTCCAGCATCTCGTTTGGAAATCGGAAGTATGAAGCCGGTTACATTTAGGGTTCTCACATCCTACAATCTTGCAGATGAAAGTTTGGGACACTTGAGGGATTTCTGTTTGAGAAAGAAAAGTTCTGCAGATACAACAATGGGTACAGGGGAACGGAAAGGAGATGCAGCAAAGTTCCTTTCTCTGCTCTTGCGTTCTTCTTCGTCTTCCTCCGGTCTCGTGCGTGAAACGAGCTTTTATTTTCATTCAATTTGGTGTCATGTAGCGTTTAGTTAGTTCTTTATTTTGCAGACTTCAATATATGGTCGTCGGATTATTTACAGTCCACGTGGCATTCATCCATCAGATGCTTTACCCCCTGAAGCAATAAAGAGTGATTAGCCCGATCCGAGTTTCACAGCGGAAGCTCAGTAGCTCGAAGAAGGTATGGCAATGGCGGAAACCTCAGAAGCTCCAGGTATTGGAACGGATGACTTTGGCATTTCTGAACGTGAACCCCATCAAACATCCGAATCTTCAAAAAGAAAAGCAATTGCGGAATTCGATCCAAACAAAATGCGAAGTACGAAACCTGGAATTAAGCGTTTGATTTTGATACTATCAGTCCTCTTCTCTTTCTTATTAGGTAATTCTTTATGCTTCTCTATCGATTATTACGGTGTATTGAATTTTTTTTTTTTAGTGTTTAAATCTATGTGTTGATTATCCCGTATATCCCTTCTTTTTAGGGTTGCCATTTTTGCTGAAATCTGTAGAGATATATCGAGCTCCTCTCCCGTTTCGCGCCATTGATTCCTTATTAAACGGAATTGAGTCGAACCTAGTAGTCCTTCCTTGCCGCTTCCAGGTAGTGTTCGTAGGTTCTGATGATGAGGAATTTAGCGAATCTCGTGCAGAAAAACTTGAACTTTTGATTTTAGAACGAATGAGGAAATTGACTGGTAGTAGTCCAGTTTGTGGCAGTTGTGGAAACAATTATACTGTTTCAGTTACTATGGAATCCGGTAAAGATTGCATTCGTAATCGAAATGCTGGAAATGGGTGTTTGCGGCGTTGTGGGGAGATTGATATTTCTGCTTTTGGTGGTGATTTGAAGGATGATGAGGCTGTTGATGAATTTCTGGATTCTGTTTTGAGGAGTGATGTGGACTGTACGGATTCAGGTGGAAAGCTTTATACTGTTGTGATGATGAATAGAGATGAAGGGTCTAGAGTTGTGGTCGGTAAGCATCGACATGCTTGGATACTTGGAAAAGTCGAGGAGATTGAAGTAGTGTCAATGATCACGAATATTTTTGTCAATTTCTTTATGAACGGTGGGAAGAAAGATGGATCGATTCAACCAGAATTCATGCCAGTCGGTGCAGATGGAAGGATTGTTCTGTCCTTTAGCCTTTTGAATGCTGATCCACATGATTGGGTTTATGACTGGTGAGACATTCGATTATCTCATTACTTATTATTTTATCGGAAAAAAAAAAAAAAAACCAGTATCTGTTTGAAAATTGTTGACGTTACAATTTAGATGTATTTCTTTGTAATGAAACCCCAACACATTGCTTTGTGAAGATTACACGACTTCTTCTTTGTCTTTTCTATGTAATTTTCTTTCTAAAGTTAGGTAGCTTTGGAAAAGCTCTTCCACATAACTGCAATCCTGAAATTTCATGTTTTTTAGGTTTCGTCAAAACCATTTTCAGGGGAGGGAGGGAGATTTCAGGAGGAATTTAGAATAGATAGAAAGTAGGATCATTGATTGAGATTTGGTGATTCAACATAGATAGAAAAGAAAGTATGGTTGTTCTTTTAGATATATAATATGTGGATTTTCTGATAAAAATGGTGAAATCTGATGACAAGTGACAACCTAGTGTAATCTTTTTTATTTCAGATTTTATTTTAATTTTAAAAACAAACAGTCCTGAATATTATAGTCAGACGGACGGGGTGCAGGGTGGCATGGGATGAAACCAACTTCTTTTGGCATAGAATAGATATGCCATATCCAATGGTCCTTATCACCCAGAAAAAAAAATACCTGTCAAAGGAAGCACACACTTTGCACGAATCTCTTTGCCTCATCATGGTGGGTTTCTACCTGCTTCCCCTAAATCAACCGTAGAGGAACAGATTAACATGAAAGTTAATTCGGGGATAGTTGGTGAGCAATTATGATGATATCTCTAAACTCAAATGGTTCTCTCTTGTCTTATTTAGTCATCTTCTACATGCATAGTGAATGATGTCTAAAGTCTAAACAAATAACCACTTTGTGAGGAAAAGAAAAGGTCAAAAAAATTTCTCTCAATTTGTGTTACTTGACATATAGGTTTAAGAAGGGTACTTATAAGAATACTGAGAAGAACCCACTCTACTGGAAGCTTTGAGTACTCAACTCAGCTCAATTAAATCAATCTCCCCTAAAGAGGGGCGGTTACAGGAATCATATTTTGCCCATTCAGCTCTATTCAGAGCTTTGAGTATTTGCATTAAATCCTACTTGTTATCTTGTGGCATATAATAGATTTGGTCCATACTTAAAAATTTAAGACACCTGATAAAAAATTTAATTACTCACTGAAGAAGTCATTTTTTGGTTCTCTTTGCCAAATTTTTTGTTTTGACATACCTACAGGGATTTTCAAAGGATAGATGAGATTTTGTTGGCACCTGTAGTAGAGGCGTTGGCTCCTATTTCTAACATAAGAGTGGAAAGTCAGGTAGTAAATGGTTTTATCTTATTCCAGGATGTGGTATTTGGTCGAGCTCTTCAGAAATGCTTGTATTTTTTGCAACGTGATGGTTTTATTAAATCATCGTTTTCTGTGGACAGGTTTTATATCACACTCCAAAGTCCTCATTTGCTCAGTGGGACGAGAAGTTGGCCAGCTACATCTTTACTGCCAAGGACCTCCCCTTCTTTGTATGTTTTTTTTGTACTTATATGGATATTGCTAGTGTCCTCAAATGAAGTAGAAATATTTTATTCAGATGTGATAGAGATTGAAATATATTGTTCACAAATTCTTTCCATTTTATTCCAGATCTTTTGCTGTGTTTTTCATTTTTCTATATTTCTATTTAAAAAATAATATCAATACTGTATAGTAATATACTATCATTTTATATATGGAACAAATCCATTCATCATATTCCTGTGGCTGCCCCTATTTAGGAGAGATTGGTTTAATTGAGCTGAGTTGAGTACTCAAAGCTTCCAGTAGAGTGGGTTCTTCTCAGTATTCTTATAAGTGTCCTTCTTAAACCTATATAGTGTGTGTGTGTGTCTGGCCGATCCTTATTATGCCACATGGAATGATGATGTGGCAATTATGCCCATTGGATTGATAGTACATGTTCTAGATTAGCCACGCACAAGAAAATAAATCTCGGTTTTGAGGCCAGATTTAGTAAGGCCTAAAACCAAGATGTGCCGGATCTCATTGTGTGGTTTCAACACTAGGTTTTGACCATGGGCCTTCTTAGACTGAAACTCAGTGTCGAAATTTGGGTTTCACCCATGAGTTTTGACCTTGGGTCTCGTTTCGGCCAGGCCTGAAACCAAGACATGTCACACTCTTGCCCAGGTAAACTTTACCTTTATCAATTTATTTGTGAGGATCCTCTTTTCCTCAAAGGATTCTATAGGTTCCTCTTGACCTTGAACGAAGATTGTAAGGTTCCTCTTCACCGAAAATATTTTGTAAAGGTGTTCTTCCTTATTGAAAGGGAGAATATTGGAATTCGAGCTTGGCTTGAGAACAAGTGGACTAGCTTGTGGCGAGACTTCCAAGTGAATCACTATAAACTCGTGTTGTGGCTTGCCATTACAATTGTTTTTATCCTATGACACTTGGCTTAAATTATCAAAAAAATTTAATTCGCAAAAAGTAACCTATTAACCCCCCCCCCTCTAGGCTTACCTAACAGTAACCCTATTCTCCATTGATAGTGAAGCAGATCTCATCTCACCACATAGTCAGGAAACCCCTGTTGAACCACGTAAAATCTTTGCGTTGTGCGATTGTTTCTTTCTATTTTGTTTTCTTTTCTGCATCGTGTTTAGGGTCGATTTCAATCCTATCCATAAAGAGTGACTTGTGGAACTCTGGAACATGTAGAGTCTTAGAAACTGTTTTCTTCATTATCCTTTTTACATGCGCAATTTTGGGTTACTTCATGTTGATGTTTAGGATTACTATTGTCACTTATTATGTTTGATGTTGATTTTTATATTTTGCTTGTTTTATGCTGGTCATTTCTCCCTTTGACTTGGTCTTCTTCCAGTGTTTTTGGCTTTGACAATGCTCTGTGAAGTCTTTCTTTCTGATACAATCAAGATTTATTTATTTATTTATTTTTTTTAATTATAGATCGAGGGAAAAATAATAAATTGAAAAGGAAGAACCATCTAGCTACAAACATAAAAGGGGGAGGAAAGAATTACTTTTCTCCCAACTGACCCAGGAAGTAGGACTCTTTTAAGATGATCTTAAGACATCATATGCTGTTTATTGTTGATCTAATGTTCTAATTTTGTTTGTCACATAAAGTTGATTATCCTCGGATATATTTCTTAAAGCCCTTTAGCAGTTCCTCTTCCGCAACTTTATTATTCAGACTTCTTTTTCTGGCACTAAGGCATCTTTTCCTAGGGGCTAGCTCATCTTAATATCATCATGAATGTGATACTATTAGTCCCCATGATGGCATGCTTCTTGACCCATAAAATATGTCATTACCTTCTTTCAGTTTTGTTTTCTAGAATTCTAGTTTATTTCACTATCCTTCTTGGAAGGTTTTGGATTTGCACTAACATCGTTTGGGGAATTTAATAGGTAAATTCAAATGAATGGCACTTGGACACTTCAATTGCTGCTGGTGGGCGGTCAAAAGTTCTGCAATTTGTGGTGTATATTTTCACTCGTTATCTTGTATTTGAAATCTTTTTTTGAGCATTTTTCAGTTGTTAGAATTCCTGCTATTGCCAAGTTAAATGCGTATTATCAAATTATCAGGTGGACTAAAATATAGATACTACTTTATGTACTCAAAATTCTATGAATAAGCAAATGCTTTCATAATAATATATATCCTATAAATTTATATTTAGATGAATCTACTCTACTCTTGAAGTTAAAAAATATGTCTCTGTTCTTAAGTGTTCCTGAATTTTGCAATGTGCAACAAGTGCAAAAATATTTTCACTGCAGGGGCTGTGATACTAAAGTACACATGAATTGTTAGAGTTTTGGCAACCTTTTCACTTTTGCTCATCATTTTGGGGTAGTTTTTCTCTGGAATGGTCATATTTGTCACTACACTTGTTATTTTGTCTCAACTTCCTCTGACAAGGTTTTTATTTTTGATACAATCATCCTGGAAGAGAAACAATGGAGAATTTCTGTGGGTTAGGCTCCTAGCCAGCAAGAAACTAATGTGACACTTCCTTTCTTCCAGCATAATGACTTGTAGAAAAACTGGCTGCTCTGAAGAATGTAAATTGTGCAACACATTGTAACAAAATAAAAAAATAAGAGAAGATGGAGTGAATGTGTGGACAGGGGAGAGAATGGATCAAACAGCAAATCAGCTCGATAGTATTAGCAAGATAGCAGTAGTTGTGAATTGGATCAGATCAGATCAGATAAGATCAAATCTGATTTACTCTGCACTGCTCCTTGCTTTGTTCGCAATCTGCTGTTCAGATATCTGCTGTATATACTAATTGGACCAACTCTGATATCATTTGATTTGATCTGATCCAATTCACTACTGCTGCTATCCTGCTAATACTATTGAGCTGATCTACTATTCGATCTATTATCTCCCCTCTCCACACATTCACTCCATCTTCTCTTATTTTCTATTTTGTTACATGGTATCAAGACTCCAGGTTCCCTCCTTCTCCTTACGGTCGCCTAAAAAGAGGGACCACGGTCATACAAAAGTGGGATGAGATGGAAACTTAAACATGGTATATGTTGCAAAACAGAAGGAATTAACAAAAACCAACAAAGACAAAAATATAGAGAAAACGACAAGAAGAGGAAAAGGTAGAGTAGAATCGAATTGGTGTCTTGCTCCTCTCCTTATAGCTTGTATTTGTAGAAAATAGAAAACAAGTATTAGATAGGATCTAGGACTTTACAAGTCAGAGTCCTAGTTACAAACTAAAGTTAAAGTAAACTCAAATAGGAAAAGAAAACTAACAAGCCTAATTGGTAAACGAAACTAATAAAGTAAATTAATAAACTAACTAGGAGTCCACCAGTCCACACAATTAGGACTAATTGCTTTGACTAATAGTTAGTTAAGATAGTATTTTTATTTTATTATGCTAACACCACCCTCAAGTTGGAGCATAGGGGAATGTGAGAGCTTCAGTTTGAAACAATGTAGCAGCGGAGTAGTTATAGTAGCAGTAGTAGCGGCAACAGTAGTAGTAGTAGCAGCACAGTATAGGTCACTGTGAACGGAGTAGTAGTAGCAGAACAGTGTAGGTCAATGTAAACCAGGTATGAATAGTTTGCATCACGTGCAAGTAGCAGAGGTCTTGTGACAACGGATTAGCAGATCAATATGTTACCAAACAAAAGGAATTAACAAAAACCAACAAAGACAAAAATAAAGAGAAAACAAGAAGAAGAGGAAAAGAGCGAATAGAATCGAATTAGTGTCTTGCTCCTCTCCTTGTAGCTTGTATTTATAGAAAATAGAAAACAACTACTAGATAAGATCTAGGACTTTACAAGTTAGAGTCGTAGTTATAAACTAAAAATATAGGAAAAGGAAACTAACAAGCCTAATTGATAAAGGAAACTAATAAAGTAACTAGGAGTCCACTAGTCCACACGATTAAAACTAACAAGCTCCTTGCTGGCCTCATAAGATTTGTTAGAACACGTTGGATTCTTCTTTCTTTGAACTGGCACTTCAGGAATCCAATCTCTACCTTAAGGTAATTCAATCGCCAGGTTACTGCCCACTAATGGCTTCCCTACTGTGAGATCTCGACCAGAACTCAGATCTGCTTGCTACAGCATCTCCCAATCTTGTTTCAGGAATTTTTTTTCCCATTGATTTCTTCCTGCTGATCCTTGTTTTGTTGCTTGGAATCAATAGGGAGAAGGGTCAGGAAGCTCTACTTGAACTTTCAGGTCAATCAGAGGGCTCATGAGTGAGTTCTCTCACTCGAAAGTCAAAAGAGGGTTGCTTTGCGGCCTTTGAATTCTGGTTTCTGGAACTAGGTTACCATGAGGTTGAAGAAGGAAATACCTCTCCCCTTTAGACTTATATCTGTTTACCCTTTCATTATAATGTCTTCCAAGACTATTCTTTGTCTCTAATTCTAATTCTGCCTTATTCATTAGGGGCTGTTTGCTTTACACAAAGGGTATTAGATAGTTCTGATTATTTACAGAATTAACATTCGATCTCATAGTCTTGAGTTATTTACTGATTTGCCACTGTTATTGCTATTTGAACGTTATATAACTTCAGTGGGGCCCACAGCGACCCAAATCGGGTTTTCCCGACCCTGGGTCTGCATCAAGCTCATTGCCTTTCTTGATGGATCCTTATATCACCTGTTTGGGAGGAATTTGTTTATTTCTCGTACTGTTTAAAAGATACTTGTACTCATAATTAAATTTAAGATCCAATGTTCATATTGAAATGTATCATTGGCAATTGCTACTATTTGTTTTAAGCATTCAATCTCATAGTCTTGAGTTATTTACTGATTTGCCACTGTTATTGCTATTTGAACATTATATATCTTCAGTGGGACCCACAACGACCCAAATCTGGGTTTTCCCGACCCTAGGTGCATCAAGCTCATTGCCTCTCTTGATGGATCCTTATATCACCTGTTTGGGAGGAGATTGTTTATTTCTCATACTGTTTAGAAGACAATTGTACTCATAATTAAATTGTAAGATCCAATGTTCATATTGAAATGTATCATTGGCAATTACTACCATTTGTTTTAATCAGTGGGATGTTACATCTTACGTCTCCAGATACATTCCATCCGCAAAAGAGTGCCCTCTTCTGTTACGCCTTCCAAATGGAGAGATGTCAATGACCAATGGATTTATATCTCCTGTAAGTTTCTACACATCAAATATCTTCACAAGCTGTTTTTGTCAATTATCAGTATTATGGAGATGCCTTCGTAACAACTAAGTTTCAACCACGACATGCTGTAGATGTGGGGAGGTGTTATCGTTTGGAACTCCCCAAGCTGTTTAAGGGATTCAGAAAGCAAACTTCCTGCCGTGCATGCCTTGTCTTCACAGGTTCAAAATCTAACCATCAGTCATCACCACACAATATTATCAACCTCTTAAAAGTTGACTAGGTTCAAAGTTCAAACCTTCAAGTTTCATTGATCTTTGGCCATATTTGTTAGTGTCATAAGAATCCTTCAAACTGTTACAAATTTATCGATTAATGAATGTAACATGAATCTGTTTATGCTTTCATCTATTTCTCTATACTGGTATATAGGAAGACAAATTTGTGCTGTTTCACATGGTTTAAAGCTTATTTATCACATATATTTTTTGACCATTTATACTTCTCGTGTTGGACTTTGCCAATGTATATCAGCAATATAATACAAGTTTAACTTTTTTTTTTTTTTTTTTTTTTTTTGGGGGTAAGTACAAGTTTACCTTGTTTATCATAAACATAAGGGAAATTTATAGGGGGACAGAGGTTCAAGCAATAGGGGCAACTTCAGAAAGTCATCGGTGACCCTATGGAATTGTCAGGTAATCTTTGTGAACAAGTTCAAAGTACTTGTGTATGGAGATAAAGAGAAGCAGATCATTCACTAATCCAATGGAAATGTGATCGGGGTGGGAGGGTACTTTGTTTCCATGAATGGAGCATTCCATTATTCTGATGCTTAAAGAAAGGAGGATGAACATATGGATGGATTACCTGAGCTGGTGTTGATAGCATAGCTTCTTGTCTTCTGGTGGTTTATGTGAACAGAAAAGCAGCAGGGGTTTTTTGAGAAATGGGAACAGAGCCAGTCATAACTCCTTATAATGATGAAGTGATTAATATCTTGTTGGATGTCAACAATACTAGAGTTTTCCTTTCCAATCTCAAAAGAACCCTAAAATTCTTTTTTGGACTTTGATTTGCTAATAATAAAACTCCTAATGACCCATCCTTAGCCGACCCCATTTAGTTGGGATAGAGCTTTGTTGGATGACCCATCCTTATCCAACTTGGAGAAAGAAAAGAAACCAACAGACTTATACTACTAGGGACTAAACTCCCAATATGACTCAAAACAGAAACTTATCAAAAATGGGAAAAAAAATGTTAACTACTGTAAGTAGTTGTTTGCAACTTACCATGAATAGTGAAATCAGGACATTATGGCTCACTAAATATAGTAAGGAGATTCACTTAGATTTGTTAGTGGGAGGGAATTAATAACATTATGATGCTACCACATTATGTCATTATCTGAAAGGGAAAAAGAATTTTAGTGCAGTACATTGTATATTTCTTTTTTCCTTTTTGCCCGGCTGATTGTACTTCTCTATCCTAACAGAGTTTTCATGTCTGAGAGACTAACAAAATAGAAAGGAAAGAGAGAAAGACTGAAGATGGAGAAATAGAAGATTGTTTTAGGACTTTGAACAGTACGACGAATAGTATCTTGAACAGTAACTCATGAATAGTGTTTTAGGGAAAAGAGAGATTGTGTCTCTCCTCTACCTGAAATATCTGTCTTATTGGAGTAGAAGTAAAAGACTTTAAAGAGGTAGGACTGCCACATGTCAACATGACAGAGCAGTCCTAGTTACATGAGAATACTAGAAAGCAAAATAAGAAGTCCTAGTTACATGAGACATAAAGTAAACTAGACTAAGGATTCCAACAACCAACTAGACTAAGGAGACTAGACTAACAACCAATAACAAACTAACTAAACAAGGAATAAGTCCACACAGTATTGCTAACTATTTAGTCAAAGCTGTTAGTTATTATGTCGCTAACATATTATATCGCTAAAAGAGTCTTTATGAAGCTATGTCTCACCATGTTATTCTATCCTATTAGAGTTTTCATAAGTCTATGAGACCTTTTTGAAGAAGCTATATCTCAACATATCATTTACAATTCAAATTTATTGGCTTTGTTCAATCATAAATAAAGGAGTAGAAATAGAGGATGATGTTGTACAAAGAATTAGAATAGGGTGGATGAAGTGGAGGGGTGTGTCCGGAGTGTTGTGTGATCAATGTATTCCTTTAAAACTCAAAGGAAAATTTTATGAGAAAATTATAAAACCAGCAATGACATATGGGGATAAATGTTGGGCAGTGAAGAAACAACATATAAGCCAATGTATCTACCTATCCAAAAAAAATGTATAAGCAAACGTAGTGTAACTGAAATGAGGACGTTGAGATGGACGGGTGGTAAAAATAGAGAGGATAAAATAAGGAATGAACAAATTAGAGTTAATTTAGGAGTAGCTTCAATAAATGATAAGTTGCGAGAAAGTCGTTTGAGGTGGCATGGACGTGCAACAGAGGCCTCTAAATGCTCTGGTATGGAAGGAGCTAAAAGAGCAAGGGGCAAGCCTGAAATGACTTAAGAAGTGAAGAAAGACATGCATAGCTTAAGACTAGAAACAACAATGTGATGCAAACCCACTAATGATATGGTGAATCGATAATGGTTGTAGGTAGGATCCCAATAGTGGCGACTTCCAGCAATATATAATAATAGTAATAAAAGAAAAGAGAATGAAAGAGGGGGAAGAAAAGAGGCCGATCTCAGGCCAATGGCATCTCACCCAATAATCAAGAGTCACAACTACTCAAGAATACTCAATTCTATTCAACTTCAACTTTTTTATCATTTAAATAGGTTCCCATCCTAACCTCAAATTGGAAACATAATTAAAAAGAATGTAATTAATATAGGAAGGTAATGAACTAGGAAAATAAATATTGAATAAAATCCTACTAAAATAAAACAGCATTTCTTCTTGCTATAGTTGAGCATTCTATCTATGTTTTTTCCATGTATGATCTTTATTTGATCTTACGAGATCTTGCAAGACTGTGTGAGATCTCGTGAGATCTTGCGAGATTGTGTAAGATCTTCTGAGATCTTGCGAGATTGTGTGAGATCTTATACCCAATAATGTAGACATGGTTCCCAAAACTCAACATATTATAACTCAACAAATTAGGAACCAACCTCACAATAGGATCTGTGAACAGTAAACCATGAACAGTAATTTTTTTTTTTTTTTTTTTTTTTTTTGATATATTTGATATAACAAGAAAAGGAAAAGAATCAATGGAAGGATGCAAATGATGGAATAGGGTAGAAGATATGACCTATGGCCTCTCACCTCAAGGCCTAGGCAGCCTCTCACTGCCGGAGGTCACCTCAAGAGTCTCTCACTCCAACCATCATTAATTCAAATCTAAATTGTCTTTGGCTCATACCTTTACATGATTTAAATGGGAATTGAAATAAGGTCCTAACAAAGGTAAGCCTAATCGACTAGGAATGTAAATAACAATGGAATTAAAATATCCTATTAAAATCTACTAAACTTGGTATGATAATCTTCTAAAATTGGGATTGACTTGGGATAGCTTGACTAGCAAATCTTAAACGGCTTGACAAAATCAGTTCTTGATCTTGCAGGATCTTGCAATTTGATCTTGATTTGATCTTGCGAGATCTTGCTTTTGATATCGAGAGGCTGTAATGGGCTGCAAGCTGTCTAGCCCCCACTCCAATGACCCACTGTCGGTTGGGCTGATTCTGAATTAGTTTGGCTTTGAATAGAGCTGATGTGAGAAAAAAGGATCCCTGTATCTGATTGCATTTAGTTAAGATAAATGAGTGCAGTTAAGTTGTATTTATTGGCTTTGTATCAATTTGGCTAATTGTGGAGAAATTAGTTATCTTCACTTCTTTATTGCTCTTTCTGGACAGGAAATGAACAAGGAAAAAAAATCATCATATCTAACTATTACAGATGACTTTTGCTTCATTTTCTTAAGATTGATGGGTGCAAATTATGTAACAGGATCTTCACGCAATCTCAGAGATTTTTATGGGGCAGATTCGTCAACTTTTTGGTCTTAACTCAGACAATGTTCAGTTTGCTGGTTCAGGCATCTCCAATGTTTTGCCCAGTCAAAGAGGCTTTGCAGAATGGTGAGAAATCCATTCATTAGAAGTAAAGCATGGAAAGGAGAAAAAGAAGAAAACAAGTAATTTACTTGTACTGCATTTGCAACCTGGTCCTTTCTTATTCTATGCCATAAAAAGCCATAACCTGATACTAGTTCTGCTTTGGGCTTTCTGGAGGGGTGGATTGATGTCAGTCCTAACTTTTGGTACTTTTTGCACAAGGTGGCTGCCCTTGGACTTGACTGCATGTCTTCATGCTGGCAGTCCAAGCTTTTATTGCACCAAGCAACAGCCCTTTTTCTCATTCTATGACATAATTTGAAAATATATCTGAAGTATTATCATGTTACCTGCTTTAGATGTTGGAGAGACTAACAATTCAAAGATCAGACTGGGATCAATCGGTGGCAGGCTACACGAATCAGGGTCAATATGGGTTGGATTATTCAAATAAAGGATTGGCTGATCCACTATACCAAGCCATGTTGGAAAACTGCATTGTGGCTACAAGAATAATTATGCTTGAAGCATAGTTGTCAAGGCGTTGCCTAGGCGCCCAGGCACCCTTGTGACGCCTTGGAAAATAGGGCACCTTGGTTGCCTAAGCCCCATCAGGCCTCCAATTCCTTGGTTCGCCTTGGCGCCTTGACAACTACAGCTTGAAGAGCATGTAGAGTCAAGCTCAGAGCCTTAAGGAGGTGATGTGCAACTGAATTATAGTTTTTTTTCCCCCTCCTAAGAGATGCTGGTGGAGGAGTTAAGAAAATCGTACGGATTTTATGAAACCATGTGCTATGGCTCGAATCCGTAGTCAATCCTATCCTCATCACCATTCAGTTGCGTGTCACCAAATCTGACTTATTTACAGTCCCCTTTAATTTCTAGATCCATTTCGATAACTCTCTTGAACTTTTAATCACATGAAGGAAGTGGAGTCTTGGGTTTGTTGAATTACAAACTACAAGAATAGAAGGCTGCCTTATCCCTAAGGAGCCATTCACCAACAGCTACCATTAATCTATCGAAAACCATTGAAATTGTGCTTTAGTAATATCCTCAATTGGTTGGTACCAGTATCAAATGCCAGTGATGCACCTATCTAAAAATAAAAGTCAGTGATGCACCTCTTCTTTTTTTTTTTTTTTTTTTTTTTTTTGGATAGGTAGGCCCTAAGGAGAGTTGAATTTATGACCTCTTTGAGGTGTTGGTCTTTACCAACTGAGCTACCCCCTTGGAGTCGTGATGCACCTATTTAAATTATTTGTGTACTAATGGTTGCGAGAGAAACACTTTAATTAGAAAATTTGGTTATTCCAATGGTCATATTATTCATCCATTGACATCTGTTCGGCTCTAAGGACCTGAAAGTCGAAGGAGTTCATACGATATCTTCAACATGAAATTACTTCTAATGTGTTCTTAATGCTTTAAACTTTGTAGGGAATTAGATGTGTTGTCTCGGCGCCACACGTGTTTTAATCTTCTCTCGTGTGCCACAACCCTTGGATCTCTATCCAGATTGGTATGTTCTTCAGAATTTCTCCTCTAGGATTAAGCAGTAATAACTTTATCCTCTCATTTCATGGCCGATTCTCTCCTATAACAAGAATTAACAGTGCAGGTTCAATCACTTCCGAGGATGATTATAATGGATGAAATTGGCAAACAGGTATGGTTGAGGTCCGAGTGTTCTTGCACCTTTATCTATTTCTGCTTAAATTTATTGCTGCATAAAACAATTAGGAAAAATTATGTGTACCTCCCTTGTAGTTTGTCCATGACCCTGGTACCTCCCAAACTTTTCAAACAATTACAACCGGTCCCTTTTTATAGATGGCTTGAAACATAATTATAAATAGACAAATGTACCCTTGGTCGTTTTCAAAGAAGCAGCAGAGAAGGAAATGGAAGAACGAAAGATCTCAAGGATTGTCTTGCAATTTTCCGATCTTCAACGGCCGACCACTGCTGATGTCCAGTGATCCTTGATCCTGAGTTTCTTAAGTGACGATCAACATTATTGTTCACAATTTAGCCAACCGGAATTCTTTTATTTCTGGGTTGGAGGACTTGAGGTTGCTGTGGACCAGCCTAAACTCCTGGTGTATGTACGCCAGCCCCTATGCCACATCCTCTGCTATCTTTAAGCACGACATCCAGGTCCAGTGCAGGGCTTCTCTCTTGCTGATCTCGAACCTGCAAAAAAAAAATAATAAATAATGAAAATATGATCCTGCTCGTCAAATCCGAACCTATCTAGCATTTTATTTGTTTGAGTCTTCCATTTGAACATTTTAAGGGAACCAAATCCACTTGAGTATCGAACCTAGCGAACCGAATAGATCAGAACTCAGAATTGGCCAATGCTTCCAATTGATTATCTAGGTTCATGCCAAACAAATTAATAATGGAGATGACAGTTCCGAAGCCTGTGCAAGTGTATCATGTTCTGTGATGGAATCACTATTTGTTTAAATTTGAGCAATTTTTTCTGAATTAGGAATTAAGCTCAGACACAAAGGGGGGAAAGGGATGAATCACCGCCGAGTGGAATTGCTAAACTCGGCTGAAGGAAGCTAGTGATACCGAGGGAGCTTACCGTGGATAAGGGAGAAGATGCTGCCATTGGGCTGATAATCATAAATGAGAAGTCTCTCTTCTTTGATCTGGAAATACGCTCTGAGAGAGAACAGGTTGGGGTGGTGGAGACCGCCGACCGATTTCATTTGCCGCTCGAACGTCTTCCTGCTTGTAAACGCTGTCTTCACAATGTCCAATCGCTTAACGCTCACAATCAAATGGTTATCGAACACGGCCTTGTAAGCGGTCCGATGGTTTGAGATGTAAATTAATAACTTGGCGGCGAGTTGTAGCTTCTTCTGTGAATGGATAGCTTGAAGTTGCAAGTTGCGACACTTTTCTTCCCACTGCAGGTCGTGAGCAAAATGAAGAAATATTTTGTTCCTCAAAAGTAAGGGTCATTCTTTAGTAGGATAAAATAGTACCTTTACTTTTACATTTTGGGAATTAAAAGTTAAAGCTTGTGTTTACGTCATCAACTAACAGAAAATGACTAACGGACTGGACTATTTTGTAATTAGTTTTGATTTTAGGGGATGTCTTTGTAATTGTTTGAAAAGTCTGGGAGGTACTTGGGTTGCGGGCAAACTTCAGGGGAGGTACGCGTAATTTACCCAAACAATTATGCTGCAAAATAAGTATTACTTTTTTTTTTTTTCCCAATTACACAGCTTTAGGGCTTACTTATATTATCTGTTTCCCATTTGCCCTCTCAAAGATAGATAAGCTGCAATAAAGTGTGTTTTTACCCTTTTTAAAAAGTCCAAAATTGCACTAGCCTATGACAAAATCTGGCCAAGGAGTAGGTGAGAGCCAAGCAGTTAATTTTAGGTGAGAGCCAAGCAGTTAATTTTAGGTGAGTGGAGGTATTACCCATTCTGAAGGTCCTTGGGGCCTATGTGAGGCCTTGATAACTATGCCAGAGACTTTTTGGATCTTTTCTGCTTCAGACATAATATATTAATAGCATAGCTATAAGTATAAACACCTGAGTTTGTGGGTGTGACCACCCCAACCCTCACATCTTCTTTGTCTTCCAATTATGATTATAGAAATGGTTACTCCCAATAGTTTGTGGATTCGAATTGTGACCTTATTTTGACTTATTTGGTGATTGCTTTTCAGTTTTTCTTCCTCTTGTGAAGGACTTCAATCATAAAGATATTCCAATTGTGTTCTTGATCATGCATGCTCTACTCTTTATTTAACCTTAACATTTGTAATTTCCTTACCTGAATATTGTTTGATCTTCTACTTCACCAAACGATAAAAAGATTTGGTGTTTTGATTCTGTGAATGTCTGCTTGGATAGGTCAAGTATTCACTTGAGGCAGCAAGTTTGGCTCAAAGCAATTCCTCTCTTGGAATCTATGACGCTTCAGCCAGTAATTTTTTTGCCGACAAGGCTTTGAATTGAACTTTACTTTCATTTGAACTGCACTTTCAATTCTACTTTTCTCAGGGCAACGCAACATGAACATATAGCTGATATCTTCCCTTCTCTGACTTTAGTGTCCTCAAGGCAAGCAAGGACTCTGGCAGAGGATGCATTCTTCCACCCATCTATCATGTCTATCAGCTACTACTCATTTGAGCATTTCTTTGCTATCTACACGGTTAGTTACTGCTCCCTAGACATGTTTGTGCTGCCCAAATGAATAACTGGAGTAAGAGCTGGGTAGACCATATAATGAGCAATCTACCAATCGCCTCTTGATGTGTAATGCAGAAGTGGGACCATCATTGTTGGTGGATCATCCCACCCAAAAGCTTATAGGGGAAAGTTTACTTTTCTAGGGGAATCAGAAAAGAAGTTTGGAGTTGGGGAGTTTTAATTAACTAGAGGGGTGATAGAAATTTTCCAATTTAGCTACACTGGAGTATGTGAATTCAACACTAGATATTAGTTGAGTGATTTCTGTCATGGGAATGTGTTGCCTACAGTTCTACATAGTTTAGGACACTTATTCTTATCCAACTATAGTGTGAGGGTTCCTCCAAAGAGAGCTTTCCATCAAGAGAATGTCTCATTTGTTGAAGAGTAAGTTTTGGCCTAATTGCTTTGTTAGAAGTATGTTCAACATGGGAATTTTAAAATATAACTCTAGCTTAGTGTACGCATTGCATGATGATGGAGATTTTATTAAGAAATATATGAAAACTTAGAAGAAAAGCTGCCAGTCCAGGACTATGGGATGCCCAAAATTTCCTTGAATGTGTCCTCCCATTAACATAGATCCCTGTCTAGGGGCAGAATGCAGAAACCCTTAGTGCTTGAATATCCTTCTGTTCCAGTCCTTCAAATTGTGAAATGCTCCAGCAACTACTGCTCTTTTTGTTTTTGTGGTGAAATTGATAATAGGGAAAATTTCACACACCTCCCCTGTATTTTGCTATAAAGGCAGCCACCCCTCAACTTCGAAGATAATTACTTGAACCTCCCCTTATTTGCTAAGTATGTTTCATACAGATCCTGTCCATTATGACAAGTCTATTAGATGATGATGTGTCCTATAAAATGTATTAATGCCAAAAATATCCTTGGACACATGTAAACTTATCATTTTACCCTTTTTAAACTTAAAAAAAAAGATTAGGATAGACTAATTTCCTCGATCAAAATAGAGTAAAGAAGAGGAAGAATCGAGAGTAGAGGGTCTTTCGCCATTGAAAGAACACTCACTGGGGACTTTCGCCAGAGAAGATAGTAGAGGGCTTTCACTGTTGGAAGAACACTCGCTGGGGACAATGAAACTGCTACTGAAGAAATTTATAATGAAATGCTGCATCAGGGTTGTGCTCCTGATCTGTTTAGCCTTAGCCTGTTGATTGGGTTATTTTCTAGGAAAGTTAACCTTGACCAGTCTTTGTTGTTTTTAGAGACTGAAGGGTGCTGGCTTGGTTCCAGATGTTTATCTGAGCTTTTTGTAGAAATAGGATTCTACCAGAGGCTCTGAAGCTGCAGGATGAAATGGTGGAGCAAAGTTCCTCTCCATATGTGCTCACATGTTCCTCTCCATATGTACTCACATACAATACAACTTTGAATGGAGTCTGCAAGGAGAAGAGATCATCCATTGTTGCTGATCATTTCAATGAGATGGTTGAGAGGGGGATAATTCCTGATTATTATACTTTCACCACACATTCATGACAATTGTAAGGATGGATATAGATAAAGCACTAACCCTGTTGGAGAAGATGTTTCAGAGGAATCTCAAGCCAGACATTGTAACGTACAATGCTTTGATTGATGGATTTTGCAAGGAAGGCAACATGGACAATGCTGATGAGATGGTGAGAAAAGAATTTAAGCCCAACCATGTGACTTGTAACTCAATCTTTAAAGGTTATTGGTGCAGCTAAAGCTGATTTCTTGAAGATTGCAAAAGGAATTCCTGATAAAATAACATATAGTACTCTTGTTCATGGTTTTCTGAGAGAAGAAAATACAGGGGCGTTATCTTCTCGAGCTCAAGCTGAGGTTCCATAAACATTTGCATCCTCTGGAACTCAAGATCCTTGGTGAATTCCATCCTCCTCCTCTCCAACGCCATCATCTATTCCTTCTTAGAACTCTCAAGCCTTTGATAAATTTCCCCAAACTTAAGAATCACTCTGGCCAACTCCCTACTCGCGACTGCATCAGACGAAGAATCCCTATTTGTCCTCCGATGCAGGCCACCATTGAACAACATATCTTCATCTTGATAGTTGCCCAAATCACCATGAGTGCTCTCAGATGAGCCAGCGGAGTTGAACCTGGTCTTTGACGAAGAGCCACCGGAATAGACAGAGGTGTTAGGATTAGGATTAGGGATTTTCTTATCCTTGGAATGCTTGACAGTGAAGGAGACCAAGGGAAGGTTATGATACGATGGCAGTGGCAGTGGCAGCAGCGGCAGCAGCCGGGGGAGAGAGATGCCGGAGAAGAGTACTTTGTTGAACCGTTGTTGAGAAGGAAAGAAAAGATAGAGAGAAGGTGAGTTTAAAAATGGAAGGGAATGGGGTGTTTATCATAGGAGAGGGTAAATAGGTCATTTCCCAATTTTTGTTAAGTGCGGTTGAAATTATCTTCGAAGTTGAGGGGTGGCTGCTTTTATGGCAAACTATGACATTTTCCCTTGATAATATTATTTCATAAAATATGTTAAATTATAGCTGGCAAAATCCTCTCATTTAGCAAATGATAATATACTAATTTTATGAAAATCTTGTATTCCTATTATTGTTGTCTTTCTATGGGTTACTTAATCATAAACTAAATCTACGATTTAAGGTAAAGTGCTAAATCTATCTAGCTGTCCCTATTTAACTAATTTTACTGAAAATTATTCTCAATTTTTTTCATTTAGATAAACAGAGCCTAAGAATTGGACAATTTTTATACAATTCTGCCTAAAGGGCTGCAAACTATGTTTCTAAATTTTTTTTATGGCCTGCAACACATATCATCATTTCAATACTTTGTGCAGCAGATTTCAATTTTGTGCATAGTTCTCATACACATTTTCCTTTGGAAAACTGGACAGCCTTTCTTTCTGCCAGTTTTGTTGCATGTGCTTCTTGCAGCTATCAAGGAATGGAAAAGATACAAGCAAGAACGAGCGAAGTACTTGGCATGGAAAGCAAATGCAGGAGTAGAGTCGTAAATTGGCAAGCAGCAAGTCTCCATTGATGACTATAAAAAGAACACGAAGGATTGACTAAATTGAGAAAAGTGATTCCTCGAAAGTATTATAGCAACTACAGAAGCAGAAAGTTGTTATATCTGTTGCAGAGTACCTTGGGTTTCCCTTGTAATGGTGAATTGTGAAAGTTATGTTTGGTTCCCTGGCGTGTTTGCTGACTGGTTCTTGAATTGTAAGCACTTGCTAATGTTTAGTAGTGCTGATTCTGTGAAGAGGTCAGAGGTCTTCATTTGAGGCTGACAAAACCCTTCAAAGAAAATCTCTCATTTTTTGGTGACGATGAAAATCCTCATGATTTTGGTGATACACTGGGACACAGCCGTCGCTGACTGCCTCATTAGAGGACCATTCATTCCCTTGCATCCTTATTGGATTTCACATTCAAGCGAACATCTATAGTGGCCAACTGGGCGGAGGACGACTCATTGTCCAACTCTAATATATATATATATATTTTTTAGGTTATCATCTCCTAACTTGATTTGCCTAAATTTAGTAATCATATTTGTTTATGCAGTTTTTATTTTACTTTTCAAATGAAAGACTCCAGTGTAAAGGTGAAACTTAATAACCACGTACAGAATGATTTGGAATTGGTCACAATATAATGATGATAGAAGTCTCTTTTTAGGGTTGACAATTTTCATTTTCTTTCCCTTTAATTTTTTCGACCGATTAAATGAAATCTTAAGATTTCCATGAAGAAAAACTAACATAAAAAATAAACAGGCCCTCAATATCCATAATTCAACTCTTAAGGACGTCGAGCCTTTGGTATTTCAACTCCACATAAGAAGCCGTCCCATTAGTTGAATTGAGTTAAATCAAATCAAATGATCCGACCTGTGTGCTGATCATGCAAGGCGGTGAACCAAGTGATTTAGATGATTATATGGCCTCACTGATTTAGATTATATGGAAAGCTGAACCAAATGTCTTAGGTTATATGACCTCAGCGTGCTGATTATGCAAGGCTACACGAACTAAGGTAACATGTATCCATTCCATTTAGGGGAACCAGTCGGGAGAGGTTGCTTCTCTACAGTAATCATTGTATTAGGATCAGGGTCAGCACAGTTGGCAAGGTATGTTTGCAAGGGTAGTAAGCCGTTTTTTTGGGATTTTGGTACCGATCCCTTGCCTGATTCCGGACACTTGAACCCTGACTGTAATACATAAAGATTGAAACGTTAAAAAATATACTTCTGTATGAGAGACAAAAGAAAACTAAACAAGATCATGGATTAGAAAGGACCAACAACTTGATACAGAGAAGCCAGTAGTAAATTCATTAAACTAAACATCTTCCCTCAGGCCCAACATATTCCATTGGTTTGACACAATTAATTCCCTATCCTGTTGAAGCCAGTTCCAGCAATATAACTAAATAATTGATGACAGGCCTCATACCAACTAAAACACGAGCCTGCAATTGTTAATGGTTGTACGAAGGAGGCTCATATCCATAGTGAACAATAAAAGAACCCACCACTCCACCCCCAAATTTCAGGCTCTGGAATCCAAGGCCAAAAGTATCTTCTTCCTAGGACCCTGCAACCACAGAAGTGAACCAAAAAGAGTCGGTTTAAAGTTTTGCAAATCAAAATTTCACAAAACCCTCATTTAGATGGCAAAGTAAGGTCAAACAAAACTTGCACTAGCATTAAAGATAATGAGTTTGTTTATCTTTAAAAAAAAATTATGAGCTTATCAAAAGATGGAACCCAAGAAAACATCCTTAACCTCTCGCACAAAAAGAGATGATATTCCCAAGCAGTTCAACTGTTTCTGGGTGTGAAGTAAGATCATTCTGGGTATATTCATAACCAGGCAACATGCTGTCCAATCTCAATGCAGGGATAAATAAGAGCTGAGCTACCATTTTGATAGGGCAAGAACAAGCAGTGGAAGAAATGAACAGAATAAAGTTTGATAATTATAGATGCCAGGAAAATTGACACTTTTTAATGGCAACAGCTGAAATTTTTACTGAGCTTACCATTGGAATCCCCAATGCCTTCAGATCCTCATCATTCATGTGCATCAAAGCAGTCATGTCAATCTGCCAGAAGCAATACAAGACAATAAACTAAAACAATAACTTCAAAACACAAGGATCGATACAGAAGGACAAGGAAAAGTGCATACTTCTTCTGCCTGAAAAATAATCTGATATTTTTCAAGACCAAGAGACTGCAACAAACCTTCCATTGATTTTTCATCCTGCACAGTTACAGACGCGATTAAAATATATCCTAGATTAAAGGTGATGCCCTATAAATTGTTAAAGCAAATCCCAACATTCAAAATGTACTTGGAAAAAAAATGAAAGAATAGTAAAAAACTATTTGAACTATAGGAGAAAAAAAAGAAGCCTATTCGGAGAAATACTTTATGGTCATTTATTTCATGACTAACATTTATCACTGAGTGATTCTATGCATACATCATTCAAAATAATCAACCCACACCAAAAGGCGATTACCCTGTTGAGTCCCAACCTGTGCTTTACACTCCTAAGCATGCATATGTAATTGTATTCTCAAAACGCATTACAAAATCTCAGATCCATTATGAAGTTGAAGAGAACAAGTAGGGAGAGACTGTTGCTTACAGGAAAGGGAGGCCTAATTGCTTGCTTCAATTAAATAATTCAACTGATTTGTGGCCCGGGTTTCCTAAATTTTTCAATGAAATATTTTGATTCTGCTGGATTTGCACCCTAGCTGATTGTAGACCACTCTCTCCCGGTGGTCGAGCTGATTGTAGACCACCGGGAGAGAGTGGTCGCAGATCAGCCGTTGCTTGGTTGCATGGGCGCGTTAGCCCGTTTATCTAGCGGTAAGCTTTTTCTTGCTGCTGATTTACAATCAGCCTGACTGTGTACGCACCACCGTCCCTTTGCAGTTTCGGTGAGTAACCGCCAGTGTCTGCTGTTCTCATCGTTCCACCGAACCTTGAGTTGCCCTACCAAAACTTGTTTTCCGTCTTGGGCTTAATGCGTCCCCGGTTAAGCCCTTTATCGGATTTGAACCGATGACTGACACCGTATGAAAGCTACGTGACTCTACCACCGAGTTAAAAGGGCCCATTTTATTCAATTTCCTTTTTTGTAGATTGCACTATATCTATATATCCAGGAATCCGGGCTTGATAGCCAAGAGTAAGTCATCTGCGTATCGTGCATATCTTATATGAGTTAAGGAATCCGTTATTTTGCAAAATAGAGATTCACTTCCTGAGAAATACAAAGAAAGACAAGTCAAAGGTCATCTAGGTGTGCATTCTAGAGATACTCTCTAGTCAGTGCGACCAAGAGTAATGTCCCCATTAAGACAAAAATAAAGAGAAATAAAATGAAGTTTGTTTATGTCCATTTCCTCTTGTTGTGAATAACAATGCTTGCAGCTACATAAATTTGGAAGTACCCATAGACTTTCAAATAAGTAGTTAGCAGAAAAGTCAAATCAAATCTAATATATGCACTCCTTCTGACCTAGATGGAAAAGACAGATCACTAATACAACCTCGAAGAGACCAACCATCATCGCATAAGAAGAATAAACAAAAAAATAGAAAGAGTACTCACAAATCAAATATTGAAGCTTCCACAATTATCTCACAGTAATTTGCACACAAAAGTACAAACTGTACATTCATCTAACATTCTAACGTGCAACAGTTTACTATAAGTTCAGTTTACTAAAAAGGAAGTTGTCAATTGACACGGGATCAGTACAATGGGTCTAGGAAACCAGTAGATGGATCTGGAGGGGCAATAATAGCCACGCATCTCATATTCTCAGGATCAGATCCCACCATTCAGCAGATAGCATCTCGATAATTGGATGGGTAAACCTTCGACATGAACAGATGATTACCCGCCATATGATATGCAGTTTAATTTTTATGCTTCATTGAATTTACTGATTGTCCAATAAATAAATTAAGAATAAATGATCATGATCAACTATGCTTCATCGAACTTTGTACACTGTACAAAATGAGATCAATTTGTTATGAGACTGGCCCCAATAAATAGGGAGATTTACAGACAAAGTTTGTATTACCTTGTATACCCTTCGCCTTTTGGCCAATAAAAGTATTTTACTTCATCAAATATATAAATAAATAAATAAATAAAGGAAAATTTACTCGTACCTCCCCTAGACTTGGGTCTAAATACAACCTCTACCCAGTAGTTTTTGACAATTACAACCACTCCCTTTTAAGCATAAAATTTAAATGACAAATTTAACCTTCCCAAACTGTTAAAGGATTAAATGACAATTTTAACATTCCCAAACCCTTATATTTGAAATGTTGAATTCCCAAAATTGCTTCCAACGTTCAAGCAATTTTCACCTTCATTAGTTCCAATGACAACTTCTAGCGATTACCTCTGACCAACATCAACTCCGGCTAGCAGCAGCTCCTCTCTTTGGATGCAGTTGAGGTTTATGGCCCCTCTTGTCATCGTCACCATCATTGTTGTCATGCCTTGGTTTGTAGCCTTCTACCATTTCAGGAAGGCACGCCAGATGATGATGACAGATATCAATAGAGGCATTTTGCACGGCCAAATGGAAAATTATGAACGAACACATGATCAGTAAGTCTGGGCATAAGAAAAGGAGGGAAAGTTTGCCATTGTTTCCGCAGTGTGTCAGGGGCCGAAGATCCAACGGAAAGAAGTGAAAAATGTAGAAGCGTGCGAATAGCTAGGCGAGCTCAAAATTGGGCACTAACAAAAGAGAAGCAGCAGTAATAACTAGACACAGCAACAATCATGTTGGCATTACTCAGCCATTTTTGGACTTTAAAGGGTTTGATAAGAGCTGTAATGAAACAGGGAATAGCAGACAACTGCTAATCAACGATAACAGAACAAATACATCAAAGGATGGGTCATCAGCTTAAAAGAAGAATCAACGGCTCAACGCATTGTCAGTCAAGATCAAAGAAGAGATATGGCTATAATTTACACGGTAGAAAACAAATCTAAATGAGCAGAAAAACCAAGAAGTGAATATAGAATGAATGGGCTCACACCGATTGACAGAGTATTCTGAGTTTGTCGAAGTTGATCCCACTGGAAGATATGGGAGAATACAGTATACCATCCTTCTCTGCTTTCATTTTAATTTTTCATTGTGTTCTCCAAAAGAGTTTTAAGTGTGGTTTTGGGGTGTTGCAGTACAATGAAATCCTAGGCAAAGGAGCATCAAAGACAGTGTATGAGACTATGTTCTCTTTATTAAATTTTCAGCTTACTATTTCTAATTATGAGAAAATTTTTGGATTTTTTTCCGGGTCATTTATTGAGTTTTTTGAAGTGGGTAGTCAATAATTTTGTTTTCTGTTTTGTGTCTTATTCTGGTTTTTTGGGTTGATGCAGTTACAGAGCCTTAAATTAGTACAAAGTAATCTGAATTGAATCCCCAAAATCCAAATCAAGAAAAAGAAATAAGAGCTCAGTTTTTGTACCTTGAATGAGGCTCCACATGCCTCACAAGACCTGAAGCCTTCGGAAGAAGTACAGAGCAGGGGATTTAAGCGCAATGGGCACGAGAGGTTCACTTTCTTGCAAAGATAACAAACAACGTCCACCATGCAGACCTTGCCGACGCATCGGCGGACGTCGAAGTCTAATGTCCCGGTCGACGAATGATCACAGCTCCAAACGTTGAGAAAGTTCTCTTCAGACCTCTTCAGGGCCGATAAAGTGTCACCAACGGTAGCAGAGATCAAGAGCGATCTCGACGCCGGCTTCCCAAGGCAGTGGTCAGATATGTGGGGTCAGGTGATCACCAGGGTGATCGCCGGACTTCCTGCTATCGTAGTAGTCAAATGCGGCCGTCGAAGATAAAACTCTTAAAATTGTCATTTTATGGTTCAAAAGGGCAATAGAGACTTTCTGCAGTCCTAATAAGGGTTTTTTTACCTTCAAATTTTGAGGGCAAGCTGACATCAGCAACTACCAGAAAACCTCTAACCGAATGGGGCTTTGTGTAACAAGGTTTGGCAATTAGAGGCAGTACACGTAATTTTCATCAACTTCAGGGTAGAGGGTTGTAATTAGACCCAAGTCCAGGGGAGGTATGAGTAAATTTCCCATAAAAATTTGATCATGATCCCATGATCAGGTTGATTTTCCTAATAAACAATTTTTGAGCAGTGATACATCATCAAGATTCAACTTTCAAGCCAAATTGAAAATTATTGGTCCTCCAAACTGCTCTACAAATCCTGTGACAAACGACCAAAATTATACTTGTTTAATCACGAGCCATAAGATATAAAGTTCTCATAATCGGCAGATTAGTTAATCCCTAGCTGGTTGGAAAACGTGATGGTAGACTTCTGATCTTGTTGTCTTACACCATCCCAGCTTAAAAGTTCCTATCCAGGGAAAAAGTGTGGTTATGATGAAGTTCAGATTTCCTTATAAACTAATAATACATAACAGAAGCAACAAAAAGGAATTTATAGCTCGAATAACACATCCCAAAAACTTTGTTTATACCCTCAGTTGTTTATTTTTACCATCATAACAAGGAAGTTTACACAAAAATTGAAAAAAAAAAAAAATTTACATTTTGAACCTTTTAGCAGATTTTTATTGCTCTCAAATGCTGTTGCACTTACTTGATCACAATATTTGAGGACCTCTACAAGAAGCATGCCCAGAACATATATAAAAAAGCACACTTTTCATGAATAACACTCTCCAGATAATCAAATAAAAATCATTACCATGACCAGCACTGAAAGTTGACAAATATTCAAGGTTCTTGATCTCGGGTTCAAGGCCAGTTTCGACCAGCCTCGAAACCAAGATTTCCTAGGTTTATACCGAAAACTGTGTCAAAACCGAAACAAAAACCTACCTAGGTCAAAATCTGTGTCGAAATCTGTGAAACTTGTCAAAACATGTCGAAATCGGGTTTTGGGTGGTTTCAACCCAAGGTTCCAACTTGGATCTTGTCGAAACCGAGACAACTCAACCGAGATTAAGAACCATTAGCGATAGAGAATGGACCCACTACTGTGGGGGTCCATTCCTTGTCGCTCATAGCTTGATATACTTTGACTTGGTCAGCAGGCTATTAGCTTTGGAATGCTTAGCCTGTTTATACATCTCTATCTATTTCTTATCTCCTAATGTAACTAGGACTCCTATCTATCTTGGACTCCTATCTCTTAGCTTTCTTATGTTGTAACTAGTGGCAATAGGACTGTAGTTACCTATTGCACTAGATCTCTGTCAGATGTAATCCTTACTTTCTACACAGGAAGAGAAGTTACAAAGTAATATTAATTCAGTCAATATAGCAGAGTTTACATTACAACTCTTCTTGCTGCTCTCTTCTTCAATCCTCTTATTCCTTGGTTGCTGTTTCCCTTTTATTGATATTAGTAACAAGAACCATGCAAGTATTGCATCAATTTTTCCATGGAAAAGACACATGATGTTAAATAAAACCATGATTTTTGTGAGTGGCTATATTACCTTGTATCAAATTAAGGAAATCATAGATCTTGTGAAGTAGAATGGTATGGAGAAAGCCGACATTAAAAAATCAACTGATAGTGTGATCACCACCATCTATTGTCTGGACCACTAAAAAACAAGTCCAGTAAAGCAGCAAAACAGACTACAAATCAGAGTTAAAAATCATCATATCAGGCTGATTAGACCCAGGCAATCATTGAGTTGGGATATGTAAGCAAGAGGTCCTAATAATCTAAACAAAAGACACAAGCAAATTATGGGTTCCCACACCTTTTAAATTGCAAAACATATGCAAGAAATATGGATTTCTTATTAAGAGACCTTATCAACAACAGCAACAACAAAGCCTTATCCCAACTAAATGGGGTTGGGCGACATGAATTCTTGCCCTCCAATCAGCTCTGTTAGAGGTCGACCTAAGCTATGCATGTCTTTCCTCACCACTTCCCCAAGACTCACCTTAGGTCTGCCCATAGCTCTTTTAGATCATTTGATATGAATTGAATCCCTCCTCCGTAAGACTGTAACGGCCATGTAACGGCCTCCATTGAAAATGGTCATACCATCTCAAACGACTGTCTCATAACTTTATCATGTATATCTATATCTACAGTAGAGCTAGGCTTTTTCCGTTTCTATAGATCTTAATGTGTTACTTGCCTCTTCAACCTTCCCTTAACCATCGGACTCTACGTGCTTGCAGCCCCTCCCTGACACAACCCAACTACTGACCTGATGACTGGCCTACAAAACTCAAAGTTTCTAGCGCAGGCTTGGGCAACGACAATACTCTCAAATCGGCTCTATTTTGATCATTTATTACTTTATCCTTCCTAGTTTTTCCACACATCCATCTTAACATCCTCACTCAACTACGCTAATTTTATCTATAATTTTATCTATATGATGTTTCTTATATTCCACACCATACATCATAACCGGCCAAATGACTGTCCTATAAAATTTTCCTTAAATTTTAAAGGAATACGCCGATCACAAAGCACTCCAGACACACCTCCCACTTCATCCATCTTATTTTAATCCTCTGTGAAATATCAACCTCTATATTACCTTCTTTATTTTATGATTGAACCTAGATACCTAAAATAATCACTTTGTTGTATCTCCCTCTATTCAATTTTCACCACCTTATCCATTCTTGTGTGATTAAAGTTAGACTCCATATACTCCGTCTCCGTTCTACTTACTAAAACCTTTTGATTCTAGTATTGACCTCCATAACTCCAACTTGGCATTAATCCATGCTTTTGTTTCATCCACTAATACAATATCATCACTCATCAGCAAAAACATACACCAAGGAACTTGGTTCTAATTTCTTTGAGATATTAAAATAATATCATATCCAATTCTTTTTACAAGTTTTAGAAAATCCAGTTATAACCTGTATGCAGTACTAGACATATCTCTGAAACGAAATTTAGCAATTTATAGAAGAAACGTAAAAGAGGAGTGAGTAAAAGAACATGAGAAGAGGGGGAAATTGTCTCTACTACCTTTTGTTGAGTCTTTTTCCTTGAAGAGGTTGAATTGGAAACCTTTTTGGCTTCTGGTGCGGGGCCTTCAACTGCGACACTTTTTCTAGCAGGTTTAGCAACCTCTACTGCTGCTTTTGACTTTGGAGGATCAGTGTTTGCTGGTTGTGATTGCATTGTGCCGGATAGCCTTTCACGTAGATCCCGGACACCACCTGCAAGAGTACCCTTTCCACTTTGATATACTTGCAGTGAGTTTTTCTTTTGGAGTTTCAACCGAAGATCCCTGGCATCAACTTTGCGGTCTTCACATTCCATCAGTACACATTCAAACATCAAATTGAACCATCAAGTGAGAAGAAAATTTGAAGAAGTAGAATGTTCAGCTAAAAGTAACAGGATCACACACAATTCATACTTGCAACACGGGTTTCATCATCATTGTTGTAGAGATCATGTTCCCACTTGTCATCATTTGGCCTCTGCCTGCAAAATATATTGTGCAAAAAAGTTAAAAAGCCAGTGTAAAAAAATAAATAAAAAGAGCCATAGTGTAATCTCTGGAGCTTTCTTTAAACTCAGGAAACGAAGCATGCCCTATATCACTGCCCAACACATTCTAGTCCATCTTTTAAGGAAAATCAGGATTCTCAACTAAGAGATGCATATGGAAACTATACATCAGGTTCAAACAACTAGAGTAACACAGAAATAATGTCTCAAGATACATCACACATCCATGATGTACTTTATAAGTAACCTTGGATGTGGACAGCCTGAAGAACTCAGCTTTATAGGGATGATCTAAGGGGGGAAATTGCGGCCTGTGTGAGCGCCACAAAGAAAAAATCAAGTTTTTGGAAAAATAATTAGGACGTAGGACTCCGTCAGAAAGAATTAAGTTACAACGGAGAGCGGAAATGGAGAAGACAGTTTAGGCTCAGAATTCCAAAAGTACAGGACTAGTAAATAAACAGAACAAAAGATAAGAGCAAAAAAAAATTCGAGAATCATCAAAACTACAGAATTGCCATCTTTTGACTTAAAATGAGAAAATTAATTGAATTAAAAAAAGTGGCATCCGAAGTTAATACTCCTAGTGCTTTGAACCTTTCAGGAGGAAGTTAGTTTCGTAGATCCACTGCCAACAAGGATCTGCTACATGCTGAACTTATGATATTCCAAATGTCAACATTTTTAACGGAAGTTAAGAAATCTATGCCTCAAAATGAGGCGTAAAATATTCTGAACAGTCAGTCAATTTATTAAGGTGATGAGGAAAGGACCCCAATCACCAAAACCCAGTACTCCTACAATTCTCCATGGATAAAGAATCAAGAGAAGTCTTCCAGCTGGCTCTTCACTGTCCTACAATGGCATCTGGCCATAAATAATTATGATAAGAGCAAGGGTCTATGGCATGGACCACATGGCAGAGCAGAATGTACCTTTCATGTGTTTTCTCGTGTGAGAATGCATTACTAAACTCTCATTGATTGCCAAAGTTTTTGGAAACATTCATGTCTCATAGTCCATAAATCCCAATCACAAAACAACAAGAGAAACGTGAGGTAAGATGAAACTTCAAGAACAAGTCCCATTTTCACCACTGAAACCTATAAAGATCCAAACCTAAAATCCATGCCTGTACCCAAATGTTATCCATCCCAAACGCTCTAGATAACTTAACCTTTAGGATGGTCTTTAGCAAATAAAGATCCCTGTAGCCATAGGTTTGGAGCAGTCCAACCAGGTTTTTTCGAAGTTTCCCACCTTTTGGTTTCTGGTTTCCCCATCAGATTCCTGTTTTAAAGTTTTAAAAAAATAAAAAAAAAATGTCAATCAAAATAAAAACTAAAAAAGGTCCCCCTCCGGTTGGATATCAGGTTCAGTTTTTAAACTATGCTTATATCATTGTCATAAATCTATTACAAGTTCACTCTCTTTTTATTCATAAAAAGAATTCCCTTTCTTTTATGTAAAAAATTCTAGGAAAAATTACATGCACCTCCTCTGAACTTAGCCATAATTCTGGGCAATTCCCTAACTTATGAGGAAATTACTCAAACCACCCCTTATTTGCAAAAACTGTTACAGGCAGACCCTATCCGTTAGGACAGGTCTGTGAAGTGATGATGTCACTTCGACTAAATTAATTTAATGACAAAGATGCCCTTCCAGTTATAGCAAACTTAACTTTTTACCCTTTTTCCTCTTTCTTCTTTCTTCTGCAAATCATTTTCTCCTCCTTGCCATGGGCATTAGGTTCCCTTCAAAGAGCTCGTCGTTAGACATCCGACAACTTACAACTCATCCCCAAAGGTATGTTAGTGTTTCGCTCTCTCTCCCCCCACCCTTCGATTTTGTGGATTCAAGGTTTTTAATAAATTCTTCTAAGGGTTTAGGATTTAGAGTTGAAACCCAAAACAGAGTAAAACCCACCTCCTCTACAACTCCAAGCTCCATCTTGTTCTTTTCAACTCTAATCACTCCATCATACTAGCAACTTGATTTAAAAGCTCTTCAGATTCTGTGGATTTTCTCAAATGCCCTGCATCATCGGATTTTGATTCGTAGGTAGGCAACTAGGCGTCCATCCAAACGAATCTATTAGTATCGAATTGGTCCACGGCCAGTACAGCAGGGACACATCTAATGATTTTAGGCATTCAAAGTAGAAATTTCTCAGTTTTTTATCCATAATGAACAATTTTCAAGTTCTTAGCCATGATTCTAGGCAATGGCCAAACTTTTGAGGAAATTAATTGAACCTCCCCTTATTTGCAAGATTGTTACAGGCAGACCCTATCCGTTAGGACAGGCCTGTGAAGTGATGACGTCACTTTGACTAAATTAATTTAATGACAAAGATGCCCTTCAAGTTATAGCAAACTTAGCTTTTTACCCTTTTTCCTCTTTCTTCTTCTTTCTTCTGCAAATCATGTTCTCCTCCTTGCCACGGGCGTTGGGTTCCCTTCAAAGAGCTCGTCGTTGGACATCCGACGACTTACAACTCATCCCTGAAGGTACATTAATGTTTCGCTCTCTCTCCCCTCACCCTCTGATTTTGTGGGTTCAAGGTCTTTAATCAGTTCTTTTAAGGGTTTAGGTTTTATAAATTGAAACCCTAAATAGAGTAAAACCCACCTTCGCTACAACACCAAGATCTGTCTTGTTCTTTTCAACTCTAATCACTCCATCATAATAGCATCTTGATTTAGAAGCTCTTTAGATTCTGTGGATTTTCTCAAATGCCCTGCATCTCAGGATTTCGATACATAGGTAGGCGTCCATCCAAATGAATCTATCAGTATCAGATTGGTCCACGACCAGTACTGTAGGGACACACCTAATGATTTTAGGCATTCAAAGTAGAAATTTCTCTGTTTTTTTATCCATAATGAACAATTTTCAAGTTCTTATTGTTAAACCAGATTCAGTATCTGATCTTTCTCCCATGTTCAACTCGTAGGTCTCTGTATGCTATTACTGTGTGTTGTGATTGTGACTTGCTTCTTTTTTTGAGTGGTTTAAGAGCTTCTAAAAGTAGGCTTCATTTTTTACCGAAGAGACAGCAAGTTCAGTTATTGAGAGTACCTTTGTTTCTACAAGGCTCAATGTTGATATTGATGAAAATCTCACCAGAGAAAGCACAAGTTCAGCAACTGAGAGTACCTTTGTTTTATTTGATAACGGATTTCAAAACCTTTTTTGTTTTCTCCTTCCCCAAACCCTCGGTTTCTTCCCCGGACAAGACTGCAAATCTTAGTGGTTTTTGCTCTTCTTGAACCCTTCCTCTAAATTGATTCAAACATGTGTTTGGTTAATGATGTATCTATTGGCACTAATCCTGATATCTTTGGATTATATTTGACTTAGTCCTTTTTCTTTATCTCTTATTCATTGTGTAACTAGGAAACTAGTATTATTGTCTAACTAGGATAAACTGTTTATTTAGGATTCCTTGTCATGTTGACACATGAAATTCCTATCTCTTGTGTAACTACGACTCCATGTTATGTGGAGTCTTAGACCTGTCCAATTTCCCTTATTTGAGTATCTATAAATAGTACAATTTTTTTTCTCTTTTCCCTAAAACACTATTCATGAGTTACTGTTCACAGTGCTGCAACAGTCTTCTATTTCTCCATCTTCTCTCCTTCTTTTTTTCTATTATGTTACAGTTCTCAAACAATCTGGGAGGTCTCCTTACACAAATAAACAGACCGATTGAGTTCCTTTTGTCCCTCTTCTCCTACTTCGTTGTACTTCATATGGGTTTCAATTCTCTGCCAAACCGAACCTCCGACACTCTTTTTCGATCTTTCCCAGTCACAGGTGTTTCAGGTATCTTTGAACATATATTCTCTTTTGTTTCATCAGTTTCAGCCACTGGTTTTCGCCTAGCTGATGAGGAAGATCTGGCGAAAGGATATCTGGTCCTTTGGGTGCACCAGGGACTGATTTTGGGTGTTCTAACAACTTTGCAACCTGGTCGATTAGAACTAAAACAAGAACAAATGATTAAAAGAACAAAGAATAGAAAAAAAGGGTAAATGGGTTTTGGGGATTTAAAAACGGCTTATGTGATCATAGATTTTATTGCAACAGCCATGGCTACCTTGGTCATATTCGCTGGAATCTTCTTCTTTATGCATAAGGGTGTATTTGGGAGAAGGGTAAAATTATCATTTCCACATTTCCGTTTGCCACACTCATTGTACAGGGTGCGATTATAATTTCCTCCAAAAGTTGAAGAATTGGTTGACATTAAGGATAAGTTCAGGGGACGTGTGTGTACTTTTTCCAAAATTCTATTGATGGAATAGTGTAAGCCCATTCCCTCAGCCTCTTTGGAGTACACAGCCTTTTAAACCAAAGTGTTTTTTCTATATATGGCCTTGGAATTCCATCCTCCCTGGCTCTCAGATAACAAGGAAAGCTCTCATAGAGACGCATACATGCTCGACATGATAAATACATTTATTTGAGTGCAATATTATGTGCGCAGTCAACTTATTTGTGATTTCCTTGAAGTTAACATCATAAAAAGAATGGGGGATGCAATTCCAGCATCTATGTGTTCCTCCTTCCTCCATTGCGATCAACCCTCACCCACCTCAATTTTGTCAAGTTCAATTTAATCATGTCCATCTTGGAATTGGAGGAGTGTTTAGGGACCATGAGGAAGCCATAGTATCAACTCCTATTAGCTTATTGGAACAACAGATTCACCTAAAGCTGAGCTGAAAAGCCTTATTTTTGGAGTGCTCTTCGCCTCCTAAGCTATCCATATACAAATATGATGAAATCCTCTAAGTTTTCAATACCAAGAAAAATCTGGTCGAAACATGGGATTTTTATATAGCCATGGTTTGACCATGTTTTGGTTGAAACCACCAAAACCTGGTACGAGTCTGTTTCGACCCTTGGTTTCATCTCGGACTCCCACGAAACCGAGATGTGGAACTCTGATTCTCATGCTGTATTAGAGATGGACGTGCTTTAGCTAAAGGATCCTATGCATCTTACCAGAGTTGCTGGAGCCTGGAGGGCAAGATATAATAACTCCTAACCTGAAGAGCTCAATGAGATTGACTTTGATGGGGACCTCATTTAGGGAGAATCCTATCTGGTTACATGGTTTGTCTCTTTTTTACCTGAACAGTTTTCAGAATTTACTTTACAGTGTTTGGAATTTTGCTTGTTACTCTTTAAGAATTATTTATTCTCCTTCTTACAGTTTTTAGAATTTACTTTACAGTGTTTGGAATTTTGCTTGTTACTCTTTAAGAATTATTTATTCTCCTTCACTCTCTCCTCTTCTTTGCTTCTATCTATAAAGCCATTACTTGTTACAAAAGGGGATCACAAAAGAAAGAAAAGGAACCCCACCCCCTCCCCAATGAGTCTGCTCTACCCTTTACCCGACATAAAAGGCACAAAATTAGGATACCATACACGTTGTCTTTCTATTGTATTCTTTACAAACAATGCACCTAAAAAAAATCCAACTCCTTTGGTAAGGCCATAAGATGGCTTCCATAATTTTTGCCCTTCAATTATATTATCCACATAAAAAACGTCTTCAGTCTTCACATATTCCTCAACAAGGGAGGGAACCAAATAAACTTCAGGATAACCCTACCCTTACTAAAAATAAGAGACTAAACTATGGCAAAAATCAAAGGACAAAAAATGTGGTCCATTGCATTACCATTCATAACCTAAAATTGATCATATAACACAGAAGTTTAGCAGAAAATGATTTTTTTTTTCTCCAAGTTATAAAAGAGACAGGACAAGCTTCAACCAACCCTTCCAACTTCTTGAGCATACGATAACATTCAAATACCTAAAGTGGAACAAATAAAACATGACGCTCTTGCAGAAAATAGCTTTTATAGTATTTCACCTTTGAGCAGCTATCAACCTCTTTTTTTTTTTTTTTTGGGCACATTGTGGTAAAATATTAGATAGCATGGATATCACAGTTTTTAACGAACTTTAATGACATCTGATCCTAATCCGTCACGTAAAAATATGGCCCATAATGAACAAAAGAGAGGATCTTAAACATAAAAAAAAATAATGAAAAACAGAACACCCACCAGATAGTTCACCCACAACCTTTCAACATACAAGCGATTCTTTTCAAAAAAAAAAAAAAAGAAAGGAAAAAAAAAAGTAAATTGACTCTCTAAGAAACAACAAAATGGCAATCCGAAGAAAAAGAAAAGAAAAAGGAAAAAATTAATAGAGATCCATATAAAAATTCAAACACACGCATAGTACAAACCACAGAGACACAATGGTCTCCAGAAAACTATCCAAGTATTTAAACCAGACAAAGAGAAAAAGGAAACGAGTTCATGTATCGAACGGACATTCAAAGATAGCGAAAATGAACTTGCAGATTATACCAACCTGGGAGGAAAAAATTAAAAAGAAGATTAAAGATGAGAAAAACAGACCTCTTGTTGTTTGTCTGTCTACTTCGACCAATATCTTCTCCAGTATTCCCGTTAAGGCGCTCCTTCACAGACCTCTTGGTCCCAGCAGTCACCCGATCAGCGTACATGATAAATGAAGAAACAGAACAGTCGAAACCGAACAAACCCTAACCCTACCCCCTACTTCTTGTCTACCTAACTTGTACGGGATTTCGATTTCAGACTAAAAAGCGAGGCAGTCGAACGGTCAAATCTCTGAAACTGAAGATCGTCGACACCAGATTTGAGAGAGAAGGTGATGCGAGGAAGGGGACTACTATGTCATTCCTATAAAAGATGGGATTTTTCTGGAAAATTACTCTGATTAAGATTTAAGAGGAGAGAGGGAGAGAGGGAGAGAGGGAGAGAGAGAGAGAGTTTCTTCCCTCTCTAGAGCAGAAGAGGAAACCTCAAAAACCCTCTTTTTTAGTAAAGGGTCTCGTGCTTGGCCCTTGGCTTTAAACCCTTGGAGCTCTCTTTCCTCTATACGTCTTTGGTTCCTCCTCCAAAAGTAAGCTTCTGCATTATATGTGAGATATTTAAAACCAATCCCCAACTCTCCCACTAACAAAAGATTTCCTAATGATGTAAATGGGAATTTGGATTCTCGTCCACCTAAGGAATTCGAATTTAAACAATCGGAATCGGATTTGAATATATCCGCTCCATTTAGTCTAGTATTAAAAATGTATTAGTCATAATATTTATATAGTCATTTAAGGTTTCATCTCTTATTTTCTTAGGGTAGACGATACATTTGTTTTAAACTAGGTATTCTCTCGTTTTCCTTGCAATTTGTATTCTAATTCTATTTTTCGGATTCGAATCGGATTTTAACCGGATATCCATTTAAATTCAGATTTGAATTTGGTTTTTATACATCAGTCGGATCGCATTTGGATAAAATAATTGATAAATGGATTCGGATTTAGATTCGAATAGTGGTGTATCCGATTTAAATTCGATTCATTTACGTCCCTAGGGTTTCTGACAATACAACTGTGGGACAAATCTCTCACATTATACTAGTTGCGGTGCAGAAAATGATATATCCTATAAGATTCCACATGGTCAAGGAAAAGAGAGAGATATCAAAGAGGAGAGAAAGACTCCCCACGATGACGTTGTGAGAATCTTTTTTGCATAAAAGTTATAAAAAAAAATTCAGAGAAAAGTATTGATAGGATTTTTATTTTTGTAAATCTAGACCCCCACAGTGTGGAAGATGAAACTTATATTAATCAATTGGGGGGAACTTGTTAATATCCAATAGATCCCAAGGAAAGTTGGAAGTCCAGAAACCCGATAATGTGGGATAAACTCTCACATTACACCAGTAAGGATGTAGGAAATGATATCTACAATGGAGACCCACATGGTTAAGGAAGAGAGAAATGTCAAAGAGGAGAGTGTGGGAAAGAATCCACAAAATGACATTGTGAGGATTTTTTTTCTCATAATTGAATTTGGAAAAACGAATTTTTATTAATCAGCGGAGGAAACTTGTTTACAATATCCAATAGATCCCAAGGAAAGCTGAAAACCGATAAACCATTTGAAGCTATTTTTGAACCTCTAGCTAGTTGGTATATTTGAACCTCATTTGGGTTAACAAATAGGGTATTTCTAGTCCTCCATTGTTTTACCATTGAGGATACCATTTGGATCCCATTGGACCTACTAGAGGGTATTTTTTTGGGACCTCATTGAGTATTTGCTATTGGTGTGAATCTTTGAACATACCTTGAATCATTTGGAATCTCTAGAATATATATGTAACACCCGCATCAAAAATTCCAGGCCAATTTGAATTTTGACAGTCGGCGAGCGTTACCATAACTAACACCCAAGAATTTCGAGCTATCTTAATATGTAAAGGTGGTAAACCTCTGTGTGTAATTACACTTGACCTAGAGTGATAATCCCGATTAATAACATGAACATAACCCCAAGCCTAGTTTTTACCCGAGAGACTTGCTTAGTGAACCATAAGGGTAGTTTGGTCATTTTCCATTGTTAGAAAATATTCTATCAAATAAACTGAGTTCATGAATTATGCATGATATAATTCAAAGAAAAAATTTACCTCGTTATTTAGGAAGAATTGATGTCACTTAGTATCATCGGATAACATTTAGACAAGTAGATGACTTATGGTGTTCTGTAGCACTTCATGCGCATTGTGACATTTAGAATAAGGCAAATTCTATATCCGATTTAAGAAATCTTACTTACATTAGTATGGGATCCACATGGAAAAGTTTGATAACGATTTGACAGTGGTTGATAGTTAATCTACAAAAACACATTGCGTATGAAATGTAGGATACTATGGAGCGCCTTCCACCTAGAGTACTAGATATGAACTCCTTGAGTCACATCATCTCCTAGGGAGATGTCATGTCAAGAAAGAGAGAGAGAGAGAGTAGGGGAATGTTGCTTGAAGTGTGAGACTTCTCACCAAATTGTAGTGGGCCAGCATATGACATTAGGTGGGGTCCAACAGTTTTAAGAGTGGTCGAAGTTCATCTTTAATGGAAAACCCCAAGTTTATTAGGACTCTAACTTAGGTTATATTTAAACAACTTTAGGTTGTTACTAAGAGAGAGTTAGATTAATCTAAATTCGTTCATGGGGAAGGCAATCATAGTAAATCATGTATTTTTTTTTTTTTTTTTTTTTAAGAATTGGGAGAATGTACCACCATTAAAGATGCTTCCAAGACATATACCACCATTGGAGATGTCGATTTCAAAGCTAAGGTATGTTCCCATCCATCTTATTGATTATAATCTTCAGTACTATAATTCCTTGAAGATTCATCCATCTCTGTAAGATGAGGGCACTCTTCTCCAGTAGCCATTAATGGCCAAATAAGAAAGTGAGTGCACATTGTTTAGAATTCAAAGAGGATGATGGATAGCACTCTTATAGATCTGGCCAATGCTGAAACCCAAACTTGGAATAAAAGTTTGACCAACCTAAATATCAAATTTGAATCTAAATTTTGGATATGATATTCTCCTTTAAGTCTAGTTTATGCTCCAAAAAGGAAGATATCATCTCTACAAATTACTATGTGCAGATTGAATCAGTTTTGTAAGTCTGACATAGAATACATAGTTTATAGGGTTACCCTTATTAGAATGAATTGAAATTTGGTAGGAATATTCTAATTTTAGTTTAGAGTATTACATAAAAAGAATGAATTTATTGGGGCTGGGAAAGAGGGAGATATCATATTTGTAAATTACGGCGTACAGATTTAGATCTGATTTTGAAGGTTCAACTTTGAGTGAATGATTCATTAGGCTAAATTGACTGGAATATCATGATTGTTTGTGGATATATTATATTTTAAGTCTAGTTTTATAGGAAAGAAACCTGAGGTAATTTGAATCTGAGATCATGAACTTATTGCCCTTGGAAGAGGTAATGCTTGAATTCTAACAGAATCTAGGATTCTTCGGATAAAGGTCCAAAAACAAACTTTGCTTCAGGACATATACAATTAGAAATGTAAATGGATCAGATTCGGTACGGATAGATTACTATCCAAATTTGAACCCAAATTCTATTCATTCCATCCGAATCTGATCCGGCTTTGACGGATTTATTAAAAATCACATCCAAATTTGAATTCAAATTTTAATAGGATATCCGATTAAAATCTGATTTGAAACCTGATTGAACCAACCTGTTCATGCCCTATTACTCATAAAGCTATGTTTGTTTGACTACCATAAGAAATAATATAATTCTGATTACTAACAAATTTGAATTAAAAAAAAAAAAAAACAAATTTATCAAATACAAGATGTTGTCTTTGAACATGAACAAACCATGAAAGATAAACAAAAAAAATTTATACATAGACACAATATTAAGAAAGATAGACTAAAAATCACTTCATTGTAGCATAAGTTTCTCCATGTCTTAATCCTTCGCTATTCCAAAAGTATCCTGCAAGAAGGAATAACTAAAGTTTAATAGCCTCACAAAGTTTATGCAATAAAAGAAAAATTAAGAAGGATAAACTAAAAATAGTAAAGAAAATTCAATAACTTCATAAGATTTCGGCAACATTTAATAGAATCAGATGGATCTAGAAGGTCAGGCATCCACAGTGTTAGCTGATATACTAGAATCACACATAGCAAAAATAAATTAGTATGAATTAAAAGAACTTTCAGAATAACTAAATAAGATATAAATACTTACAAGATTTAAATGATCATTTAAGCAAATTAATGCTTCCACAACATCTGGACGTAGCAAGGAATGATACTTAGTTATTAATTTACCTCTAATACTAAAGGTAGATTTTAATGCAATAGTTGACGCTAGAACTACTAAGATATCACACACCATCATAGAAAGAATTGGAAACTTTGGACTATTGTGTAAGACCCGCACTCCATTAACCCAGTTTAACCGTGTCGTGCCAGGTCTTCCCATCATTGCGAGATTGAGTGGACCAACCGTGTGAAGGTAGACCACAAAATCAGGTATGAGAATCGAGTTAAAAACACTAAAAGTATGCGTATGGTTGAATACCTAGGTAGGTATGTTCGACTATACTGTAAGGAATAAGGATCACAGACCAATGATCCTACGGTCGATGTTTTCGACCCTACGATCGACGGGTTCTGCCACCATAAGTCCGACTGTAAGACCCCAAATCGGACTCCGAGTTTGGAAACTTTCATAACTTGAGGAGGGTCTCTTTCCTATTATTAGAGAACTCTATATGGAGAGTTTTTCTCTATATAAAGGATGTCCCTCAACCTTTTTCACTCTTTTAGAACATTAGAAAACCCTAGAGGAAGAGAAGGAAGAAAAGGAGAAGGAGAGAAGGCTAAAGAGAAGGTGTTGTTGAGAAGATTTTAATTCTCTACCGTAGGCAAAGGTATGAACCTAATCTCTGAAGATGTAAATTCTATGGAATAAGGTTTCTATGGAGGATTGGAGATGTCAACCTATTATAATCCGTGTGATTCCTTGAGTAAATCCCAAGGATAACCATGATGGATGAGTTTGGTGATAATGGTTGATGAAAAATTACTAATGATGACCATAGGATAATCTTAGTATGAACCCAAGAGAAAAGCCGAGGAGTTGACCCAAGAAGAACTCGGATTGAATGTAGTTTGTGACCAAAAATCATAAGGTCGCAACTACAGTTGACCATAGCATGACCATAGCATGATCAAAGTATCGACCATAGGCATTCGAGAAGAATTTAGAAACCATATGGTCATAGGGTATGGTCGCATATTGTGCAACCGTAGGGTATAGATCGTACGTAGTAAGGTCGACAGAGCATGCGACCATAGGGCCTATCAGACACCTATCAGTGATTTGCTTTGATTTTTGACTACTGTAACACATTACACATGAACCCTAACTTAAATTTATACAACTTTTAGGTCATAAAATTGATTCAAAGAGAATTATAAGGCTTGGAAGGAGATCAAGTTTTGCTAACAGGTGAGGAACAAGACCTAAACTAATTGGATAATAATAAACTATTATTTTTTTGAGTCCAATGTCATGATTGATTTTGTGCTTGTATGCTTGTAATGTGCATCTCATATGTCTTCTAATATTACTGTTATTACTGCTCATGCATATTTATTTTTGTCTATTTGCTACCATGTTGATTGGTGATGCTAGGAACAAACATTTGACTGTGTGTGTGTGATTAATATGCTGGATGAGAGTGGAACATTAGGGGGAGGACGTGGCATTGTGGTCTCTGACCTGGTCACCAGACTCTAGCTCTATCTCTACTCAAGTCTTGCCCACTGACATCGTCGTATCGCCATTACCTTAGTAAAACTATTATGTCGTAGGGCATCAGGGGATGTGGTCTCGGACCGTGTGGTCTCTAACTCTGTCGGGGGGCCTTAGTTCTATCTCTATGGATGTATTAAGGGATGTTGAGGTGAGGCCTTGGATACACTGGATGACATTTATGATTGGTTAGTTGCGAGCCCAGTTTACAAGCCCTCGCCAATAGGGGCTTATGTGTTGGTATGAGTAGGGCATCAGGGGAAGTGTTTGCAGTGTTTGACCTAGACACTTGAGCTCTATCTCTATTCCATGGTGGGTGCATGTGGGACGACAATAGTGTTTGATCCATTGGGTAGATTTACACACTCGTGTATAGAGGTGTGGTGGCCACCAATCCTTTTTATAGCATATTGTAAACTTAAAAACCAAACCAAAGATATGAATTGAATGCATGCATATGTTTGTTGCATTATTTTGTTTGCTCACTGAGCTGTGATGTGTGCTCACCCTTTCGACGTCGAATATTTTTAGTTGATAATACAAGTCCTACTGTAGAAGAGTACGTGAATGCGTCGACATATGGACACATGGCGGCTATGGACGTAGAAGCTGTTGAAGATGCGCATGATCCTTCATGTGAGTGTAATCAATGCGTTTTTAATTAGTTTAGTTATATTTCAGTTAACGAACATGTAATTGATTATTTTATTTTATGTCTTAAGTTACTTAGAGATAACTGGATTAAATATTTATTTAGCACTGTTAGATACTCAGTTCATTAATTATAAAGACTTCCGCTTATTTGTTTATTATCTCTAATTATTACTGTAAAACGTGTGTGTGGTTGATATGGTGGGTACTACCTAACGGAGATCCTGATTGAACCGTTGGTTTATTGATGATTCATCACACTATTCTGGTTAGTCCAGAATTGGGGTGTGACAATTCGGTATCAGAGCTCTCTCAGGTTCTACCCATTGACCTAACTACTTCCACATGAGTCATGAACTGAGTTAGGATAAATTAAAAACTGTAATATAAATACACCATAAGTACCTTTGTTTCTCCTTTACATATGAAGAACAAGATAAAATGTATATCCGAACCAGAGTACGGTCCATAAGCTGGACAGTTACTTTGCAATATAAATGGCAATCATGGAGCTGGGGGTGCTGGAGGAGGAGGTGCCTCACGGTCTCTATCATAGTCCTCAGCATATACTCTCACAAGCCAGGCTACCTGAGTCTGAGTCTCTATGAGACTAGCTTCCAGATCTACTACCTGCTGATCTGTAGAGCACTGAGCATCTAGGATCTCTCCTACCCTCTGATCCGTAACACGCTGAGCCATGAGAATATAATGAAGTAGCACCATCATGTCATCTGATGGTGGGTACGAAGGACCACCCGAGTGAGAAGTCCGAGAAGGGCTGGCTCCAGTAGAAAGCTGTGGTGATGGAGGAGGTATGGCATCTACATCCATGTACATCCGATCATCATCCTCCTCATCATCACTCTCATCTGCCTCTGCTACTGCCGCCTCTGCATCTGCTGTCGCCATCCGAGTGAGAGGATGTCTCATGGCATTTCTCTTGTCATCACTGACCTGTATATCTCTCATTCCCATCCTACTGATGGCCTCCCAATCAAGGTCAGCTGAGAAGGTGTCCACATAAATCCTCTTATCCTCTAAGTTCACATGTAGATGAGAGAGCGGAGTGGAGATCAACCGTCCATAGGGCAAGTTACCTCTCGAATCAGACAACATAGCTCTATGCATAGTCAGGATGATGATATACAGGAGACAGACCGACTGCCTAGTGCATATACAGTACACTAGGTACTGACTCAACTGGGAGACCATGTCGTAGTGATCACCCTGAGGAATCAGATCATTCTGAATGATCTTACAATATACCCGTAACTCAGGACACAGGTTGATGGCCTTCATTTCCCAGTGGTAGTCCCGAAGAATCTGATTACATATCTCTGCACGTACTTTTGTAGACAAGAAATGGGACTCCCTTGGTGCACAATAGACCAACTGCCCATAATTGAAAATGCCTAGGAGATCAGCCAACTACAGACAGTTGAAAGAGATAGGAACCCTTTTCACCCAACTGGTGATCTGAAGTTGTCTACCCCTATCCACATCCTCTAGGTCACCCTTTACCTGTAGGTGATAGTAGAACTGCTTCACTAAATCTGGGCAGTGCAACCCTCATACAGGATGTCACACCCCAATTCTAGTTGAATCAGAAATGTGAGTGAACCATCACTGAACCAACGGTTCACACCAGGATCTCAATAAGACCGTGTCCACTCATACAAACCATTGCATATAACCATAATCAGAATATAATTAAATACAGCGAAAGTCTTAAATTAAATGAACTGAGTTCTCTATTGATAATTTAAAATAAAATATCCAATTATTCGAAACACCAAAACATAAATAATTATCCTTACTTCATTTGTAAATCCAACTATAAATAAATAAAATAAACGAATCCAATATCCTAGAGGTACACGCAAAAAGAGCACTCACATGAAGCGTCATGCTCGTCCTCCCCTGCTTGCACTTCTAAAGCAGCAACACCTCCATATGTTGGAACATCCACATAGTCCTCGACAGTGTAACCTGCATCAACATCTAAAAACATGTATATATACAAGGGTGAGCTCACAACTTAGCTCAGTAAGACAATCAGACAATGCAACACACATCATGCATTAGTAACATTCACATTATGGTCTGGTTTTAGGTTTGCAATGTGCTATAGAAATGATTGGCGGTCACCGCACCTCTATACACGAGTATGTGAATCCGCCCAATGGATCAAACACCACTGTCATCCCATATGCACCCACCATAGAATAGAGATAGAGCTAAAGCATTCGGATCAAACACCGCCAACACTTCCCCTGATGCCCTACCCATACCAACACGTAAGCCTCTATTGGCGAGGGCTTACAAACTGGGCTCGCAACTAACCAATCCTATATGTCATCACAGTAGGCCCTATCCCAGCACAGCTCCCTACATCATAAAGATTGGGCTAGAGTCTAGTGGCCAAGCCGGAGACCACAGTGCCACTTCCTCCCCCTGATACCCTACCCGCACCAAGCATGCTAATACAGAAACGATACGAAAAGGTGCTAGTGTGAGGAATGATCCCAGACCCCAGGCCCTTCCCATTACACACACCAACGAAAACAATCACATGTCTAACAATCACATCCTAGCATAGCGAGTATGCATGAACAATATAATAACTGAAAGTAAAGATGACATGCAAGTATGCACAAACATCATTCCATAGAATCATAATTATTAACAATGTTTTACTGTTATTAAGTTATTAGGGTTTAGGTCTGATTCCCTTACCTGACGCTTGATTGCTGACTTGCTCCGCGTCACAGAATCCAAACTCGCTATCACAAGGTCCTACACGATGTTAGGGTTAAATTAGAATAATTTTCTTAGGGTTTACGTTGGTCGAAAAACCAACTGGGTCAAAAACACTCCCACAGTACATACCGGTTGCACGTACCGGTCACGACACTGTGGGGAAAGGTGTGATAGGTATGGTCGACCGGTCCCCACAGACCAGTCCCCGAGAGATACCGATCGCAGTACTGATCGCATATGGTGCGACCGGTATTGTCACACCCCAATTCCGGCTAAACCATAAGTATGAGTGAACCGTCTCCAAACCATGGCTCACACCAGGATCTCATTAGACCATATCAACAAACCATTCCAAGGAACCTAACATAATCAGAGAGTAATAAATCACAACAGAATTAAATAGATAAATGAACTGAGCTCTAAATTTGTAAATAAAATAATTACCCAATTATGCCATCATTCACAAACTTAAATAATAAATTATTACAATGTATTGTTATAGAATAAATCGTCTCTAAAGGAACACACAGAATGAGCATTCGCATGAGACGTCATGCTCGTCCTCTACTGCCTGTGTGTCAATAGCAGTACTGTACCGTACGCTAGGGCAGCCATAAAGTCATCAACTGTATACCCTGCATCAAAATCTGAAAAGAGAATATATATTCAGGTGAGCTCACAACTTAGCTCAGTAAGGTGAAAGACCAATGCAACATACAAAATGCATGAGATAACATTACAATTGGGTCAGGTATAACTTACAAAATGCTATGGTAAGGTTTAGCGGCCACCACATCTCCATGCACAAGAGTGTGAGCACACCCAACAGTCAGGCTATAATCTATACTAATGATGTTGCCCCACATCACTCACTCTGGTATAGAGATAGAGCTAGAGTCTGGCGGTCAAACTACAATCCACACTATCGCGTCCTCCCCCTGACACCCTACACCACACCAACACCTAAACCCCTGTTGGCAAGGGCTTGCAGTGGGTTACGTTTCTAACCAGTCCTATATGTCAACACAGTATCTATGACCCTACCCCAGCACAGCTCCCTACGACATAGAGATAGGGCTCAAGTCTGGTGGGCAGGCGGAGCCACAATCCCACGTCCTCCCCCTGATACCCTATTGGCACCAAGCCCGCTAAGGTAGATGATGATATGAAAAGGTGTTAGTGTGATGATATATCCAGGGCTCCACTCCCCTTCACATTCCACACACTAACTAAAAACATCCACATGCCTAAACAAACAACATCCTAGCATATGAATATGCATGAATAGATAATAGGAATTTAAAGAATTAAATGGCATATGAAATGCACAACCATCAAACCATAAACACAGATACAAATGTGATCACAAAAGTTTAATGTTAATTAGTTAATTAGGGTTTGGGGTCTTGTCCCTTACCTGACGCGTGATTGCAAGTCCGCTCTGCGTCACAGGATCTACTCATGCTATTTACAGGTCCTACATGATCATACTCATAGGTTAGAATTAAATTATTAGGGTTACCGTTGGTCAGAACCAAGCTTGGCCAAGCAACCAGGCCTCGGTAAGCATACCGATCGCGGTACCAGTCTCAGTAGAGTGAGACCAGTATGTCCTGCAGTACATACCGGTCTCACTATGAGCGAGACCGGTATGCGCTTGCGGTATATACCGCAGGACATTATAGTCCAGCTAGTATGTCCGGCGGTATATACCGCAGGACCATACCGCAGGACCATACCGCAGGACTTATTGTCCAGCGGTTATGTCCGGCGGTATGGGTCCGAGAGCCCGATCTCGGATCTCCTCCCCCATCGATCATCGGTTTAGTTTTTAAGGTTTTTCCTAAACCATTCTAAGGTACAAATACTCGTTTAACCATCTAGGTTTCAACTATTTCGTCGCATCATTCCCAGATTGGATCTTAATGAGAACTAGGGTTTTGGACGTTCTAGGATTTTGGATCTGTTGCGTCGTTTCACGGCTCCAATCCGAAATCCTAACATCAATAAAGAGGTCAAGCACTTACCGGTGTTTGTTGGATGGCGGCGTGCTCCTCCAATGGAAAGATCCTTCTTGCGCGGTCTCCTTCCTCTTTGCTCCTTCTCAGTTCTCTTACAGACGGCCTAGGGTTTGATAAGGTTTGGAAGGATCTAAGGAGGGGTTGAGGTGCATATATAGTGGGAGACCATTATAGGAAGGTCTCCCATGTCTAAAAATTTCCTAATTTTTTATTCGGAGTGTGGGACCCGCTAGAGTCCATCTCCAGCCGATTTGTACATACCGGTCTCACCGGTCTCACGATACTGAGACCGGTATGTAAAAAGTACATTTTACACCTCATTTCTCATATCTGGTTCTCGTGGTTCGTCACCCTACCTCACCTTCCGGTCCGGTTATGATTGGGAGACCTGTCACAATATAAACCATGGGTTAAATCGGATTTTCAGCACGGTTCTTACAACTCTACCACCCTTAAAAGAAATTTTGTCCCCTAAATTTGCATGTAGGTCTCACAATTCCCTCACCCTTAAAAGAAATTTCGTCCCCGAAATTGTATGTACCTTCAGAGTCGAAAAGATGGGGGTCTTCTTGTCGCATGGCATCCACCTCCTCCCAGGTGATTTCTTCTACATCCTGACTCTTCCAAACTACCTTGACGTAGTGTACAGCTCGCATTCGAAGCTGCTGTGTCTTTTGACTGATTAGTTTGATTAGTACCACCTCAAAGGTCAGGTCTTCTGTCAAATCTGGGGGGTCTGCAATAAGAATATGCGAAGGGTCTCTCACGTACTTCTTCAGTAAGGACACGTGGAAGGCATTGTGAACACTAGATATCGCTGGTGGCAATGCAAGTTGATAAGCCACTTTACCACATCGGGACAGAATCTCATATGGTCCCATATATCTAGGACATAGTTTTCCTTTCTTCCCGAATCGCTTTAGGCCTCTTACTGGTGATACCTTCAAAAATACTTTATCACCTACGGTGAATTCGAGGTCTCGGCGTCTGTTATCAGTATAGTGCTTTTGACGCACTTGAGCTGTCTTTACCCTGTTCATGATCTGATCCACTGCTTTGCAAGTTTCCTCCACAAATTCTGGTCCTACGATCCGTTTTTCTCTAACCTCATCCCATAACAATGGTGTCCGACATTTCTTACCATACAAGGCCTCATATGGAGCCATCTGGATCGTAGCCTGGTAGCTATTGTTGTAGGCAAACTCGATGAGTGAAAGCTTCTCATCCCAAGCCCCCTTAAAGTCGATAGCACATGCTCGAAGCATATCTTCTAGGATCTGGATGGTCCTCTCTGATTGACCATCTATTTGAGGGTGGAAGGTTGTGCTAAACTTTAGTTTCGTCCCTATAGCCTTCTATAGTCCCTTCCAGAACTTTGATGTGAAGCGTGGATCTCTGTCAGATACTATACTCTCTGGAACACCGTGGAGTCTGACTATATTTTCCACATATAATTTTACCAATTTGTCCATGGTGTATTGCGGTCTGATAGGGATAAATCTTACAGTCTTGGTGAGGCGGTCTACAACTACCCAAACTGCATTCACTGACCTCGGAGTCATAGGTAGGCCAGTGACGAAATCCATGGTAATACAATCCCATTTCCATGCTGGCTCAGGTAATGGTTGCAATAAGCCTGCGGGCCTCTGTCTTTCCGCTTTGACTTGTTGGTAGTTTAGATGTTGAAAAACATATCTGGCCACATCTGCTTTCATACCCCTCCACTAGTACAACCTCTTTAGGTCATGATACATCTTAGTGCTTCCAGGATGTACTAAATATGGAGTGGAGTGAGCTTCCAACATGATTCGATTTTTGATTTCCAGATCCTCATTCTCAGGTATGCATAACCGCCCATGATATCTGAGTACCTTGTCTGCATCCAAGGTGAAATCAGGATTGGCTCGACCCTTTTCCAAATCTTCTTGCACTGTCCTGAGGTATGGGTCCTGTAGAACTGCTGCTTTTACCTCCTCTTTCAGGTCAGGCAAAATCTTCAGTGCTGCAAACATACGAGTAAACTTGTGTATCAAACCTTGCTTCATTGGGTCATCTGCTGACTTTAATAAGAGTTGTTCTTCATTCTCTGATGAGCCAAAAACTACAGCATACAAAGCAACATTTGTGCTTGGCCTTGCTTCGGGGTTCGATGCCTATTTCCTACTCAGAGCATCAGCTACAATATTTGCTTTACTAGGATGGTACTGAATGTCACAGTCGTAGTCCTTTAGTAATTCTAACCACCTCCTCTGCCTCATGTTCAGGTCTTTTTAGGTGAAAAGATATGTCAGGCTTTTGTGGTCAGACTTAATCTAAAATTTCTCACTATACAGGTAGTGCCTCCAAGTTTTGATATCATGAATGACTGCTGTCAATTCTAAGTCATGAGTAGGGTAGTTCTTTTCATGCTCCTTCAGTTGTCTTGAGGCATAGGCGATCACCTGTTCTCCTTGCATCAGCACACATCCCAGTCCCAAACCTGAAGCATCTGTATACAGTGTGAATGGAAGGCCTAGAGCAGGAATAGTCAATATAGGTGCTGACACCAGTCTTAACTTCTGTGTCTGGAAGCATTTCTCACATTCTTCGGTCCATACGAACTTCTCCCCCTTCTTGGTCAACCTGGTGAGTGGAACAACAATCTTAGAATAATCTTCCACAAACCTTCTATAATATCCAGCTAAGCCCAGGAAGCTACGAATTTCAGCAACTGTCTTCGGCGCCTCCCATCCTACTATGGCTGAAATTTTGTTGGGATCCACCTTAATTCCTTCAGTAGATACCACGTGACCCAAGAAGGCTACTTCGTCTAGCCAAAATTCACATTTTTTGAACTTTGCATAGAGCTTCTCTCTTCTTAGTCTTTGTAATGCCGCTCTCAAGTGCATTACATGCATCTCCTTGTCCTTGAAGTATACTAAAATATCATCTATGAATACTATAACCGACGTGTCCAACATGTCATGGAATACTCGGTTCATCAGTTCCATAAATGATGCAGGTGCATTGGTCAACCCAAAGGACATCACAAGGAACTCGTAGTGTCCATATCTTGTTCTGAAAGCTATCTTGGGAATGGCTGCCTCCTTGATCTTGAGTTGATGATACCTTGACCTCAGATCAATCTTTGAGAATACACTTGAACCTTGCAGTTGATCAAACAAGTCATCTATTCTAGGTAGTGGGTACCTGTTCTTGATGGTGAGCTTGTTTAACTCTCGATAGTCCATACAAAGACGTACGCTACCATCCTTCTTCTTGACAAATAGCACAGGTGCTCCCCAAGGTGAGATACTCGGCCTTATGAATCCCTTGTCTAATAATTCTTGCAGCTGGGTTTTTAATTCCTTCAACTCTGTAGGAGCCATCCTGTAGGGTGCTTTAGACACAGACGCTACCCCTTGTAAGACCCGCACTCCATGAACCCGATCTAAACCCTTCGTTCATGTCGTAACAGGTCTTTTGATCATCACCGGACTAGACGAGACGAGTGGATGACAACCAGGTATGAAATCGGACCAAAAACGGACCAACAAAAGTATGATTCACTCATACCGGTCGATGGTACCGGTCGACCGGTATGGTCTGCGCAGCAGACTACCAAGATCCGGAATTGGATCTCTGCGGGTCCCACTTTCTAGATTTCGAACCGATTGACTTTCCTAATCCTAGGAGGCTTCCTAAACCTAATTTCTAGCCTATTTAAACCCCTCTAAACCTCCTAGAATCCCTTCCATTGATCCTCACAAATCCTAGAGAGGAGAAGGAGATTGGAGAAGGAGAAGGAGCTAGGAAGAAGAAGAAAGAGCCGCCGTTGCCGTTCGACGACGCACACCTTACGCCAGTTGACGGTAAGTGTTTAAACCCTTCCTCTCACATTATGACTCTAGGATGGTTGGGTTGTTTGGATCAATACCATGCAAAGCAGGTATTGACCTAAACCCTACTTTGCCGTTAAACCCTAATTTAATCGATAAATCCTAGATTCGAGTTCTAGGATGAATACCATCAAAACTAGACTTGAGTAGAGTTGGAAACAACTCTAACTCAAAGCTCAGACTTAGAATGTGTAGGGGGAACCCTGGAATCAATTGAGAATGATCGACGGCAGTCGAAAAACCAAGTGTATGGTCTTCTGGAGACATACCGGTCGACCATACTGGTCGCAGGTCATGCGACCGATAGTGCGACCGGTATCTCTCGGGGAGTAGCCTGTGGGGACCGACTGACCATCGACCGGTCGCCAGTTTTCCCCACAGAGCTGCGATCGGTACTTGTGACCGGTCAGCTCTGTGAGGTGTATTTTGTAACCTCGTTGGTTTTCGACCAACGTAAACCCTAAGAAACTATTCTGATTGAACCCTAATATTATGTAGGACTTTGTGGTAGCATGTTTGGATCTTGCGACGTGGAGCAAGCTATCGAACGAGCATCAGGTAAGGGAATCAGACCTAAACCCTAATAATTAATGGACAGTAAACTATTGTAAATAACAATGAATATGTAGATTGGTGTTTGTGCATATTGCATGTCATCCTTACTTTCAACTATCATTATTGTTCATGCATACTCGCTATGCTAGGATGTGATTGCTAGACATGTGATTGTTTTCGTTGGTATGTGGAATGGGAAGGGCCTGGGGTTTGGGATCATTCCTCACACTGACCCCTTTTTGTAGTATTCTATCTTAGCATACTTGGTGCGGGTAGGGTATCAGGGGGAGGTCGTGGCACTGTGGTCTCCGGCCTGGCCACCACGCTCTAGCTCTATCTCTATGCCGTAGGGAGTGATGTTGGGATAGAGTTTACTTGCGTATTGTTCTGTCTTAGTATGCTTGGTGCGGATAGGGTATCAGGGGAGGTCGTGGCACTATAATCTCCGGCCTGGCCACCACGCTCTAGCTCTATCTCTATGCCATAGGGAGCTGTGCTGGGATAGAGCTTACAGTGATGACATATAGGATTGGTTAGTTGCGAACCCAGTTTGCAAGCCCTAGCCAGTAGGGGCTTATGTATTGGTATGGGCAGAGTATCAGGGGAGGTAGTGGATGCCTTAGCTCTATCTCTATTCCATGATGGGTGCATGTGGGTCGGCAGCGGTGTGATCTACTGTGCGATTCTACACACTCGTGTATAGAGGTGCGGTGGCTGCCAATCCTTTCTATAGCACATTGCAAACTTAAACCAGACCACAACATAAAATGATTGTTACTCATGCATATAATATTGATACACTGTCTGATTGTCTTACTGAGCTAAGTTGTGAGATCACCCTTTGTATATATATATACTGTTTTTAGATGTTGATGCAGGTTACACGGTGGATGACTATATGAACGCTCCGACATATGGAGGTGTTGCTGCTCTGGACGTACAGGCAGGAGAGGACGAGCATGACGCTTCATGCGAGTGCCCTTTCTGCGTGTACCTTTGATTTTATTTTATTTGTTTCAATTATTTTTAAAGTGAAGTAAAGATATTTAATTACGTTTGGAATTAGAATAATTGGATATTTTATTAAATTTATCAATAGATTACTCAGTTCATTTATTTAAAGACTTCTGCTGTATTTATTATTATTTGGATTATGGTTATGTGCAATGGTTTGTATGAGTGGACACGGTCTTATTGAGATCCTGGTGTGAACCGTTGGTTCAGTAATGGTTCACTCACACCATTCTGGTTGGTTCAGAATTGGGGTGTGACACCCCTGGTAGGAGATCTATCACAAACTCAGTCGCCCTGTCTGGTGGTAATCTGGGTAGGTCTTCTGAGAATACGTCAGGAAATTCACGTACTACCTCGATATCCTCTATTTTTTGGCAAGTCAGCGGTCACATCCACAACTGATACGAGGTATCCTACTCCCCCCTTCTCTAAGCACTTCCTTGCTTTTAGGGCTGAGAGTATAAGCTTTTTCTTCCTAGGCAACTTAGTCCCTTTAAAGTTGAACTCCGTTCCTTCACCGTCCTTGAAAACTAACTTCTTCTCAGCACATAACAGGCTTGCTGAATACTGAGATAACCAGTCCATTCCCAGAATGACATCGAAATCTGATATCTCAAGCTGGACTAGATTGGCTTCCAACTCTTGTCCTTCAATATGTATTGGACAAGGCCAATAATACTCTTCTAATACCACTTCCATTCCCATGGGGGATTGAACTAACAAACTTGGTTCCAGAGTCTTGATGGGTTGATCTAGTCCTTTTCCAAATGATACTGACACAAAAGAATGGGTGGCCCCTGAGTTAAACAGGACTCTGGCGGGTACCCCTGCTATATTTACTGTACCTGAGGTTTTTAATTTTTCCTTTAGTTCTATATGCTCATACAATTAATGCAGTAACTAAGGAGTAAGTATAGAATCATACCAATGACTACATCAGGTGATGCGGCTGCTTCCTCTGTGGTAACGGCATACACTTTGCCTTGCTGCGGTTCCCTCTTTGGTAGTGGGCATGTTCTGACATAATGACCCACCTGTTGACAATTGAAGCACTTCACACTGGTGTTCTGTCCCATTGCCTACTGTGTCACTACAAGAACAGGTCTGGGTGGCACTATGCTAGCTGGTGGCCTGAATGGACGATATGGTCTGTTGTTTCTTCCGCCTTGGACCTCAGAGTCAGGCCTCTTCAAACCCCTATTATGTGCCAAGAAGCTATCTCTCTAGCTTGCTTCAATGACTCGAGCCACCTGTACTGCTTCATTATAGATTCTCAATCCTCGTCCAACACATGTTCTCGTATGACACCTCAAAGACCCATTGTGAAGCGACAGGTCTTAGTTTCTTCCTCCTGCATACTGGTTGGAGCGAAGAAAAACAACTCCTCATACTTCTGTTGGTATGCCTCTACGGTCATCTGAGTCTATTGTAGATGGAGGAACTCCTTCTCCATCTAGTCGCGGAAACTCCTTGGAAAGTATTTTTCAAAGAAGGTCTCTTTGAATATGGGCCAAGTGATTATATGGTGCTTTGTCTCCAGATATGCTCTGGTCGAGTTCCACCATCCATTGGCTTCTTCTTTCAGCATATGGGTGACATATAACACTTTCTCCTCATCAGAACACTCCAGTAAACGGAAGTTCTTTTCCATCTCGACTATCCACTATGCTGGCCATAGCGTTTTCCCTGGCTTTCCTGTAAAAGTTGGTGGCTTTAACTTTCGAAATCGATCCACTGCTCTAGAAAGACTACTGTGTCCATATGGTGCCTGTCCATATGGTGTCTGACCATACCATTGCGACTGATATGAGTAACCACTCTAATTCACTCCCTGATACCCACCATGATATGCACCCTGATATGCACCCTGATATCCACCCTGGTCCTGGTTAGGGGTGGGTGTCCTTGTAACCGACTGGGGAAACGTGTTGTGTTGGTTCGGTTGTTGTTGTCCCTCAGCAGCTGTACTAACCCCCACTGGTACCATATTTGCATTTTCATTGTTTGTGGGTGGCATATTTGCATGTGTCGGTACAAGCCCAGGTGACCTAAACATCTTCAACATTTCGTCGAAGAACTTCTTCTACTGTGCCTCCATGTGGGTGACCAAATTTGCCACTAGGGTCTCAGAGTTTGTGTGTGTCTGACCCGGTAGTGGAGATTCTTCATTGTCTCTCACCTTATTTCCACTTTCATTGAGAGGGTTAAGTTCTTCCCCATTTTCCCTCTCTTCATTTTCTTCAAAGTTTTCTGTCCCTGAATTCCTTTCCATTGGAGGTGCCCTTGAGTGACGGTGTCTGCGAGGAATTCTACGACCATTTCCTCTCACCATTGTAGCCTACTGAATTTTCCTTATGATATCTGAATGCATTGAACACATATGAGAGAAATGAGACAATTATTCAAAATGATATTATTCAGTCTCAACATATATGCACTATAAATATTCATCAATCGAAAAGAATGCAAACAAAATTTTTAAATTTTTCTCAGAATTTTCTAGGCAAAATCATTGATTCCAGTCGTACCATACCAGCTTGGGGTTCTGTAGTAGTGGCTCGGCCGGTATGGGAAACTATATTAAATTTCCAGCCCCCCAGAAGGTACCGGTCGTGGTACCGGTCGCACGTACCGCAGGAGGCACCGATCAGACTCACCAGACCTTGAGTGTGACCAGTATAACTGAAAGCCCTTAAAATCATGATTTTTTTCTCATTTCTCACTTTTCTCTTTGGTGCTAACTCCGGTGGCGATTCTTCTCTGAGTTGCTGAGTCTCTACAGTCCAACCGGTGTTTCTAGGAGTGTTTCCTCTCAACCAAGAGTATCAAACTTGATTCCAAGGTAAGCTTCTCCTTTTCTTCCTCTCTTTGAGAAAAATCTCATCGTCTTTCATGCCCAAAACTTAATTTTTCTTGATTTGAAAATTTTCAACCGTAGGAAAATTCTTTCTTTGTTTGAGAAGGGTTCTTGGGGTCTCAATGAGCAAAACCTCTCAACAAATTCGGAGTTCCATCGATTGGTTTGGGAGAAATCCTAAAATTTCAACTTTTAAACCTAGGTTTCTATGTTTTTTGAAATTTAAAAATTTTTTTTTTTGCTGATACGCCTCTAATTCCCTGTCTTATGTTAAAATTTTGATCATGTAAAAGTATGGTGTCACCACGTAAGTCCTCCTACCCATATTGGGTGAGTTTGAGGCTTTTGTTCCATTTTCTGCCATTATGCTGCCAAAATTTCGAAAAAAATTTCTCTAACCGTCTCATATTTCCATTGCTCAACAGTTTACGACATGTCTGTACGTTGTGGTGCAGGTAAACGATCTTATGCGCCGGGTATGCATAGGCCACATCCTCATCCCCACCTCTATGATGAGAGATTTTTTCGGTCAGAGGCTGCAGCGGCACGCCTTCCATGGTTCCAAGTTAAAAGCATCGGACCGGGTCGCTTTGTGAACTTAGAGCACCTGCACTGGTTGGACGTTGAAGCCGCTTTTGGGGCGATGGGATGGTTGCCCATTATTCAATATAAAGAAACCACCCGTCCCAATTTGGTAAAACAATTCATTGCCAATCCAGAGGTGGAAGGGAATCCGAATGATTGGGAACATGCTAGGGATCTTCGGATCACTAGCTATGTGAAAGGGGTGATGATCTATTTCAATACGATTGAGTTGGCTGCACTTCTCGAGATTCTAGATGACGGGGAAGTTTTCTACTGTCCACCCAGAGCAAAAGGGTATCTCACAGAGGACATGCAAGTAGCGATCGCTGATCAGATTCTATTTTCAGGTAGGATCATGCTAGCCGTGAACCTTCGTCCAGTACCTTGTTTATATTGCCGCATCATACAACATAACATCGTCCCCCAGAGTGGTCATTATGGGGAGGTGTCCCAATTGACCCAGTACATTACCTACTGTGTTACTACCAGGCATCGAGTCTGCTTGCCTTACTTGATCATCCGCACCATAATCCATGCTACGAGACCCAATGTAACAGGCAATCTTCCTTATGGTAGGTTGATCACAGAGTTATTGCACTGTTTAGGGGTGGACAGGCGTGGAGAGACAACTTTTGAGGTTACTATGAGTTCTGACATAGATGTAGAGGCTATCTATAAGATGCAGATGGATGGTCTAGAGCTTAGTGACGAGGAGCTACAGGCTCGTCCTCTTCCACCTAGGAGCCAGGCGGTAGTCGCAGCAGAGGTAGGAGGTAGTGGGGATGCACACATGGAGGACATCCCTGCACCTGCACCCCAGCCTTCTCCAGTAGCAGGACCATCTCAGCCTCCTCCAGATACAGTGATGAGCATGTTCATGGAGATTCGAGATGCTCAGCGAGAGATGAGTCAAGACTTGAAGCGTCTAGCTCGCAGCCTACGGGTCACATAGGACCAGGTTCATTGGCTTAGAGAGACGTACGAGCGTGATTATGATATCACAGATCCGATACCACCCAGGCCCGCAACTCCACCATAGTATGATTTAGTTTTATTTTTATTTATATGTGGTTTATTTTGTTAACAGAGTAACTGTTTGACTTGTGAACTGTACTCTGTCGTACACTTTGTATTTCATGTTATTTAATGGTTATTTGTTTCTCTTCATAACATCAGTGTTTAAAATTTCTGTTCATTAATAGTATGTTATGCATTTTCTTTTAAGTCTCAAGCATCAAACAAGCTTATGGTGTGTTTTAATTAAAGTTTTTAATTTCCTATCTTAATTCATTGGACACATTTAGATGCAGAATGGTTAGCTGGACAGAGCCTAAGAGCTCTGATACCAAGTTGTCACACCCTAATTCTGGCTGAACCAGAAGTGTGAGTGAACCGTCTCCAAACCACGGCTCACACCAGGATCTCATTAGACCGTGTCAACAAACCATTCCAAGCAACCTAACATAATCAAAGAGTAATAAATAGCAGCGGAATTAAATAGATAAATGAACTGAGCTCTAAATTTATAATTAAAATAATTACCCAATTATGCCATCATTCACAAACTTAAATAATAAATTATTACAATGTATTGTTATAGAATAAACCGTCTCTCGCATGAGGCGTCATGCTCGTCCTCTACTGCATGTGTGTCAATAGCAGCGACTGTACCGTACGCTGGGGCAGCCATGAAGTCATCAACTGTATACCCTGCATCAAAATTTGAAAAGAGAATATATATTCGGGTGAGCTCACAACTTAGCTCAGTAAGGAGAAAAACCAATGCAACATACAAAATGCATGAGATAACATTACAATTGGGTCAGGTATAATTTACAAAATGCTATGGTAAGGTTTGGCGATCACCGCACCTCCATGCACGAGAGTGTGAACACACCAACAGTCAGGCTATAATCCACACTAATGTTGTTGCCCCACATCACTCACTCCGGTATAGAGATAGAGCTAGAGTCTGGCGGTCATTTTGATATAATATAACAACACTTTTAATGTTGCCTCAACACTTGTGGGAAAAATTAAACGATGCGCTTAGAAAAAAAACCTTGGAATGTCAATCCGATCCGGCAGTCCAAGAAGAAGTATTCCAAGAGGTAATGGGACCGGAGTTACATGGGAGAGTTCGCTTAATGCCTGGACTAAAACCGAAACAAATTTATGGTACAAAGGCAATGCGGTTTCAGATCCAAAACCAGGAGATGAAAGCAATAAAAGAAGAATTTACTAATACCCGTCAAATGCTTCTTGAATTGAAAGATGCGTTCCTCACATTATCTGAGAGACATTCATCGTCAGAGAGTCAACCACTGCCATCTCAGTCTCAATGGCCATATTAATTGTTAGCCAAAGAGGTAAAGCTCTCTAATTAATTAGTTCTAAAAGGTTCCTCAGCCAATTACTTTTATGAATCAGTGTACAGTGTGTACTATATTTGATGCACAGAGAAACAACTTGCATGACCAACAGCACAATGTGGATTGTAGGTTTTGGAGCTTTGTGAGTAATGTATAGTATGAATGCTACTCTACGATTTTAATGTTACTCCTTGTTTTTTTTTTCTTGAACCTTGTTCATTGCTAACTGTGTTTTCTTCATTGTGTTATTTATTTCAAAGTAAATCTATTATTCTTAGTTGATTGATATTCATCAAAGAAAATGATTTGTTTATTATTTTATTCTAGTTATATTATTTGGTCTATGCAGGGACGTTTTGAGATGTTCTCTTTATCTGGGTCCTTTGCAATCTGCTTCATTGTCAATAGGATTGCCTGAGTACTATTCAATTAGTGGACTATGAGGATTTGGAAATCTTTCTTTTTGTTTTTCTTTATTTTGAGAACAAATCACATGCATGATGAGGATTTTGTAATTATAATATAATTGGATTTGAAATTTAGAATTATATTTCTATCATGTTTTTACAGGGTGTAATTATCTCATTGGTTTGACAGGTGTAATGGGCAATAGGTATAACTTTTTATAAAAAAGAAAATCTACATTTTTCCCGACGGTAATATATTTCCGTCGGTAAATAATATTATATTACATATATAATTTACATTTTTCTCGACGGAACTTTTACTTCCGTCGATAAAATACTGATTTTATATGACGGGAATTATATTTCTGTCGATAAAAATACTTATTTTAAAAAATGGGAATTATATTTTCGTTGATAAAAATATTGATTTTACACGACAAGCATTATATTTCCCTCGACAAAAATATTTATTTTTGTTGACGGAAATAAAGCTTTTGCAGTGAATAAAATATATTTTTGCGACGGTAAATAATTTTCATCGGGAAAAATGTAATTACCGACACACCCCTATTCTGCGTCGTGATTTTAGACGACGGCTTCTACCTGGACGAACTGGCGACACCCTTGTGTCAGCGAAAATATTGGTGACGGAATGTATTTTTGGCGACGGAAAATTACTGTCGCAAAAAACACATATTGTTGTAGTGAGCCGTTTAGAAGAAACAGTTTTCTCACTCCTTGGGCTTTGGGTCTTTTATTTTGGAAGGCCAACCCCTTTTACGTGGATAGCCATGTCTTCAGTGAAAGCCTCTCTTCAGTCTTGGATGGTGTTTGCAACATAATTCAGAGACATATGGGACGAGAGGGCAGACCAAGCAAAGAGCAATTGAGAGTTTATTGAACCGGTCTAACCGTTCGAAGAAGAGTTCAACTGGCAAAGAGGTTGTACAATATACGGGGTATGGAGGGCTCTCATGGTTTCCTATGTTTAGCCTGATTGTGGACCGTCTAGAACTGGTTTAGTTGCAGGTTTTCAGTTGGCCCATTGGTTCCAACCATTATTTTCTCAAATGGGAACTCACAAAATGAAAACTATTATGGTGAAGCTTGATATTATCATAAGCCAAGAATATTTTTCACTCTGCCATGATTTTCGGGGGTTCAAGGGCATTTCTTTTACCCAAATTTTTTTGAACTGGTTGTATTGGGGATAGTCTTATACTTTAGGTTTTAGGATTTCTCTTTGTATAGAGTGTAATCTCGTAAGGAGAGCATTGAGAGTTTGTAATTTCTTCATTAAATAGTGGAAACTGTGATTGTCACTTTGCCATTGGCATAGCTCATATATCTTGCGTGGGTGAACAACGTAAATCGTTGTGTTCTATTTTTACTTTCATTTTTTCTTTTGCTATCGTTTTTCTACTACGTTGTTAATTCTTAACAAGAATGAAATCTTTAACTCCTTCACCATGCATATGAATACACGTGTTTAAACAACATCTCACCTGTACTTTTTAATAGGAACGATCGTTATCCCATGATATTAACATGTAAATATCAAGAAATTAATTTTCTCCAATTACATCAACACAAAATTAGTATGCATATAATGTGATTTTATGCACCGATTTGGAAACCATATGTATTCTGGGTGGATGAGAACTACTCGTTGATGTAAACGCGATAGGAAAATTGTACAAGAAGAAATTCAAGGCTGAGATGTTATATAATTGCCGTTTTCTTAAAATTAGTATTTGCCCTATGTGGTGCGACTGGGTTTGTAATGCAAAGTTGGCTCAAGAGAAAACAGCTTAAGTGAAAGTGAAATTAGTAATAACAAATGTGCACCCATTTGATGCATCCCTTCGAGTACGTCGGAGTTGTGCTCATTCGATAAAAATTACGTGAACGTGAAATGTTTTAAAAATAGAATGAGAGTTTATGTCACACCCCAATTCCGACTGAACCAGAAGTGTGAATGAACTGTCTCCAAACCACGGCTCACTCTAGGATCTCAATAGACAGTGTCAACAAACCATTCCAAGCAATCTAACATAATCAGAGAGTAATAAATAGCAGCGGAATTAATAAATAAATGAACTGAGCTTTCTATTTGTAAATAAAATAATTATTCAATTATGCCATCATTCACAAACTTAAATAATAAATTATTACAATGTATTGTTTTTAAAATAAACCATCTCTAAAGGAACACACAGAATGAGCACTCGCATGAGGCGTCATGCTCCTCCTCTACTGCATGTATGTCAATAGCAGCGACTGTACCGTATGTTAGGGTAGCCATAAAGTCATCAACTGTATACCCTGCATTAAAAACTGAAAAGAAATAATATATATTCGGATGAGCTCACAACTTAGCTCAGTAAAGTACAAGACCAATGCAACATACAAAATGCATGAGATAACATTACAATTGGGTCAGGTATAACTTGCAAAATGCTATGGTAAGGTTTGGCGGCCACCGCACCTCCATGCACGAGAGTGTGAGCACACCCAACAGTCAAGCTACAATCCACACTATTGTTGTTGACCCACATCACTCACTCTGGTATAGAGATAGAGCTAGAGTCTGGTGGTCAGGCTACAATCCACACTACTGCGTCCTCCCCCTGATACCCTATACCGCACCAACACCTAAACCCCTGTTGGCAAGGGCTTACAAGTGGGTTCCGTTTCTAACCAGTCCTATATGTCAATACAGTATCTATGGCCCTACCCTAGCACAGCTCCCTACGACATAGAGATAGGGCTCGAGTTTGGTGGACAGGCGGAGCCACAATCACACGTCCTCCCCCTGATACCCTATTCGCACCAAGCCCGCTAAGGTAGACGGCGATAAGAAAAGGTGTTAGTGTGAGGATATATCCCGGGCTCCACTCCCCTTACATTCCACACACTAACTAAAAACATCCACATGCCTAAACAAACAACATCCTAGCATATGAATATGCATGAACAGATAATAGGAATTTAAAGAACTAAATGGCATATGAAATGCACAACCATCAAGCCATAAACACAGATACAAATGTGATCACAACAGTTTACTATTAATTAGTTAATTAAGGTTTGGGGTCTTGTCCCTTACCTGACGCGTGATTGCAAGTCTGTTCTACATCACAGGGTCTAATCACGCTGTCTACAGGTCCTACATGATCATACTCATAGGTTAGAATTAAATTATTAGGGTTACCGTTGGTCAGAACCAAGTTTGGCCAAGCAACCAGGCCTCGGTAAGCATACTGGTCACGGTACCGGTCTCAGTAGAGTGAGATCGGTATGTCCTGCGGTACATACCAGTCTCACTCTGAGCGAGACCGATATGTGCCTGCGGTATATACCGCAGGCCCATACGGCAGGACATTATAGTCCAGCCGATATGTCCTGCGGTATATACCACAGGACCATACCGCTGGACTTAGGTCCAACCGATATGTCCGGCAGTATATACCGCAGGACCATACCGTCGGACTTATTGTCCAACGGTATGGTCCGAGAGCTCGATCTCGGATATCCCTCCCCCGTCGATCATCGACTTGGTTTTTAGGGTTTTTCCTAAACCATTCTAAGGTCCAAATACTCGTTTAGCCATCTAGGTTTCGACTATTGCGTCGCATCATTCCTAGATTGGATCTTAATGAGAACTAGTGTCACACCCCAATTCCGACTGAACCAGAAGTGTGAGTGAATCGGATCTAAATCACGGTTCACACCAGGATCTCAATAGACCGTGTCAACCAATCATTCCCAAGTAGTCTAACATAATCAGAGAATAATACATAGCAGCGAAATAAAAATAAATGAACTGAGACCTATGTGGTAATTTAAAATAATTATTCAATTTATTCCAGGATCCATAAAATTTAAATAATAATTATTACAATGCTTTAATAGAAAATAAACCAATCACTGAGAGAAGACACAGAACGAGCACTCGCATGACTCATCATGCTCATCCTCCACTATCTGGGAGTCCAGGGCAGCCACCGTGTGCTGTAAGCTGGAGCAGTAATAAAGTCCTCCACCGTATACCCTTCATCAAGATCTGAAAAGAAATATATATATTTTTGGGTGAGCGCACAACTTAGCTTAGTAAGTACAAGACCAATGCAACATACAATATGCATGGGATAACATTACAATTTAGGTCAGGTATAACTTGCAAATATGCTATGGTAAGGTTTGGCGGCCACCGCACCTCTATGCATGAGAGTGTGAACACACCCAATAGTCAGGCACCTACCACACTACTGTTGTTGCCCCACATCACTCACTCCGATATGGAGATAGGGCTCGAGTCTGGCGGGCAAGAAGAACCACAATCCCACGTCCTCCCCCTGATACCCCACACCGTACCAATACCTAAACCCCTACTGGCAAGGGCTTGCAAGTGGGTTCCGTTTCTAACCAGCCCTAAATGTCAATACAGTATCAATGGCCTTACCCCAGCACAGCTCCCTACGACATAGAGATAGGGCTCGAGTCTGACGGGCAGAAAGAACCACATTCCCACGTCCTCCCCCTGATATCCTATTCGTACCAAGTCTGCAAAGGTAGATGGCGATATTACCCTACCCCAGCACAACTCCCTACGACATAGGGATATGGCTCGAGTCTGGTGGGTAGGAAGAACCACAATCCCACGTCCTCCCCCTAATACCCTATTCGCACCGAGTTTGCTAAGGTAGAAGGCGATACGAGAAAAGTGTTGGTTGTGGATATATCCAGGGCTCCACTTTCCTTCACATTTCACTCACCAACTAAAACATACACATGTCTAACATCCAACAATCCTAGCATATGAAATGCATGAATAGATAATAATAAGAGAAACAACTACATGGCATGTGAAATACACAGACATCAAGCAATCATTTTAAACATAATCTTATTCACAAAGGTTTACTGTTCTTTAATTAATTAGAGTTTGGGGTCTTGTCCCTTACCTGACGCGTGATAACAATCCCGCTCTGCGTCACATGGTATTCTCACGTTGTCTACAGGTCCTACACAATCATATTCATAGGTATGAATTAATTTATTAAGGTCATAGTTGGTCAGAACCTTGCCTGACCAAGCAAACAAGGTTCGGAAACCATACCGGTCGCAGGTACCGGTCTCAGGGGAGTGAGACCGGTATGTGCCACCGGTATGTATACCGGTTGCGGTATATATCGGTTGCACATATGTGAGACCGGTATGTGCCTCCGGTATACACCGCAGACCCATACCGCCGGACCTTGTGTCCAACCGGTATAGTCTGTGGTTTGGATCCGAGAGCAAGGTCTCGGATCTCCCTTCCTTGTCGATTATCGGCTAGGTTTTCTAGGGTTTCTCCTAACCCACGCTAAGGTCCAAGCATCCTAATGGCCTTCTGATTTCTGCTAGAACGCCGTATCAAACCAGATCAGATTTGAAAACAGAAAGATCTAAGTTTAAGATTGTCGCGCCGCTTCGCGGTTCCGATCTGATATCCTAATGTTACTAATAGTATAGAGCACTTATCGGCAGTGTTCATCAGTTGGCGGCGAGCTCCTCCAATGGAAACCTCCTTCCTGGGCAGTCTCTTCCTCCTTGCTCCTTCTCAGCTCTTCTCTAGACGGCTAGGGTTTGAGAAGGATCAATGGAGTGTGTTCATCTCTATAAATAGAAGAGGGCCGTTCTTGGGAAGGTTTTCCATGATTGAAAACTTTCCAAGTTTCCATTCGGAGTGAGGGACCCGTTGGAGTCCGTCTCCCGTAGAAAACAAAGTATACCGATCGCACATACCGGTCTGAGTGTCTCAGACCCGTATAGTCAGACTGGTATACCATACCGGTTGCACCATACCGGTCTGACTGACTCAGACCGGTATAGTCAGACTGGTATGAGTTTTTACCAATTTTGAGTGGTTCTCGTACCTGAAATTTTGCGTGGTTCGTCACCCGGCTTCGCCTTCCGATCCGGCTATGATTGGGACACCTGTCATCATATAAAACCACAATTTAGACCCGGCTTTAGAACACAGTTCTTACAACTCTACCACCCTTAAAAGAAATTTCGTCCTCGAAATTTGCATGTAAGTTTCACAACTAGGGTTTTGAACGTTCTAGGATTTTGGATCGTTGTGCCATTTCACGGCTCATATCCGAAATCCTAACATCAATAAGGAGGTCGAGCACTTATCGGTGTTTGTTGGATGGCGACGTGCTCCTCCAACGGAAAGATCCTTCTTGCGCGGTCTCATTCCTCCTTGCTCCTTCTCAGATCTCATCCAGACGGCTTAGGGTTTGATAAGGTTTGGAAGGATCTAAGGAGGGGTTGAGGTGCATATATATAGTGGGAGACCATTCTAGGAAGGTCTCCCACATCTAGAAATTTCCTAATTTTTTATTCGGAGAGTGGGACCCGCTGGAGTTCGTCTCCAGTCGATTTGCACATAGCGGTCGCATATACCGGTTTCACTCTGAGTGAGACCGAAACTGAGACCGGTATGTAAAAAGTATATTTTTACACCTTGTTTCTCATACCTGGATCTCGTGGTTCATCACCCGGCCTCACCTTCCGATCCGATTATGATTGGGAGACATGTCACAATATAAACTATGGGTTAAATTGGGTTTTCAGAGCACGGTTCTTACAGGTATGGTCGACCAGTATGCCTCCAGAAGACCATCAATTCGGTGTTCGCCTTCCGTCGGTCACCCCCTATTGGTTTTAGGGTTTCTCCTATGCATTCTAGGGCTGAGCAATGAGTTAGAGTTGTTTCATGTTCCATTCAAGTCTTAGTTTCGATGATCCTTAGCCTAGAATGCGAATTTAGGGTTCATCGACTGTATTAGGGTTTGACGGCAAATTTAAGGGTTTTAGATCAATACCTCACCTTGCATGGTATTGATCAATTCATGATTAATCATCTATAATGCTTAACTTAGAGGAAGGTTCAAGCACTTTCCGTTGGTTCGCAAGTAGGGTGTTCTTCGTCCAACGACAAACGACGGCTCCTCTCCCTCTTTCCTTGGCTCTTTCTCCTTCTTCGATCTCTTTCTCCTTTCTAGGGTTTGTGAGGATCAATGAAAGAGTTCTAAGGAGGTTTAAGGGTCTTTAAATAGACTAGGATAGATTTTAGGAAGTTTCCTTACGTTAGAAAAGTCCTTAGGCTCGATATTTGGAAAGTAGGACCCGTAGAGATTCGTTTTTGGATCTAAGTAGTCTGCCCGTGCAGACATACCAGTCGACCGGTACCATCGACCGGTATGAAATAATTATCATAAATTAGGTCCATTTTTGTACCTGGTTGTCATCCGTTCGTCCCGTCTGGCCCGGTGATGATTGGAAGACCTATTACGACATGAATTAAAGGTTTAGATCGGATTCATAAAGTACGGGTCTTAGGATCACTGAAAGCTAGCCCATATGTCACACCCCAATTCTGAACCAACCAGTATGGTGTGATGAACCGTCTATGATCCAACGGTTCAACCAGGATCTCGTATAGGCCGTGTCTATTTGATTAAACCAGATACAACCACAATCATAATCAAAGTAAATAAACAATAGCGGAAGTCTTTAATATTAATGAACTGAGTATCTAACAGTGATAACATAATTAATAATCCAATTATCTCCAAATGACTAAAGGCATAAAATAAAATAAATTAATCAATTACATATTTCGATAATCCAACAACTAAATCTATTAAAAAACACATGAGTTGCACTCGCACGACGAATCATGCACCTCCACCATAGCTTCCATGTCCATCGCAGCAACATGCCCGTATATGGATGCATTCATATAATCTTCCATAGTAGGACCTACATCATCAACTAAAAATATTCGACGTTGAAAGGATGAACACACATCATGGCTCAGTGAGCAAACAAAACAATGCAACAAACATATACATGCATTCAGTTCATATCTTTGGTCTGGTTTATAAGTTTGCAATGTACAATAGAAAGGATTGGTGGCCATCGCACCTCTATACATGAGTGTGTGAAGCCACCCATTGGATCAAACACCATTGTCGTTCCATATGCACCCATCAAGGAATAGAGATAGAGCTAAAGTGCCCGGATCAAACACCGCATAACACTTCCCCTGATGCCCTACCCATACCAACACGTAAGCCCCTATTGGCGAGGGCTTGCAAATTGGGCTCGCAACTAACCAATCCTAATGTCAAATTGTGTATCCAAGGCCTCACCCCAGCATCCCTCAATACGTCCATAGAGATAGAGCTAAGGCCCCCGACAGAGTCAGAGACTACACGGTCCGAGACCACCTCCCCTGATGCCCTATGACGTAATAGTTCTACTAAAGTAATGGTGATACGACGATGTTAGTGGGCAAGACTTAAGTAGAGATAGAGCTAGAGTTTGGTAACCAGGATGAACTACAATGTCATGTCCTCCCCCTGATGCTCCACTCGCATCAAGTACACTAACCACACACATACATTCACATGCCTATTCCTAGCATCACCATCATTATCATGTTATAAATATACAGAATTAAATATGCATGAACAGTAATAACAGGAATATTGGATGACATGTGAAATGCACATTACAATCATACAAGCATAGAATCATTCATGACAATGGACTCAATAAGTAAAACAGTTTATTATTAGCCAATTAATTTAGGTTTTGTTCCCTCACCTTTGGTCGATGGTAGTTCCTCGTTCAAGCTTTGTAAATCACTTTGAGACCACTTGAAAACCTAACAAATTTATATATTTTAAATTAGAATTTATTTCCAGCAATTCAGACTTCCAGAAACTGAGTGGTCGCAGGTGTGGCTGCACCTATGGTCTTAGTTTCTACGACCACAGGGTGTGTGGTTGCAAGGTATGGTCGCATACCATGCGACCACACATGCGACCACACCCTCCCTGGAACTTCCCGAGGGCATGTGGTAGACCATGTGTGTCTCGTGTGGTCGCATATCATGCGACCACACCCTCCCTGGACTTCTCGAGGGTGTGTGGTCGGTTATGTGTGTCTCGTGTGGTCGCATATCATGCGACCATACATGTGATGGTCGACTTTTCACTCCCAACTCAATTCTTTCATGTTTTGATTCCTTGGCTTATCATCATGATCCTTCCTATGATTATTCTATGGCTTAAAATTTATATTTTTGCACAATCCATCTCCCTAATAGATTAATTCCATGGATATCTCAGAATTTGTCCATGGTTTGATGATTGGGGTCTCACTTTGAATCCCTATCCCCTTCATGATCTATTCTAAGCATTCAATTGATATGGATAATATTTTCATACCTTAAACGTGTTGAAGATTTAGAGTTCTCTTTAAATTTCCTCCTCTTAGTCTTCCTCTTCAATTCTCCTTCTCTTCCTCCTCTTCCCTTTCTCTCTCTTTCGGTTTGAGTTCTAAAAGGATGAAAGAGGCTAAGGGACATCCTATATATAGAGAAAAACCCTCCATATAGAGTCCTACTTAGATTAGGAAAGAACCCCCTTCGGATTAGGAAGGTTTCCAAATCACAGAGTTTGTCTGAGTTCGTGTAGTCGCAGGTGTGGTCATAGGACCCGTCGACCACACAGTCAAAAACTGTGACCACACGTCCCAGACTTCTGTGGTCGCTTTATTCTGAGGTGTGGTCGACCACAGCTTTTTAGGTATGCGACCACACGCTCCTAATTAACTGATTTTAGGTTCAATTTTATACCTGGTCTTGTGGTTTCTTCACGTACTTGGTCTACTTGGCCCGACCATGATAGGAAGACCTAATACAAGGTGGTAAGACCGGTTAGTACGATACGGGTTTTACACCATATCACCAAATGCCTCTCCACATCAAACAGGGCTAAGTGGGCTAAGTTCATAAATCGACCCCCTTCCACTTTCTTTCGATCAAATCTTAGATATTGTACCTCTGCTTCGACGGATCAGAAGCAAAGCTAATCATGAACTCGAGGAACTTTAGTGCGAACCATGATAACTACAAGAAAAGAGAATAAGAAAATAAGTTTAAAAAATTATAAAATTGGACAGCATAACAACGTAAATTGGGAAAAAGTCTCACTTTCACCCAAACATTGGGCAAGAGGACTTACATAGGTCCCAAACCATCTTGCAAAGCTCGTTCAACCGACAATTGCAATTAAATAGGTCGAATTCGAGAAAATTTTGAAACTAGAGGAAAACCCACAAATTCTAGGTCAAAATTGGGATTTTTTGCATTCTTGCCAAACCCACCGAAGAAACTCGAATTTTTTTGACGGCTTTCATCTGTTGGGTAGCCAATAGCAATAGCCCCCAATAAAAATCAAATTTTTACGATCGAGTAGATGTTAATTTGAAGAAAGCTTTATATATGGAGAAAAATCTAGATATGAAAGCTTAAAAAGGAGGAAAGAATAGAGAACATACCTCAAGGAATGGAATGTAGATCGTCGATCGATGAAAAAATCATCAAGCTCGTACGATTGACACTGTAGCAACCCAGTGGTGGTGAGCTGAGTTGAGACCGTAGGAGAAAGAAGGAGAAATGAAAGGGAAATCTCAGAAAAATAGGTTTTAAAATTAATTTTGAATCATACAATCGCACAATTCGACCAAAACGATCGACCGTGTCATCGACCGTATAATCGACCATAAGGTCTCGGGAAGTTGCCAGGGTTCTGATGGTAGAACCTATGGTCACGCAACATGCAACTGTAGGCCATCGACCGTATGACTGACTACTGTTTGCTTTTGATTCTATTAGAACTATTGCCTCTTAATTTTGTTTCTTCTCTCGTCTCCCATTGTGAGACTAACCCAATACTACCATTCTGTCTTGTCTCACAGGTGTAGCTTTTTCAATACCATTTTACCCACAAGTTTAAATGAGTGGGCGTAGAGTTAGCAAAAGGAGATAGAATGCAAACCCACCTCCACCACCTATGGAACCAATGACAACGAAGGTTAGGAAGGACAGGAAGGAAATGTTGGGAATCAAAATACTGCGTCTCAGGATGTTTACACCCAAGCCAACCCAACCAACTTACCTGCACCACCTACAAACTTGGCTACTGTAGTAATGAATTTGGCACAACATGTCACACCCCAATTCCGACTGAACCAGAAGTATGAGTGAACTGTCATTGAACCAATGATTCATACCAAGATCTCAATAAGACCGTGTCCACTCATACAAATCATTGCACATAACCATAATCAAAATACAATTAGATACATCGAAAGTCTTAAATTAAATAAAATGAGTTCTCTATTGATAATTTAAATAAAATATCCAATTATTCAAAACACCAGAATGTAAATAATTATCCTTACATCATTTGTAAATCCAACTGAAAATAAATAAAATAAACGAATCCAATATCCTAGAGGTACACGTAGAAAGGGCACTCGCATGAAGTGTCATGCTCGTCCTCCCCTGCTTGTACTTCTAAAACAGCAACACCTCCATATGCTGGAGCATCCACATAGTCCTCAACAGTGTAACCTGCATCAACATCTAAAAACATGTATAGACATAAGGGTGAGCTCACAACTTAGCTCAGTAAGATAATCAGACTATGCAACACAAATCATGCATGAGTAACATTCACATTATGGTCTAGTTTTAAGTTTGCAATGTGCTATAAAAAGGATTGGCGGCCACCACACCTCTATACACGAGTGTGTGAATCCGCCCAATGGATCAAACACCACTATCATCCCACATGCACCCATCATGGAATAGAGATAGAGCTAAAGCGTTCGGATCAAACACCGCCAATACTTCCCCTGATGCCCTACCCATACCAATACGTAAGCCCTTATTGGCGAGGGCTTGCAAACTGGGCTCGCAATTAACCAATCCTATATGTCATCACAGTAGGCCCTATCCTAGCACAGCTCCCTACGGCATAGAGATAGAGCTAGAGTCTAGTGGCCAAGTCGGAGACCACAGTGCCACTTCCTCCCCCTGATACCCTACCCGCACCAAGCATGCTAAGACAGAAACGATATGAAAAGGTGCTAGTGTGAGAAATGATCCCAGACCCCAGCCCCTTCCCATTCTACACACCAACGAAAACAATCACATGCCTAATAGTCACATCCTAGCATAGCGAGTATACATGAACAATATAATAACTGAAAGTAATGATGACATGTGAGTATGCACAAATACCATTCCATAGAATCATAATTATTAACAACGTTTTACTGTTATTAAGTTATTAGGGTTTAGGTTCGATTCTCTTACCTGATGCTTGATTGCTAGCTTGCTCCGCATCACAGAATCCAAACTCATTATCACAAGGTCCTACATGGTGTTACGGTTGAATTAGAATAATTTTCTTAGGGTTTACGTTGGTTAAAAAATCAACTAGGTCAAAAACACTCCCACAGTGCATACCAGTCGAACGTACTGATCGCGGAACTGTGGGGAAAGGTGTGATCGGTATGATCGACCGGTCCCCACAGACCAGTCCCCGAGAGGTACCAGTCGCAGTTTCGGTCGCATATGGTGCGATCGATATGGTCAATCGGTATGCCTTCGAAAAACCATCAATTCGGTGTTCGCCTTTCGTCGGTCACCCCCTATTGGTTATAGGGTTTCTCCTATGCATTCTAGTTTTGAGCAACGAGTTAGAGTTGTTTCATGTTCCATTCAAGTCCTATTTTCGATGATCCTCAGCCTAGAAAGCGAATCTAGGGTTCATCGACTGTATTAGGGTTTTACGATAATTTTAAAGGTTTTAGATCAATACCTCACCTTGCATGGTATTGATCATTTCAAGATCAATCATCTATGACGCTTAACTTAGAGGAAGGTTTAAGCACTTACCGTTGGTTCGCAAGTAGGGTGTTCTTCGTCCAATGGCAAACGACGGTTCCTCTCCCTCCTTCCTTAGCTCTTTCTCCTTCTTCGATCTCTTTCTCCTCTCTAGGGTTTGTGAGGATCAATGAAAGAGTAAGGAGGTTTAAGGATCCTTAAATAGAGTAGGATAGAGTTTAGGAAGTTTCCTTATGTTAGGAAAGTCCTTAGGCTCGATATTTGGAAAGTGAGACCCGTAGAGATCTATTTCCAGATCTAAGTAGTCTGCCCATGCAGACATACCTGTCGACCGGTACCATCGACTGGTATAAAATAATTATCATACATTAGGTCCATTTTTGTACTTGGTTGTCATTTTTTCATCCCGTCTGGCCCGGTGATGATTGGAAGACCTATTACGACATGAATTAAAGGTTTAGATCGGGTTCATAGAGTGCGGGTCTTACAACTCCCCCACCCTTAAAAAAAATTCGTCCCCAAAATTTGTATGTAGGTTTCATAACTCCCCCACCCTTAAAATAAATTTTGGCCTCGAAATTTATATGTACCTTGTTCATCGAAAAGGTTAGGGTATTCCTTTCGCATCGCGTTCTCTTCCTTCCAAGTGATTTCTTCTACATCTTGGTTTTTTCAATGCACTTTCACATAATGGAAATCTTTGCTTCGGAGATGTTGTACCTTTCGGCTTGTGAGCATCACAGGTACCACTTCAAATGTCAAGTCCTCTGTCAAGTCTGGTGGGTTTGCTGTCAAGATGTGCGATGGATCCCTGACATACTTCTTCAACAAAGAAACATAAAACACATCATGAACGCTTGACATGGATGGTGGTAGAGCCAGTTGATATGCCACATTACCACATCTGGTCAAAATCTCATATGATCCCACATACCTGGGGCATAACTTTCCCTTCTTACCAAACCGTTTCAGACCTCGCATAGGTAATATCTTCAAGAACACCTTATCACCCACTGCAAACTCCAGATCTCGACGATAGTTATCTGCATAGTGTTTTTGTCGAACTTGAGCTGTCTTCACTCTTTCCTTAATTTGATCCATCGCTCGACAAGTTTCTTCGATGAACTCCAGTCCTACAATCCTTCTCTCTCCCACCTCATTCCATAATAGAGGTGTACGACATTTCCTCCCAAAGAGTGCCTCATATGGAGCCATTTGGATCGTAGCCTGGTAACTATTGTTATAAGCAAACTCGATGAGCGATAGCTTCTCGTCCCAAGCTCCTTTGAAATCTAGGGCATACGCTCGGAGTATATCCTCCAATATTTGAATAGTTTTTTCTAACTGCCTGTCTGTCTGATGATGAAAGCTATGCTAAACTTCAACTTGGTTCCCATGGCTTTCTGTAATCCTTTCCAGAACTTGATGTAAAACGAAGATCTCTGTTAGATACTATACTTTCTGGGATGCCATGAAGTCTGACTATATTATCCACGTATAGCTTGGCCAGCTTGTCCATGGTATACTGAGGTTTGACAGTGATGAAGCGAGCTGTCTTCGTAAGTCGATCGACTATAACCCAGATTGCATCCACCGATCTTGGTGTCAAGGGTAGGCCAGTGACGAAATCCATTGTGATACAATCCCACTTCTATGCTGGCTCTGGTAATGGTTGTAGCAAACCTGCGGGTCTCTGCCTTTCTACTTTAACTTGCTGGCAATTCAAACATTGGAATACGAATCGAGCTACATCCGCTTTCATACCCTTCCACCAATATAGTCTTCTTAAATCGTGGTACATCTTGGTGCTTCCTGGATGTACCAAATATGGGGTGTAATAAGCTTCTGTCATAACTCTATCTCTGATATTTGAGTTCTCACTCTCAGGTATACATAATCGTCCATGATACCTGAGTACCTTGTCTGAATCCAAGGTAAAATCATGGTTGCTTTTACCCTTCTCTAGATCTTTTTGCACAGTCTTGAGGTGTGGATCCTGTAGGATTGCTACTTTGACCTCATCTATTAGATCCGATGAGATCTTCAAAGCTGCAAACATCAATATGAACTTATGAATTTAGCCCTGTTCCACTAGATCTCTTGCAGTCTCTAATATATGCTCTTTATCATTCTCTATTGAGCTTGAGGCTGTAGCACACAGTGCAGCATTTGTACTAGGTCCTTCCTTAGGTTTCAATGCCCACTTTATGCTTAAGACATCAGCCACAACGTTTGCCTTACCCAGATGGTACTGGATGTCACAATCATAATCTTTTAATAGCTCCAGCCATCTCCTCTGTCTCATATTCAAGTCCTTCTGAGTAAAATGGTAAGTTAAACTCTTGTGATCCGACTTAATCTGAAACTTTTCACCATAAAGGTAGTGCCTCCAAGTCTTGATTGCCTGAATGACCACTGCTAACTCCAGATCATGCGTAGGATAGTTCTTCTCATGCTCTTTTAACTGTCTTGATGCATAGGCAATCACATGTTCTCCTTGCATCAACACACATCCAAGACCAAACCCAAAGGCATCCGTATATAGGGTAAACGGCAAGCCTGGTGCTGGGATGGTCAAGATAGGTGCAGAGACTAGTCTTGACTTCAAAGTCTGAAAGCACTTCTCACACTCATCTGTCTATATAAACTTTTCTCCTTTCTTGGTTAGTCTGGTAAGTGGAACGGCTATTCTTGAGTAGTCTTCCATGAATCTTCTATAGTAACCGGCCAATCCAAGGAAACTACGATTCTCTGCAACTAATTTCGGTGCATCCCATCCTACTATAGCTGCGATCTTGCTTGGATCTACTTTGATACCGTCTGCAGATACTACATGACCCAAGAAGGCCACTTCCTTCAGCCAAAATTCATATTTTTTGAACTTAACGTAAAGCTTCTCCCTTCTCAGCCGTTGTAGGGCTGCTCTCAAGTGTGTTGCATGAGCCTCCCTGTCCTTTGAGTAGACCAAGATGTCGTCAATCAATACGATGACCAAAGTGTCCAACATGTCATGAAACACTCGGTTCATCAGTTCCATGAATGACGCTGGAGAGTTAGTCAACCCGAATCACATTACAAGGAACTCATAATGCCCATACCTTGTTCTGAAAGCAGTCTTGATCTTCAATTGGTGATACCCTGATCTAAGATCAATCTTCGAGAAAACCTTTGCACCCTGCAACTGATCGAACAGATCATCAATCCTAGGCAAAGGGTATCGATTCTTGATAGTTAACTTGTTCAACTCTCGGTAGTCGATACATAGTCGTACGCTATCGTCCTTCTTCTTTACAAACAATACAGGTGCTCCCCATGACGATATGCTTAGTCGTATGAAACCCTTATCTAGTAGTTGTTGTAACTGGGTCTTCAACTCTTTTAATTTTATAGGGGCCATCCTGTACGGTGCCTTAGACACCGGCGTTGACCTTGGCATGAGGGCTATCACGAACTCTATAGCCCTGTCTGGTGGTAAACCTGGTAGATCCTCTGGAAATACATCTGAAAACTCTCGTACCACATCTAGATCTTCCATCTTTGGCACCTCTGCAGTGATGTCAACCACAGACACTAAGTACCCCACTCTTCCCTTCTCTAAGCATCTCTTAGCTTTTAGGGTAGAGAGGATCAGTTTCCGCTTCCTAGGTAACTTGGTTCCAGTCAAGCTAAACTCATTTCCCTTATCATCCTTAAAAACAAGTTTTCTTTCGCCACATAGTAATCTAGCTAAATGATGGCTTAGCCAATCCATTCCCAAAATGACATCAAAGTCTGCCATCTCGAGTTGAACCAGATTTGCTTATAGGTTTCGTCCCTCAATACTAACTGAACACGACCCATAGCATTCATTCAACGCCACTTCTACTCCCAACGGAGAGTGAACTATCAAGCTTGGGGTTAAGGACTTGACAGGTAATTCCATTCGCTTCCCAAAAGACATAGAAACAAAGGAGTGTGTGGCCCCATAGTCGAAGAGTACTCTGGCGGGTACACCAGCTATATCTACAGTTCCTGAAAATTACTTCTCCCTTAGTTCTACATGCTCATACATAACAAAACAGTAAGCAAAATAGTAAGGGACGGAATCATACCAGTAACCACATTAGGTGATGCGGCTGCCTCTTCAGTGGTGACTGCAAATATCTTCCCTTGTTGTGGCAGTTGCTTTCTAGGTAGAGTACAGGTCTTTGCATAATGGCCCAATTGTTGGCAGTTGAAACATTTGACGTTTGGGTTTTGTCCAGCTACCTATGATAGTGGTGGTGCAGTAGTTTTCCTTGCTGGCACCACAGTAGACTGAGCCCTGTATGGGCAGAATGGTCTAGTGTTCCCTCCACCCAAAGTCTTAGGAGCAGGCCTCTTCAGTCCCCTGATTTGAGAAAAGAAGCTGTCTCTTTGGCTTGATTCAATCACCCTAGCAATCTGCACAGCCTCGTTATACACCTTCTTTTCCAAACCCAAGACGTACTCCCGGATACTACCTCGCAATCCCATGGTGAACCTACGGGTCTTGGTTTCCTCCTCTTGCATGCTTACTGGAGCGAAGAAAAATAGCCCTTCGTACCTCTGTTGGTACGCATCAACAGTCAAATGGGATTGTTGAAGGTTAAGGAATTCCTTCTCCATTTGATCACGTAAGGTCTTAGGAAAGTACTTATCAAAGAAGGCTCCCTTGAATATTTCCCAAGTGATCTAGGTGTGCTTCATCTCCAAGTATGTCTGGGTAGAATTCCACCAGGCATTAGCATCTCCCTTGAGCATGTGCGTAGCAAATAGCACCTTCTCATCCTCCGTGCAAGTCATCAGACGGAAGTTCTTCTCCGTCTCAGCAACCCACTGTGTAGGCCATAGTGGTTTTCCTGGTTTCCATGTGAAGGTAGGGGGTTTCAATTTCAAAAACCTATCCACCGCTCAGCTTAGGTCATTCTGCCCCTGTGCATTTGTTCCATACCATAGTGGTGGGTACGAATAGATCCCTTGATAAGCAGACGACGTTGGAATTTAGTGTGGTAGTTGTGGGTTCTGTCATTGGCTCATCGGCCCATTGCTACCATCCACTGGCAGTGTGGCATTATTTCCCCCAAACTCAGGCGTACCTTCTATAGGAATATATCCTAGTGGCCTGAACATCTTCAGCATCTCGTGTAAGAACGCCTTCTATTGAGCTTCCATCTGGTAGACCAGATTTGTCACTATTGTCTCAGAATTGGTGTGAGGAGGGCCTAGTAGATTTGTTGGAGCTCTGTGACTCTGCCCTTCTCCACTATTTCCCATTGGTGTCCTGTTCTTATCATCCCTCATTGGGGTTCCACCGTCTGGGTTCAGGTTTTGCTCACCAACGTTTCCTGCTTCTACATTGTCCTTGACTTGATGCTCCCTTGAGTGGAGACGTTTCCATGAACCTCTGCGACCATTTCCGCCGGCCATCTCAGATTAGTCTTTCCTGTTTGGATCTGAGAAGAAGACATAACACATGAGGTACATTCGAATAGTCATAATAGTGTTAGTCTTTAACAAGTGCAAGGCGAAAATCGTAATAGAAGCTTTAAATCAAAATTTTCTGGCCTTGGAATACATGTCCGGTCGCAACATACCGGTCACGGCACTGTGTATTGTAGGGCGACCGGTATGTCCAGGCGGACAAACCTCTCGGGGCTCCCAAGAGGTACCGGTCAATGTACCGGTCGCGCCTCTGTATGGTATAGTGCGACCGGTATGTTCGACCGGTCAGCACCCTGCTATGGCCGGGAGGTACCGGTCGCAGGTACCAAGGGGTACCGGTCAACCGATATAGGAAAAACCGTCGACCGGTATGCCCTGAAAAACTTTAAAATCGTGAAAAGTGAGTCTTTTCTCACTTTTCTCCTTTACTTTCTCTCCGGTGATGATTCCTCTCTGACTTGGTGAGTTGCTACAGTCCGACTGGTGACTTTAGGAGCGATTCTCTTCCGATCAAGACCTTGAACATCATCTCCAAGTAAGGTTCTTCCTTCCTCTCTTCCTTTTACATCGTTTCTTCATGGTTTCTTGCCCAAATACTAGATTTTTTTTGGTTTAGAAGATTCTAACCGTAAGAACTCTTTTCCTTCGGCATAAAAAGAGTTTAGGGACCTCTATGAACAAAAGCCCTCAACTTATTTGAGGTTCCACCGTGTGGTTTTCTCAAAATTGAAATTTTTGGGATTTTTTACCTAGGTTTTGGTCAAAACTCAATTTTTCTTGAAATTATTGAATTTCTTGCTTGTTTGATGATTGTTTGGTTTCCATATGTTGTTAGATTGTTACGTAAGTCCTCCTACCCAGATTTTGGGTGAGTTCGAGGCTTTTGCTTTAAATACTGTCGTTATGCTGTTGAAATTTCAAAAATTTTAACACAATCTCATTGTTTTGTTTTGTTTTGTAATTCACAATGTCTTAGCGTCGAGGTGCTGGTAAGCATGCGTATGCTTCGGGCATGAACCATCCTCACCCGTCGGTTTCATAGTTTGATGAATGGTGGTTTCGTTCGGTGGCAGCGCAGGCCCGTTTTCCATGGTTCGAAGAGAAGAACATAGAATCTGATCGCTGTGTAAACCTGGAGCAGCTACAACGATTCGATGTTGAAGCAACATTTGGTGCACTTGGGTGGCTACCCGTTATCACTTACACAATGACTACCCGACCCAACTTGGTCAAGCACTTCTACTCTAACCTTGAGGTCGAGGGGAATGTTAACGACTTCAGCCATGGTAGGGACCTCCGCCTAACCAGCTTTGTCAAAGGTGTCCCCATATCCTTCGATACTCACCAGCTCGTTGATCTATTGGGAATTCCTAATGATAGTGACTTGGTTTACTGTGCTCCCAAAATGAAGGGCTTCTTTACTGATGATCTGCCCCAGGAGGTTGCAGAGCAGATCCTTAACCCAGGGGCGCCCATGAAAGCTGCCAATTTGAGATCTGTTCCTTGAGTATATTGCCGCATTATCCAGCATGACATTGTTCCTCAGCCACTATAGTGAGTTATCTCAGCTCACCCAGTAGCTGACTTATTGTGTCTGCACATGGGAGCGGGTCTATCTTCCTTACATTATCATCAGGACCATGCGTTAGGCTACCATGCCCGACCAGATAAGCAACCTTCCTTATGGCCGGCTTATCACTACACTCCTGCGGTGCTTACGAGTGGACATAAGGGATGAGAATACGATCGATGACACCATGACATTAGACATTGACTGGGATGCCATCGTCCGGATGAAGATGGATAACCTGCTGACTAGTGATGAGGAGCTAGAGGCTCGTCCTCGTCCGCTTAGGAGGGTAGCAGCACCAGCAGCAGCAGCAGCAGCCAATGCAGTTTTTGCGGAAGAGGTAGGGGATGATGATGATCAGATGGAGGACGTCCCTGCATCAGAACCGCAGCCCATACCTGCAGCGGGACCATCCCAGCCTCCTCCTGATACCGTGATGGGTATGTTTATGGAGATTCGGGATGCCCAGCGTGAGATGAACCGTGACCTAGGGCGTCTCTCTCGCAGCCTCAGAGTCATGCAGGAGCAGGTACACTGGCTCAGGGTCGCTTATGAGCGTGATTATGACATTGCTGACCCTATTCCTCCTATGCCCCCAACCCCATGATGGACCACCTTATTTTTCTCTCTCATGATACAATTTATTATAACAGGATAACTGTCTGGTTGTAGACTATATCCTGTGGTACAATTAACTCTTCCACTCCTAGAAGGTTTTATGTTTTTTTTTTTACTCTCTGATACAATTTTTCTTCTTACTTGTTATGAAAATTTATGATCATTCTTTCTTGCTATTATGGTCTCCTAACTAGAGCATGTCTGTTTATTAGGTTCTCACTTTTAATACAGTACATTATGCTCTTTAGTATTTAGTCTCAGGCATCAAGCAAGTGCTTAAGGTGCGTTTTTATTAAGGCTTTTAATTTTTCCTATCTCAATTCATTGACTTAGTCAAGTGCATGTATGGTCTGTTGGACAGAGCCAAAGAGCTCTGATACCAAGTTGTCACGCCCCAATTCTGACAAAACCAAAATTGTGAGTAAACCATCACTGAACCAATGGTTCACACCAGGATCTCAATAAGACTGTGTCCACTCATACAAACCATTGCACATAACCATAATCATAATATAATTAAATACAACGAAAGTCTTAAATTAAATGAAGTGAGTTCTCTATTGATAATTTAAATAAAATATCTAATTATTCAAAACACCAGAACGTAAATAATTATCCTTACATCACTTGTAAATCCAACTGAAAATAAATAAAATAAATGAATCCAATATCCTAGAGGTAGATGCAGAAAGGGCACTCACATGAAGAGTCATGCTCGTCCTCCCATGCTTGCACTTCTAAAGCAGCAACACCTCCATATGCTGGAGCATCCATGTAAGACCCGTATCGAACTAACCGGTCTTACCACCTTGTACCAGGTCTACCTATCATGGTCGAGCCAAGTTGACCAAGTGCGTAAAGAAAATCACAAAACCAGGTATGAATTTGACCCTAAAACAGTAAATATGAGGGTAGGGTCGCATGCCTAAACAAGTAGGGTCGACCCCACCTCAACAGAGTCCAACCCATGACTTTTCAGTCCTAGGGTCGGATGACTTAAGACCCTAGGGGTCGACGGATCCCGCGACCCTAGCATCGACCCTATGGTGACAGACTGAAACCGTGAATTAGGAAACTTTTCTAATTTCAGGGAGTCCTTTCCTAATCTCAATGGGACGTATTTTGGGAGGTTTGCCTCTATAAATAGGATGTCCCTTAGCCTCTTTCACTCCTTTTGGAACCCTAATTGAAAGTGAGAGAAAGAGAAGAGAAGGAAGAGAAGAAGAAAAGAAGGAGAATTTGAGAAGACAACTAAAGAGAAGGAATTCAGAGAAATCTCTGAATCTCAGCAACCCTAAGGTATGAATACATTCTCCATGAACTATGTAAGACCCTAGAATAGTTTATGAAGAAGTTAGGGTTGGGAGAAACCAAATCATCTACCCATGGATGAGTTTCGAAGGAATCCATGAAAGTAATCATCATAGACAATGGAAAGTGTGTAAAGATCATAGTTATGAGCCATAGAACATTTTTAGAATGGACCTACGAGACTACATGATCGACCCCATGCTCTCGGGAAGTCCAGGGAGGCTGTGGTCGCACATAGGGTCGATGGGTAACCGACCCTATGACCGACCCTACACCCTGGGGTCTCAGATACCTGCGACCCTAGCTATACAGCAAGCTTAAAATTGTTGGAATTAATTCTAATTAAAATCTATCTACTTGCTAGGTTATCCTAGTGATATAAAAGTGGTTCTTAAAGCTGAACGAGGATCTACACTCAATCAAAGGTGAGGGAACAAGACCTAAATTAATTGGCTAATAATAAACTATTTTTGTTTATTGAGTCCAATGTCATGTATGATTCTATGATTGTATGATTGTAATGTGCATATCATATGTCATCTACTATTCCTGTTATTACTGTTCATGCATATTTAATTTTGTTTATTATAACATGATGATGATGATGATGCTAGGAATAGGCATGTGAATGTATGTGTGTGGTTAGTGTACTTGATGTGAGTGGGCATCAGGGGGAGGAAGTGACATTGTGGTTCATCCTGGTCACTAGACTCTAGCTCTATCTCTACTCAAGTCTCGTCCAGTAACATCGTCGTATCGCCATTACCTTAGCAGAACTAATACATCGTAGGGCATCAGGGAGGGACGTGACATTGTGGTTCAGCCTGGTCACCAGAGCCTAGCTCTATCTCTATGGATGTATTGAGGGATGCTGGGGTGAGGCCTTGGATACACTGTTTGACATTAGGATTGGTTAGCTATGAGCCCAGTTTGCAAGCCATCGCCAATAGGGGCTTACGTATTGGTATGGGTAGGGCATCAGGGGTAGTGTCATGCGGTGTTTGATCCGGGCACTTTAGCCCTATCTCTATTCCATGGTGGGTGCATGTGGGGGTGGCAATGGTGTTTGATCCATTGGGCGGTTTCACACACTCGTGAATAGAGGTGAGGCGGCCTCCAAACCTTTCTATAACACATTGCAAACTTATGAACCAGACCAAAGATATGAATTGAATGCATGCATATGTTTGTTGCATTGTTTTGTTTGCTCACTGAGCCGTGATGTGTGTTCACCCTTTCGACGTCAAATGCTTTTAGTTGATGATGCAGGTACCACGGTTGAAGATTATATGAATGCTCCGATGTATGGACATGCGGCGGCAATGGATGCTGAAGTTTTGATGGAATCGCATGATTCGTCATACGAGTGCAACTCTTGCATTTTTTATTAGGTTTTATTCAAATTATACAAACGATGTAATTGATTAAATATTTTATTTATGTCTTAGTATTTTGAAGATAATTGAACAATTAATTTATGTTATCATCTTTAGACTCTTAGTTCATTTAATATTAAAGACTTCTGCTATTGTATATTTACTCTGATTATTGTTGTGTATGTGTATGGTTTAAGCAAACGGACACAGCCTATTCGAGATCCTAGTTAAACCGTTGATTTATTGGCAGTTCATCACACCATTCTGAATAGTGTAGAATTGGGGTGTAACAATTCACATAGTCCTCGACAGTGTAACCTGCATCAACATCTAAAAACATGTATATATACAAGGGTGAGCTCATAACTTAGCTCAGTAAGACAATCAGACAATGCAATACACATCATGCATGAGTAACATCCACATTATGGTCTGGTTTTAAGTTTGCAATGTGCTATAGAAAGGATTGGCGGCTACCGCACCTCTATACATGAGTGTGTGAATCCACCCAATGGATCAAACATCACTGTCATCCCACATGCACCCACCATAGAATAGAGATAGAGCTAAAGCGTTCGGATCAAACACTGCCAACACTTCCCCTGATGCCCTCTACCCATACCAATACTTAAGCCCCTATTGGCGATGGCTTGTAAACTGGGCTCGCAACTAAACAATCCTATATGTCATCACAGTAGGCCCTATCCCAGCACAGCTCCCTACGGCATAGAGATTGGGCTAGAGTCTAGTGGTCAGGCCAGAGACCACAGTGCCACTTCCTCTCCCTGATACCCTACCCGCACTAAGCATGCTAAGACAGAAATGATACAAAAAGGTGCTAGTGTGAGGAATGATCCCAGACCCTAGGCCCTTCCTATTACACACATCAACGAAAACAATCACATGTCTAACAATCACATCCTAGCATAGTGAGTATGCATGAACAATATAATAACTGAAAGTAAAGATGACATACGAGTATGCACAAACATCATGCCATAAAATCATAATTATTAACAACATTTTACTGTTATTAAGTTATTAGGGTTTAGGTCCGATTCCCTTACCTAACGCTTGATTGATAACTTGCTCCGGGTCACAGAATCCAAACTCGCTATCACAAGGTCCTACACGATGTTAGGGTTGAATTAGAATAATTTTCTTAGGGTTTACGTTGGTCGAAAAACCAACTGGGTCAAAAACACTCCCACAGTGCATATCGGTCGCACGTACCGATCATGGCACTGTAGAGAAAAGTGTGACCAGTATGGTCGATCGGTCCCCACAGACCAGTCCTCGAGAGGTACCGGTCACAGTACCGGTTGCATATGGTGTGACCGATATGGTCGACCTGTATGCCTCTGGAAAACCATCAATTTGGTGTTCGCCTTCCGTTGGTCACCCCTATTGGTTCTAGGGTTTCTCCTATGCATTCTAGTTCTGAGCAATGAGTTAGAGTTGTTTTATGTTCCATTCAAGTCCTAGTTTCGATGATCCTCAGCCTAGAACGTGAATCTAGGGTTCATCGACTGTATTAGGGTTTGATGGTAATTTTAAAGGTTTTAGATCAATACCTAGCCTTGCATGGTATTGATCAATTCAAGATTAATCATCTATAATGCTTAACTTAGAAGAAAGTTCAAGCACTTTGCGTTGGTTCGCAAGTAAGGTGTTCTTCGTCCAACGACAAACGACGGCTCCTCCCCTCCTTCCTTAGCCCTTTCTCCTTCTTCGATATCTTTCTCCTCTCTAGGGTTTGTGAAGATCAATGAAAGAGTTCTAAGGAGGTTTAAGGGTCCTTAAATAGACTAGGATAGAGTTTAGGAAGTTTCCTTACGTTAGGAAAGTCCTTAGGCTCGATATTTGGAAAGTGGGACCCACAGAGATCCGTTTCTGGATCTAAGTAGTATGCCCGCGCAGGCATACCGATCAACCGGCACCATCGACCGGTATGAAATAATTATCATACATTAGGTCTATTTTCATACCTGGTTGTCATCCGTTCATCCCTTCTGGCCCCGTGATGATTGGAAGACTTGTTACGACATGAATTAAAGATTTAGATCGGGTTCATAGAGTGCGGGTCTTACACAGAAAGTGCAGCATATACTGTAAATGCAAACCAACATTCAAGTTGCTATGGAAATTGCTTCCCTAGTTGCCAACACAACACATCTACCTATAGGGCAAGCTAGTACCGTACCTTGGGGTAGAAACACGGTACCCTAAGCATTGCAAACACCAGTTGTCCAAGCACAAGTGCAGAATCCTGAAGCACCGCAAGGCGGGTACAACCAAGGTAGTTATCAGTACCAACCGTCCATGTATGGAGCTCGTGCACAGTATCAGCTTGATCACTCCAGACTGATCGAGTGTTTTCTAAAGATGAAGCCGAGGAAATTTACTGGTAAGCCGTCGGATCCTTTGTGTCCAGCCCACTGGATCGACAAAATGGAAAGAAACTTTATGATGATGACTGTCAACGAAGAAGAAAAAGTATTATGTGCGACATTTATGCTGAAAGGTGATGCACATCACTGGTGGAAGTTCACTCGGAGTTATCTGTTGACAAAGCACACTTAATTAACTTGGGATATCTTCAAAGAAACTTTCTTCAAAAAATATTTTCCCAGGAGTTTCAGGGATCAGATGGAAAAGGAGTTCTTGAGTCAATATCAAGGTTCAATGTCGGTAGACGCTTATCAATAGTGTTATGAAGAGTTGTTCTTCTTCACTCCCTCCAGCATGCAGGAGGAAAATAATCAAAATCAGATAGTTCGTCATGGGACTTAGGAGATGCATTCTTGAGCATGTATTGGGACTAAAAAAGAAAATATATAATGAAATAGTACATATTGCTTGAGTTTTGGAGTCAAGCCAAAGGGAGAGCTACCTACTTTGCCCAAAATAGGGGTATCAAGAGGTATAATGGAAACTCATTCAATGGAGGAAACTCCAAGACATTTAAATCCTTCCGCACTCAAGGCTTCAATACTGCATCTAAGACTACTCCAACAACTCAATCGCAACTGAAGCAGGCCAATGCTGGAGTCAAATGCTTTAATTGCGATCAAATAGGGCATTATTGAAGAGATTGCCCTAAGCCAAGGAAGCAGCTACAACAAGAAAAGGTTTATGCTGTTACTTCTGAGGATGCTGCGGCATCGTCTTATGTGGTCACAAGTATGATTCAACCTTTTGTTTTGAAATACCTTGTATGCGCATGTAGACTAAATTAAATCAAATAACATGTATCGTATCTATTAATGACATATCTGTCAGAGTACTCTCTGACTCTGGGGCTACTCATTCTTTTATATCTATGCCATTTGGAAAGAAGTTAAGTTTACCCCTTATACTTTTAGACTACAAGCTACTAATACGGTCGCCTATGGTGTTAGAAGCAGAATTAGATCAAGGTTATGGACCATGTACAGTTCTTATAGATGGATGAAGTTTGGATGCCAACCTGGTGCAACTTGAGATGGCAGACTTTGACGTCATCCTAAGGATGGACTGGTTATCCCAGCATTCTGTAAGTTTGCTTTGTGTTGAGAAGAAGATATCATTTAAAGACAAGGAAGGCGCAGAGTTCAGTTTTGCGAGAACCAAACTTTCTCGTAAACGGAAACTCATCCTCTCTGCATTAAAGGCTAGAAGATGCCTTGAGAAGGGAGGAGTTGGATACCTGGTGTCTGTTGTAGATCTTACCAAAGAAGCACCATGAATGGAAGATATAGAGGTTTTATAAGATTTTCCAGATGTGTTCCCTGAAGATTTATCATGATTGCCACTTGACCGAGCGATAGAGTTCGTTATAGACCTATTACCCGGAGCTACACTAGTATCTAAGGCACCATATTTAATGGCTCCTACTGAACTTAAAGAACTGAAGGTACAGTTATAAGAACTGCTAGACAAGGGTTATATTCGACCCAATATATCACCATGGGGAGCGCCAGTACTATTCGTGAAGAAGAAAGACGATAGTGTTCGACTTTGTATAAATTACTGGGAACTGAACAAGCTCACGATCAATAATCGATATCTGTTGCCTTGGATCGATGACTTATTCGACCAGTTGCAAGGTGCCAAATTGTTCTCCAAAATTGATCTCCGGTCAGGATATCATCAGTTGAAGATCAAGGAAGGTGATATTCAGAAGACATCATTCAGAACAAGATATAGACATTATGAATTCCTAGTTATGTCATTCGGATTGACTAACGCACCCGCAACTTTTATGGAACTCATGAACCGGGTATTACATGATATGTTGGATACATCTGTCATTGTATTTATTGACAACATCCTAGTCTACTCCAGGGACAAAAAAACTCATATCACAAATCTTAGAACCGCTCTGCAGCGACTAAGAACAAAAAAGCTTTACGCTAAATTTACTAAGTGTGAGTTTTAGCTAACTGAAGTTGCTTTCTTAGACCATGTTGTATCGGCTGAAGGAATTAAAGTGGAACATAGCAAGATTGAAGCTATTGTAAAATGGGAAGCACCTAAGAATGTTTCAGAAATTAGAAGTTTCTTAGGTTTGGCTGGGTATTATCGATGATTCGTGGAAGATTACTCTAAGATCGCCATACCTCTCACCAATTTGACCAAGAAAGGAGAAAAGTTTGTTTGGACCGATAAATGTGAGGAGTGTTTCCAAACACTGAAGGCAAGACTGATATCAGCTCCCATCTTGACCATACCGGTACCAGGAGAACCATTTATCTTGTACACCGATGCGTCTGGCTTAGGTTTGGGATGTGTGCTCATGCAAGGAAAGCAAGTAATTGCGTATGCTTCCAGACAATTAAAGACACATGAGAAAAATTACTCAACCCATGACTTAGAATTAGCAACAGTAGTACATGCTGTCAAGATATGGAGACATTATTTGTACAGAGAGAAATTTCATATTAAATCAGATCATAAGAGTCGTACTCATCTTTTCAATCAGAAGGAGTTGAACATGAGATAGAGGAGATGGCTGGAGTTGTTGAAGGATTATGATTTCGATATCCAATATCATCTAAGAAAGAGTAATGTAGTTGCTAATGTACTAAGCAAAAAAGCAATGACAAAGTCATAGGAAGAAGCTAGCATAAATGCTGCAGTATGTGACACAGGAAGAGTATTCAGTGGCGGCGATGAATAGTTCATGATTGATAAACTGAGTGAATCAGCCTACCTAGGGTTTATTCATATTTTTTCAAACATGTTTGCTACATTGAAAATTGTTCCAGATCTAATAGACGAAGTAAAAACAGCTATTCAATCAGACCCCTATCTGAGAACAGTACAAGAAGACCTTGAAAAAGGTAGCACTACTCCTGACTTCACTTTGGACCATAAAAAAGTGTTAAGATACAAAGGGAGAGTATGTGTTTTTGAAAATGAAGACTCAGATATTAGACACAGACTAATGAAGGAAGTCCCGTACCACCGCTTATTCGGTACAGCTTAGGAGTACAAAGATGTGTCATGATTTGAAGAAACTATATTTGTAAGACCCGTATCGAACTAACCGGTCTTACCACCTTGTACCAGGTTTACCCATCATGGTCGAGCCAAATGGACCAAGTGCGTGAAAGAAATGGCAAAATCAGGTACTAAACTGACCCAAAAACAGTCAAAATGAGGGTAGGGTCGCATACCCAGACCAACAGGGTCAACCCCCCCTCACATAGAAGTCAAACCCCTGATTTTTCACTGGGGGTCGGACAACTTAGGAACTGAGGGTCGATGGGATCTCCGCCCCCTCATCGACCCCCTGTTTGCCGACAAAAACCGCAAATAGGAAACTTTCCAAATTTCAATGGGATTCCTTCCTAATCTCAATGGGACTTATTTTTGGAGATTCTACTCCATAAATAGGACGTCCCTAAGCCTCTTTCACTCCTTTTGAAACCCTAATTGAGAGTGAGAGAAAGAGAAGAGAAGAAGAAGAGAAGGAAAGTTGGAGAAGAAGACCTACTTGAAGAATTCAGAGAAATCTCTAAATCTCAGCAAACCTAAGGTATGGGCAAGCTTTCTATTTGATAGTCTAAGACCTTAGAATAGTTCATGAAGAGAGTATTGTCTAGGAGAAACCCAAATCATACACTCATGGGAAGATTTCGATGAAATCCATGGAGAAATCATGGTAGACAAGGTAAGGAAGAAACCTAGTGTTCTAAGCCATAGAACAAGCCTAGAATGGATTGTGAAAGTAAGCCATAGGACCTAAAAGTGAAAGAATGGACTGTGGAATGAAAATCCCCAGTATTCAAGAAGTCTAGAATAGGGGTGGTCGCATCCAGGGTCGATGGAACATCCGACCCTGGCATCGACCCTACCCTGGGGGTCGATTATACTGCTACCCTACCTGTGACCCGTCCTGCGGCCCGTGCTTAAAAACAAGCCTAAAATTGTTGGAATGACTTCTAACTAAAATTTATCGACTTGTTAGGTTTTCCTATTGATATAAAAGTGATTCTTAAAGCTTGAAAGAGGATCTACACTCAAGCAAAGGTGAGGGAACAAGACTTAATTGGCTAATAATAAACTGTTTTTATTTCTTGAGTTTAATACCATGACTGATTCTATGCGTGTATGCTTGTATGTGCATTCAATATGTCATCCAATATTCCTGATATTACTGTTCATGTATATTTAGTTCTGTTTATTTATAACATGATGATGATGATGATGCTAGGAATAGGCATGTGAATGTATGTGTGTGGTTAGTGTATATGGTGCGGGTAGGGGATGGTATCAACCGGTACAGCCATGCCATTTTCATGGGGTGTATATTGTGTCATGGTTCTACTCAAGTCATGTCCACTGACATCGTCGTATCGCCATTACCTTAGCAGAACTATTACTTCGTAGAGTATCAGGGGAGGTGGTCTCGGACCGTGTAGTCTTCGACTCTACCAGGGGGCCTTAGCTCTATCTCTATGGATGTATTGAGGGATGCTGGGGTGAGGCCTTGGATACACTGTTTGACATTAGGATTGGTTAGTTGCGAGCCCAGTTTGCAAGCCCTCGCCAGCAGGGGCTTACGTGTTGGTATGGGCAACCGGTACAGCCATGCCGTTTTCATGGGGTGTATATTGTCCATGGTGGGTGCATGTGGGACGACAGTGCCGTTTTCATTGGGCGGCTTCACACACTCGTGTATAGAGGTGAGGCGGCCACCGAACCTTTCTATAGCACATTGCAAACTTATAAACGAAACCACAGATATGAATTGAATGCATGCATATGATTGTTGCATTGTTTTGTTTGCTCACTGAGCCGTGATGTGTGCTCACCCTTTCGACGTCGAATATTTTTAGTTGATGATGCAGGTACCACGGTGGAGGACTATATGAATACTTCTGTGTATGGGTACGTTGCTGCAATGGAAGTTGAAGACTTAGTGGAAATACATGACCCCTCATGCGTTTTCGATTAGATTTTCATTTGAATTATTAAGAAAATGTAATTGATATTTTATTTACTTATGTCTCAGTTGATACAACATAATTTGATACTTTATTTATGATTATCACAGTTAGATTCCTCAGTTCATTTATTATTAAGACTTCCGCTATTATGTATTTATTCTGATTATGGTTATGGATGTGTGTGGTTTAGTTTACATGGACACAGCCTATTAGAGATCCTGGTTGAACCGTTGGTTTATTAGCGGTTCATCACACCATTTTGAATGGTGCAGAATTGGGGTGTGACAATATTGGTGTAGGAGAATGAAAGCGGATGTAGCTAAATTTGTATCGCAATGCCTGAATTTTCAGCAAATAAAGGCTGAAAGGCAAAGGCCTATAGGCTTATTGCAACCATTACCAAAATCAGCATGGAAATGGGACTGCATCACTATGGACTTCGTCACAGGGTTACCATGGACTCCCAGAGTAGTTGACGCAATCTGGGTGATTGTATATCGTTTGACTAAGATAGCTCGTTTTATAGCTATACGACCTCAGTATACACTAGAGAGGCTAGCTAAGCTATATGTTGATAATATTACCAAGTTGCATGGTGTACCTGAAAGTATCGTGTCTAACAGAGACCCACGCTTTACCTCCAAGTTTTGGGAAGGATTACAGAAGGCTATGGGTACAACATTGAAGTTTACTACTGCATTTCTTCCTCAGACAGACAGACAGTCAGAGCACACCATTCAGATTTTAGAAGACATGCTCCGAGCTTGTGTCATTGATTTCAAGGGATCATGGGATGAGAAACTACCATTGATTGAGTTCACTTATAATAACAGCTATCAAGCTACAATACAGATGTCACCCTATAAAGCATTGTATGATAGGAAGTGTCGAACTCCTTTATTTTGGAATGAGATTGGAGAACAAAGAATTGTGGGACCAGAATTCATTGAAGAGACATGCCGAGTAGCCAAAATCACAAGGAAAGAGTCCGAATAGCTCAGAACCGTCAGAAGCAATATGCGGACAATCGACGCAGAGACCTTGAATTTACCATAGGTGATAAGGTATTTAATATCTCCTATGCGCAGCTTAAAAATTTTCAGACAGAAAGGGAAGTTTTGTCCCTGATATATTGGACCATATGAGATTCTGGCAATGCGTGGAAAGGTAGCATATCAGTTAGCACTACCACCATCAATGTCTAGTGCACATGATGTATTCTATGTCTCATAACTAAAGAAGTACGTCAGAGATCCACACACATGTTAGCAACAGATCCACCGGATTTGACTGAAGATTTGACGTTCGAAGTGTTACCTTTCAAAATCACAATTCGGAAGGTTCAACGTCTTTGCAATCGAGACATATATTTTACGAAGGTTACTTGGAGAAGCCAAGATGTAGAAGAAATCACATGGGAAGAAGAGAACGCTATGCGGAAGCAATATCCTCACCTATTCGACTAGAAAGGTGTGTGTAAATTTCGAGGATGAAGTTTATGTAAGGGGGGAGTTGTAAGATCCACACTCCACTAACCCGGTTTAACCATGTCATGTCAGGTCTTCCCATCATTGTCAGATCAAGTAGACCAACCTTGTGAAGGTAAACCATAAAACCAGGTATGAGAATCGAGTTAAAAACACTAAAAGTATGCGTATGGTCGAATACCTGGGTAGGTATGGTCGACTACACGGTAAGGAATAAGGATCACAGACCAACGACCCTAAGTCGATGTTTTTGACCCTATGATCGACAGATTCTGTGATCATATGTCTGACCGTAAGACCCCAAATCGGACTCCGGGTTTGAAAACTTTCCTAATTTGAGGAGGGTCTCTTTCCTATTATTAGAGAACTCTATATGAAGAGTTTTTCACTATATAAAGGACGTCCCTCAACCTTGTTCACTCTTTTAGAACATTAGTAAATCCTAGAGGAAGATAAGGAAGATAAGGAGAAGGAGAGAAGGCTAAGGAGAAGGTGTTGCTGAGAAGATTTTAATTCTCTACCGTAGGAAAATGTATGAACCTAATCTCTGAAGATGTAAATTCTATGGAATAAGATTTCTATGGAGGATTGGAGATGTCAACCTATTATAATCCATGTGATTCCTTGAGTAAATCCCAAGGATAACCATGATGGATGAGTTTTGTGGTAATGGTTGATAAGAAACTACTAATGATGACCATAGGATAACCTTAGTATGAACCCAAGAGAAAAACTGAGGAGTTGACCCAAGAAGAACTCGGATTGAATGTAGTTTGTGACCAGAAATCATAAGGTCGCAGTTGCGATCAACCATAGCATGACCATAGCATGATCAAAGTATCAACCATAGGCATTCGAAAAGAATTTAAGAACCATATGGTCACAGGGTATGGTGGCATATAGTGCGACTGTAGGGTATTGATCGTACGTAGTAAGGTCGACACAAGATGCGACCATAGGGCCTATCAGACACCTATCAGTGATTTGTTTTGATTTTCAACTACTGTAACACATTACACATGAATCCTAACTTAAATTTATATAATTTTTAGGTCATTAAATTGATTCAAAGAGAATTATAAGGCTTTGAAGGAGATCAAGTTTTGCTAACAGGTGAGGGAACAAGACCTAAACTAATTGGATAATAATAAATTGTTATTTTATTGAGTCCAATGCCATGATTGATTCTATGCTTGTATGCTTGTAATATGCATCTTACATGTCATTCAATATTACTGTTATTACTGCTTATGCATATTTACTTTTGTCTATTTGCTACCATGTTGATTGGTGTAGGAATAGGCATGTGACTATGTGTGTGTGGTTAGTGTACTGGATGCGAGTAGAACATTAGGGGGAGGATGTGGCATTGTGGTCTCTGACCTGGTCACAAGACCCTAGCTCTATCTCTACTCAAGTCTTGCTCACTGACATCGTCATGTCGCCATTACCTTAGCAAAACTATTACGTAGTAGGGCATCAGGGGAGGTGGTCTCTGACCGTGTGGTCTCTGACTCTGTCAGGGGCCTTAGCTCTATCTCTATGGACGTATTAAGGGATGCTAGAGTGAGGCCTTGGATACACTGGATGACATTTAGGATTGGTTAGTTGCGAGCCCAGTTTGCAAGCCCTTGCCAAAAGGGGTTTACGTGTTGGTATGGGTAGGACATCAGGGAAAGTGTTGGCGATGTTTGTCCGAATACTTTAGCTCTATCTCTATTCCATGGTGGGTGCATATAGGATGGCAATGGTGTTTTATCCATTGGACGGATTCACACACTCATGTATATGTGAGGACAGTTGTCCATCCACGCTGAAGTGGACAGTGAAAGATTTGGAGTCGCCACCTAGATTTAGGTCTAGGACCTAAAATGTAGTCTCATCCTGAGATAAGACTTCTATTGACTCATGACCCAACATATCGGCTTTGATCTATCAGAGAACGGATAAGCGTTCAAGGTACAGTTTGGGAAGATGCTAGGCACCCAAAGCTGCTCGATCCAAAAATCGGCCTCCTATATGATTCTACTTTCCTTAGAATTTATGGTTCTGACTTGTTCATGGTCAATGGATAATGACTAGGGTTCATGGGGGATCTTATGCCAAATTGCTAAGTTCTTCTAGCTTAAATTCAGCCAAACATGTTCTCAAAGTAAGAAAACAAACAAAATAATATACAATCATTTGGTGATGGACTGAATCTGAGATGTCCAAAATGTCTCAAATTGCCTATGTATTCCAATCCTAGAAATCAAGTCCAAAAATGCAGTTTGAAACAGAATGTGATTAAAGTTTATGGATGTGGATTATGATTAAGCTTCTTTATATTCAATTTATTCAAATTAAAGTTTATGCTTGATGATGATGGAGATTGAATCTAGAGATAGCCTAATATGGATTGAAGTGAACGAGGATATGGGTACAGATATGGAGGACCAAAAGATACTAAGATGGGGTACCATACTTGGAGAGTCCCCCAAGTTGCCTACGTATTCTAGAGGCCTTGGAAATCAGGTACAACGTAGTTCGTTGTTGGGTGGATTAGGTAGCCTCAGGGACTAAGATGTGCAAGCACTCTCAGGGAGTAAAACATGCATACTCTCAGGGAGTAGAGTATGTATGTCTCTCAGGGAGTAAGTATATGTCTCTCAGGGAGTGAAGTACGTGTCTCAGGGAGTCGGATTTGTACTCTCAGGGAGTAAGGTATGTCTCTCAGGGAGGAAAGTATGTATACTCTCAGGGAGTAAAGTATGTGTATACTCTCAGGGAGTAGGGTATGGAACCATATCTGGGAGTTTCCCAGACTATCTATGTATCTTAGGGTTTGCCCTAAGAATCAAGATCCACGTAGTTTGAAAATCTAGATTGTTCATTGGGCGACCCGCTTGAGTCGGAATATGGATGGTCCAGTCGGACCGAATGATGATCCTAGAAGATCTATGGTTGGATTCACATTACACCTATCTAGGTCTCTGTACCCTAGGGGAAATGAATTGGGGGTAGGGCTCATCCTAAAACTACCCTTGTAACCTAAACCCTGGTTTTGGAATTGTTGGGCTAGGCTTCGTGCTTCTTGATTAAGGCTTTTATCTTTTTCGCTTTTACCCTTCCCTGAATGTGGGTGCCTACATGCACGTCACCACACCTAATATGTTTGCTAGGTGTACAGATATGACAGTTCGACTAGGGTGTAACAAAAAGTAAGTTATTGCCAACAATTTGAACAAGACAAGTAATCAACATGCATCATCTCGGATACCACAAAAAAAAGCATGTGAATAAATATAGCGAGAAGCATTTGAACAAACATAGCAATAAACATGTGATCATCAAGATAACAGACACGGCATCTCATATGTTATTTCCAGTTAAAATATGTCTTAGTGTGTCAAATTAGATCCTCGATCAAGGTCTGGATTCAAAGAATCATTAATAATCTATCAGACCAAATCCTCAATCTAACAGTTAGATCTCTTCAAAACATGACTATTATGATCAACACGCAGATTTCATCAAAACAGCCAAGATCAATGGCTCAGATCTCACATCAATATAATCATGATCAGACTAAGAAGTCGTTGGCTCAGATTCATCTGAATCACGTATGATCCGGATACAACGGTTTATATCACTCAAATCATAATCCAACCATTCAAATTCATTTAATTCACTCTTGATGGCAATCCAATGGTTCAAATCACTTAAAATCACTTATGATGTGAAATCTAACGATTCGAATTCATTTAAAACATCCATGATTAAGATTTAACGGTTTAGATTCACCAAAATCATAATCCAATCGTGAAAATTCATTCAAATCACTCTCAAATATAATCTAACAGTCAAAGGTCGCTCATCATGATAATCTGACCGCTCAGATTGATTAAAATCACTCCCAAAGATAATCTAAAGGTTCAAATCACTTATCATGATAATCTAACTGCTCATATTGATTAAAGTCACTTCCAAAGACAATCTAACGGTTCAGATTGTTCAAGATCACAATCCAAACATTCATATTCCTTTAAAACACCCACAATGAAAATCCAACGGTTGAAATTATTCAAAATCACTCACAATGAAGATCCAATGGTTGAAATCATTCAAAATCACTCACAATGAAGATCCAATGGTCCATATTTCATCCACCAAAATACAAAACCAAAGGCCATCTTTCATCACATCAAAATTTATAATCAATAGGCTAGATTTAACATTCATAACAAGAAAGACTGAGCCAAAACCCAACATGCGCATGTGGAAGTCGACGCATATGATCAAAGAATCATCATGTATGCGAAGATATGATAATAAAATGAAGCAGACAGCCACAACACGACATACAAGTATGGTAAACTGGAAAAGAAACCAACCTGATGTGCGTCGGCGAGATTGAACAGTAGGATGTCGCGAGGATCAACGATGATGGTCTTCGCTGGATCTCGCTAGGATCGTCAGGTTGACGATGATGATCGTCACAGGGTGTCGCGAGGATCTTCGCTGGATCTCGCGAGGATCACCGGGTTGACGACGATGATCTTCGCTGGGTCTCGCGAGAATCGTCGTGCTTGGCTGCTGAGTGCAAGTTGCGGATAGGTGTGGGAGATGGTCGCGAGATGCTACTGGGTGCGAGTTGCGGACAGGTGTGGGAGATGGTGGCTAGATGCTGCTGGGTGCGAGTCGCGGACAGGAGATGGTCGCGAGATGTTGCTGGGTGAGAGTTGTAGACAGGTGTGGGACTTGTTGCAAGATGCTGCTAGGTGCGAGTTACGAACAGGTGTGGGAGATGGTCTCGAGATGCTACTAGGTGCGAGTTGCGGACAAGTGTGGGACTTGGTCGCAAGATGCTGCTGGGTGCGAGTTGCAGACAGGGGTGGGACTCGATGTAGCGTGAGATGCTGCTGGGTGCGAGTTGTGGACAGGTGAGGGACTCGATGTAGTGCGAGATGCTGCTGGGTGCGAGTTGCGGACAAGTGTGGGAGATGGTCGCGAGATGCTACTGGGTGCGAGTTGCAGACAGGTGTGGGACATAGTCGCGAGATGCTGCTGGGTGCGAGTTGCAGACAGGGGTGGGACTCGATGTAGCGCGAGATGCTGCTGGGTGTGAAAGAGGATGAACAACAGAAAAGGTTGCTATAGGTGATGGAGACAAAAGGGGATTTCGAAAGGAAATAGAGGGCCAGCCTTCCCAACCAAACTTCTTTTCTCTTGTGAGCATCGGTGGGGTATTTATAGAAGCAGGAGGTTGGATGAAGAGAGGTGGAGTGTTGTAGGTCAGTGGAGTGTTGCAGGTTAGCAGCATGGGTGATGGATGGTAGGACTGAACAGGCTTAATGAGGAATAGTTGGGTGCGGATTCATTTGGACTGGTGATGGCGGTGAAGCATGGGAGGTAGAGTGTGGCAGCACCTCCGTCGATCTTCTCCCTCTTTCTTTCCCCATCAGGTTCTCTCTCTCTCTTCCCGAGCTTCTCTCTGTCTTCTCTGATCCTCTCTCTCTTTCTTCCCGTACTTCTCTCTGTCTTCTCTGATCTGAGCAATGAGAATTTGCAATTTTCTAGAAGATGGCAGTGGAGTGCTTCTAGGTGGGTGGAGTGGTGTGTTGACTAGAGGAGGATGGTCGTAGGCAGGCTCGATTGTGTGAGGAGACAGTTCATTAGGTGTGGGCAGCTACCATTGGGTTGGCCTCAAGAAGCATGGTGAGGGGTAAGGGAGAGGTGGAGGTGGCAGCACCTCCATCTTTCCCTCCACCGAACTCTCTCTCTCTCCCTTATTTTCCACTCCTCTCTTCGGCTTTCTCCCTCTTTTCTCCTCCCATTCTCTCTCTCTCTTCCTGTGCTTCTCTTTGTGTGTATATATATATATATATATATATATATATATATATATATATATATATATATATATATATATATATATATATATATATATCATAAAAACACATATGTATAACAAAATACAAAAATACAAGCACATGAGTCGAATCGACTTGGTCCGGACTGGTTCGGGCTGGGTAAGGCTCGACTGGTTGAGCTCGACGAGGTTGGACCAGATTGGGCTTGAGCTGGGTTGGGTTGAGTTGGGTTTGAACTGGTTTCTCTCTCTATTATGGGTCCTCTCAGCTTGCAACTCCGCATGGAAAATTTTGACGGCCTCTGTCCTGAATTTCCCACGTCTACTTTGAAGAACACTAAAAAAGAAGAATGCTGGAGCTTGAATCATCAAATTTGGATGTTGGATAGTAAAATTATGAAGGATCAAAGTTTAAACAGGCTCATCGCCTTGTGGCTCTGCATGAGATCCTTTGGAGACTATTATCTCAGATTTTCCACGTCCACTTTGAAGAAGACAGACAATGGAGCACGTTGGTGCTCGAATTACCTGATTCGGACCTCAGATGACCAAAATATGAAGAATTGAAGTTTTGATGATAATCCTACTGACAACTTTGCATGGGACCCATAGGTGGCCTTTGTCTCAGATTTTCCACGTCCACTTTGAAGAGGACGGACAAAGGAGCACACTGGTGCTCGAATTACCTGATTCGGACGTTAGATGACCAAAATATGAAGAATTAAAGTTTTGACGATAATCCTACTGGAAACTTTGCTTGGGACCTGTAGGTGGCCTTTGTCCCAGATTTTCCACGTCTACTTTGAAGATGACGAACAAAGGAGCACACTGGTGCTTGAATTACCTGATTTGGACGTTAGATGACCAAAATATGAAGAATTAAAGTTTTGACGATAATCCTACTGGCAACTCTACATGGGACCTGCTGGTGGCCTTTGTCCCAGATTTTTCACGTCCACTTTGAAGAGGATGGACAAAGGAAGATACTGGTGCACTTCGGCTCAGCTCAGAATACTGTAGAGAGTACACAAGGATTAATTAACTGTTGGTTTAAGAGAGTTTTACTCGTTTCCCTTCTCTCGCTATCTACACACCAATATGGCTGTCTTAGTTAGGGAAAGCAAAAATGGGGTGCTTACAGTATAGAAGTGCGGTGGCCGCCAATCCTTTCTATAACATATTGCAAACTTAAATATCAGACCAAAGATATGAATTAAATGCATGCATATGTTTGTTGCATTGTTTTGTTTGTTCACTGAGCCATGATGTGTGCTTACCCTTTCGACATCGAATATTTTTAGTTGATGATGCAGGTCCTACTGTAGAAGAGTACGTAAATGCGCCGACATATGGACACATGGCGGTTATAGACGTATAAGCTGTTAAAGATGCGCATGATCCTTCATGCGAGTGCAATCAATGCGTCTTTGATTAGTTTAGTTATATTTTGGTTAACGGACATGTAATTGATTATTTTATTTTATGTCTTAAGTTACTTGGAGATAACTGGATTAAATATTTATTTAGCACTGTTAGATACTCTGTTCATTAATTATAAAGACTTCTGCTTATTTGTTTATTATCTCTAATTATTACTGTAGAATGTGTATATGGTTGATATGGTAGGTACTACCTAACAGAGATCTTGGTTAAACTGTTAGTTTATTGATGGTTCATCACACTATTCTAGTTAGTCCAGAATGGGGGTGTGACATATTGTCTCCACCAATTCAAAATATCAAACTGTTACTCATCATTAGTAGCTAGAAAAAATCGTTCTTCTAAGCACATAGCCAACTCAGTCTTTTGGTGGCTCCTCACACCCATAGTACGTTCTTGAATGAATTTAAAGAATCCCTTGTTCCCAAATATTGATTTATAATTCTTGGACTGTTCATCAGAGTCCTTGCTATTGGCACCAATACTTTTGGATTCATCACCAACTACGCCATACTATACTTGCTTGCATACTCACACGTCATTTTTTATCTTCCTAATGTGGTACTCACAATCACCCCCAAAAATCATATGCAGAGCATAGTCAACGAGTTGCATCTTGTAGAGAGGATCAAGGATAACCCTAATAGCCATAAATAAATTGGTGTCCCTCCAATACGTATCAAACGCTAATTTCATTGTGCAAACCATAGAACAAAGACAACCATCATCACTTTGTTCCCATTAGAGTAAATTGTTTTGAACATCATAGACATCTTTAAAGTAAAAATTCGTAGTAGGATACTTGGTTCTAGATACATGCTTTGTGGCATCATAAAGATTTCTAAGCATTGTTCAATTTTTTTGCACTTTCCCCAATCTTCTTCAGTTGCCAAGATCTTGAAATTCATATCGAATTCTGCTAGATGCTCAAATGCTTCCCTCACCTCCAAAGTATTATAAAGCATTTCATATGTCGAATTCCATCTTGTTGGGACATCCAAAGAGACTCTCTTTTTATTTGACAATCTACATTGAGACAATGCATTCTTCTATTTTTCCAATCTTGATGGAGATGAATTAACCCATTTAATCATATTTCGAATTTGTTCCAAAGAATCTCTAATTTGTTCTGACCCATCTTGAACAATTAGATTCAAAATATGTACACTAAAACGCACATGAAACAACTCATCATTTCTCAATAAGGTTTCTTTACCCCCAATCCATTGCTTTAAATTCTTGACCATAACATCATTAGTGGATGCATTATCTACTACAATGGAAAAAAATTTGTTATCAAGATTCTAACTCAATAAATGAGTCTTTATATGCTCACTAATACCCTCTCCAGTATGGGGGATTGAAAGCACCTTATAAGAAATAATCTCCTTATTTAAATTCTACCCTTCATCAATATAATGACAATTAACCACATAATAACCCAAATTTTGATGTTTCACTGTCCACAAATCTGTTGTGAGACTAACTCGGGATTAATTTATCTAAACATTCATACAATTTCCCCTTCTCCTCTTGAAAAGCATTTATAACATCCTTTCTCACAGTAGTTCTTGAATAAAATTTAAACATAGGATTTATATTAGGTATATAAATCAGAGGGGTTTCGAACACCGCAGGAAACCCTCCTGATGAGGTCACAAGAATAGACTATGCATCTCTACTGAAGAGTGGTTTCGAAGCAAAAATTTGAGGAGATTATTGATCTGCAAAGTGGAATCGTGGCCCCTATTGGTGACTCGAAGGAAGCATCGACTATAGAAAAGAGAAAGCAGTTTCAAGAGTAGGAATTGAAAAGTCTCGCAAAGTCCCCAAAAAAGATTGCATCATTTTTCATCAAATATATTTTAAAGAATTTTGAGAAGGAACTTAGAAGTTTCGTAGAGTTCCTGTAAAAGATTGCATCATTTTTTATCAAATATATTTTAAAGAATTCAAGTCTTTCAACAGGGACAAGTGTCCTGGACCCACTATTTCTTTCGCGTCTTGTCATCGAGGCTCTAATAAACTAGATACGTTTTCTAGCGACAAAGTAGCAGGAAACAAACCTATTTTGTTTCTTACTTCTCCTCTGACCTCTCCCTCTACTTCTTACATTTGAATCGAATCGCCCCCTAAAAATGGAGGAGGATCCATTTACCGAAATCATACGTGAGTGCTAGTGTTTGTCTTCTCAAGAAGAATGCCTTCGCCAACAACCGTTCTGTGAGGACCCATTTGTGGAAATCACACATGCGTGCCAGGTTTCTTTTTCTTAAGAATAACTCCTTCGCCACCAACCGTTCGTGACGAGGGATCACTTTGAGTTTTTTCCAGGCATCGAGTCTTCTCAAGGCGATGCATCCACCAGTATCAAAAGGTCCTCTTTTCTGGAAACTCCGATAGTTAGTGGGGGTGGGGCTGCTTGTCGCAATCCATCATAGGGGTTTCAAACACTATAGGAAACCCTCCTAATGAGGTTGCAAGAACAGTCTGTGCATCTCTCTCGAAGAGTGGTTTTGAAAAGAAAATTTGGGGAGACTATTGGTCTGCAGAGTAGAATCATTGCCCTGTTGGTGACTCAAAGGAAGCATCGACTGCAGAAAAGAGAAAGTAGTTTCAGGAATAGAAACTGAGAAGTCTCGCAGAGTCCCTATAAAAGATTGCATCATTTTTCATCAAATATATTTTAACGAATTCTGAGAAAGAATTAAGAAGTCTTGCAGAGTCCCCGTAAAAGATTGCATCATTTTTCATTAAATATATTTTATAGAATTCAAGTCTTTCAATGGGGACAAGCGTCTAGGACCCACTCTTTCTTTCGCGTCTTGTCATCGAGGCTCTCACAAACCAAAACATTTCTAAAAGCAAAGTAGCAGGAAACAAACCTATTTTGTTTCTCATTTCTCCTCTGACCTCTCCCTCTACTTTTTACTTCTAAATTGAATCACCCTTGAAAAAATGGAAGAGGATGATCCATTTGCCGAAATCATACGTGAGTGCCAATGCTTGTCTTCTTAAGAAGAATGCCTTGTCCAACAACCATTCTATGAGGACCCATTTGTGGAAATCATGCATGCGTGCTAGGTTTTGTTTTCTCAAGAACAACTCCTTTGTCGCCAATCGTTCGTAATGAGAGATTACTTTGAGTTTTTGTTCCAAGCGTCGAGTCTTCTCAAGGCGATACATCCACCAGTATCGAAAGGTCCTCGTTTCTGGAAACTACAACCGTTAGTGGGGGTAGGGCTACTGGTCGTAGTCCATCAGAGGGGTTTCAAACACCGCAGGAAACCTTCCTGATGAGGTCTCAGGAATAGACTATACATCTCTCCCAAAGAGTGGTTTCGAAGCAAAAATTTAAGGAGACTATTGGTTTGCAAAGTGGAATCGTCGTCCCTATTGGTGACTTGAAGGAAGCATCGACTGCAGAAAAGAGAAAGCAGTTTCAGGAGTAGGAATTGAGAAGACTCGCGGAGTCCCCTTAAAAGATTCCATCATTTTCATCAAATATATTTTGAAGAATTATGAGAAGGAATTGAGAAGTCTGGCGGAGTTTCCATAAAAGATTGCATCATTTTTCATCAAATATATTTTAAAAATCAAGTTTTTCAATGGGGACAAGCGTCCGGGACCTATTCTTTCTTTCGCGTCATCGAGGCCCTCACAAACCAGAAACATTTTCTAGCGGCAAAGTAGCAAGAAACAAACCTATTTTGTTCCTCACTTCTCCTCTGACTCTCCCTCTACTTCTTACTTCTGAATCGAATCGCCCCCTTAAAATGGAGGAGGAGGATCCATATGCTGAAATCATATTGGAGTGCCAGTGTTCGTCTTTTCAAGAAGAACACCTTTGCCAACAACCATTCTATAAGGACCCATTTGCAGAAATCACGCAGGCATGCCAGGTTTCGTTTTCTTAAAAACAACTCCTTCGCCACCAACCGTTGGCGATGAGGGGTCACTTTGAGTTTTTTTTGAGCATTGAGTCTTTTCAAGGCGATGCATCTACCAGTATCGAATGTCTTATTTTTTAAAAACTTTGATCGTTAGTGGGGGTAGGGCTACTGGTCGCAGTCCATCAGAGGGGTTTTGAACACCGTAGGAAACCCTCCTGATTAGGTCACAGGTACAAACTGTACATCTCTCTTGAAGAGTGGTTTCGAAGCAAAATTTTGAGGAGACTATTGGTCTGCAAAGTGGAATCGTCGCCCCTGTTGGTGACTCAAAGGAAGCATCGACTGTAGACAAGAGAAAGTAGTTTCAAGAGTAGGAATTGAGAAGTCTCACAGAGTCCCCATAAAATATTGCATCATTTTTTTTATCAAATATATTTTAAAGAATTTTGAGAAGGAATTAAGAAGTCTCATAGAGTCCCCTTAAAAGATTGCATCATTTTTCATCAAATATATTTTATAGAGTTCAAGTCTTTAAATGGGGAAAAGCGTCCGGGACTCGCTCTTTCTTTCGCGTCTTGTCGGTTCTCACAAATTAGAAACATTTTCTAGAGGCAAAGTAGCAGGAAACAAACCTATTTTTTTTCTCACTTCTCCTCTGATCTCTCCCTCTACTTCTTAATTCTGATTCCTGAATCAAATCGCCTCTGAAAAAATGGAGGAGGAGGATCCATTTGCTGAAATCATACGTGAGTGCCAATGTTTGTCTTCTCAAGAAGAACACCTTCACCAAAACCGTTCTATGAGGACCCATTTGCATAAATCACGCATGCATGCTAAGTTTCGTTTTCTCAAGAACAACTCCTTCACCACCAATTGTTTGCGACAAAGGATCGCTTTGAGTTTTTTTTCAGGGGTCGAGTCTTGTCAAGGCGATGCATCCATCAATATCGAAAGGTCCTCTTTTCTGGAAACTCTAAATGTTAGTGGGAGTGGGGCCGCTGGTCGCAGTCCATTAGAGGGCTTTCGAACACTACAGGAAACCCTCCTGATGAGGTTGCAGGAACAAACTTTGCATCTCTCCAAAAAAGTGGTTTCGAAGCAAAAATTTGAGGAGACTATTGGTTTGCAAAGTGGAATCGTCGCCCCTGTTGGTGACTCGAAGGAAGCATCGACTGTAGAAAAAAGAAAGCAGTTTCAGAAGTAGGTACTGAAAAGTTTCGCAAAGTCCATAAAAGATTGCATCATTTTTCATCAAATATATTTTAAAGAATTCTAAGAAATAATTGCAGAAGTCTTGCAGAGTCCCCGTAAAAGATTGCATCATTTTTCATCACATATATTTTGAAGAATTCAAGTTTTTCATTGGGGACAAGCATTCGAGACCCACTCTTTCTTTCGCGTATTATCATCGAGGCTCTCACAATCCAGAAAAGTTTTTTAGCGGCAAAGTAGCAAGAAACAAACCTATTTTGTTTCTCACATCTCCTCTGACCTCTCCCTCTACTTCTTACTTTTGAATCAAATCACCCCTTGAAAAAATGGAGGAGGAGGATCCATTTTCCGAAATCATACATGAGTGTCAGTGTTCATCTTCTCAAGAAGAACGCCTTCACCAACAAATATTCTATGAGGACCCATTTTTGGAAATCACGCATGCATGCCAGGTTTCATTTTATCAAGAACAACTCCTTCGCCACCAACCGTTCGCGACGAGGTATCACTTTGAGTTTTTTCCAGGCATCGAGTCTTCTCAAGGCTATGCATCCACCAGTATCGAAAGGTCCTCTTTTCTAGAATTTCCGATTGTTAGTGGAGGTGGTGCTGCTGGTCGCAATGCATCAGAGGGGTTTCAAACACTGTAGGAAACCTTCTTGATGAGGTCGTAGGAATAGACTGTGCATCTCTCCCAAAGAGCGATTTCAAAGTAAAAATTGAGGAGACTGTTTGTCTGCAAAGTGGAATTGTCGCCCCTGTTGGTCACTTAAAGGAAGCTTTAGCTGCTAAAAAGAAAAAGCAGTATCAGGAGTACCATGTTGGTGCAGTGAATGCAGCTCAAGGGGTTCCAATTTCACCGTTGAAAGCAATGGACCACGACCCGGAGCGTTTGGTTTCTGATGGTTCTTCCTCTAAAAATCAATCTTTGGAATCTCTTATGGATACCGTTATCATGTTTTCTGGGGAAAATAATGCAATTTCTGATCATAACAAAAATAGTGACATGTTGGAAATATGTGAACAACAAGGCGTGAAATTCCCTCGGCCTTGATGGTGGCCACCGGAAGGATTTGAAAGACCAACCCATAAAGAAATGCAATCTGGTAAGGATTCGTGAAAACATCTTCTTAAGTAGTATACTAATAGGGGGTCGCTTTCAATGTTTTAACTTTTGAAACATAAGCTAGCTATTTTTATATGCAAGATGACCTATTTCTACAAAGAAAGGTTTTTTTTTTTTTTTTTTTTTTTGTGTGGATATATTTGTTTATTGTAGATATTGTTTTGTTTAAGGACCTAAGTGTAGGCTTGGGTACCAAGTAAGGGTGTCAACGGGCCGGTCTGGGCCGGTTTCGGTCCGAACTGAACCGGTGTCGGGTTTTATAAGCCCAGCCCAAAACATGTCCATTAAGAGTTCGGGCTGGGGTGGGCTGCGCTGGACACAATAACTAACGGGCAGGTCCGGTGTCGATTTGTTATCGGGCTAGGTTTATTGAGGTGATTTTGGATTGGTTCGGTCCGGATCGGACTTATCGGATTTATCGGGCCCCTTTTATATGTAAACTATATAGCCTATTTTATTATTTCTATCTATAAAATTAGCATTATTCCTTCCATATGTATGTAATTTAATAAACTATAACAATTAACGTAATATTTTCAACTATAGATTCTCATAATTTTCTAGATCATGAAGTGAACTCTAATAGTGTAACACAATCTATTAAAATTTAAAACTATTAAAATTAAGAAATTGGGCCCGAACGGACCTTACCGGTGTTCGGGTTGGGTTTTATCGGTTTGGGCTAATTCGGGTTTCTTAACGGACCGGTCCAGTTTGGTTTCGGTTTGGGCTGAAACGGTGTCGGGCTTTACAAGCTCAGACCAAAACCTGTCCATTAAGGCTCGGTCCAGGCTGGGTTCGGGTTATATCGGGCTGGCTCGGTCCGTGCTACCGGGCCGGCCCCAGTTTTGACACCCTTAGTACCAAGCCTACTTGCCTATGGGTTATGCCCTAATATAGTATTAGTAAATTAGGGCAGATACGAAACCTAAATACTAACCAAATGCATAATTAACCTAATGGGTAAATCTACGTGGGATTGAAGGGAAAACACTCTGTCTACATCAGAGTACTACGGCTATTCATCAACTGAGATGAGGGATAGATTCTGACCTTATTTTACAGAGTGTTTTTAATAAACCCTGCATGTCTGTGTTGCATCTTGTATGATAAATGTCATCCAATAACTGTAATATCTATTAATGCATTTGCATATTTATTATTATTATGATGATGTTTGATTACATGATTAATGATTATACCATGTGGTACCACGTGACCAAGTGGAGAGGATCGTGGGTACTATGTATGGCACTGCTTTGTATCTCAAGTATTCTAGCGTGAGGACATTATCCAAGGGGTGGTTCGAATAGTCTAGAGGGGGCAGTTCAGACAAGTCCAGGGGGGAGGATTGGATAGACCCCTACTGAGGTAAGGACATAGTAACCTTGATTGACATGTTTGGATTGGTTAGCGACAGATCCCTATGCTCTGCAACCCTACCCAGTAGAGGGTTAGGTACTAGTGTGGGTTTGTGGATAAAAGGAACCAAGAGATGGTTAGGGACGACATCGTCTTGGTTCCGCCCTATCCTCAGAGGGAACCTACTTGGTTGGAAGGTGCTAGGTGCAACAGTATAACTGGGTGAGTGTATGCTCCCTTCTCACGTATGAAAGTTTCTGCCCTTTCTGGTGTGGGCATTCTCTACCTTAGCGCATTGCATCACTACTAGACCCATGAATGTTATAATCTCATGCATTATTGCTTGACTATTTATTCTATTTCTCACTGAGCTCAAGTTGGAGAGCTCACACTTGTATATACACTTTTTTTTTTTAAAGATTTTGTTGCAGATATACTACAACGGATTTCATGGAGCTTTTCTTATGTTACCAATGACTTCGATGACAAGTAGACGATGCTCTCAACCTGAATTTCCTTACTATACTTGTGTCTTTAGATACCAAGCTTGAGTTGATAGTGTTCTGATTTAGTTTTAGTATTTCTTTTATCGGACATTTAGTCTAATACTTATGTGTTTTAGTATTTTATTTGATGTTAGCACGTTATGTCTTGAATTTTTGTTGAGACAAAATAACACATGTTACTATTGTATTGATATCATTTAGAATCCACCAATGCTAATACTCAAACTTTATATAAGTCTTCTACTGTATTTCATGTTTTACTCTGATTATATAGAGGTTATTGTGTTTATGGGATGAGATGGTGTAATGTATGACCTACGTCGAGATCTTGGCGGTTAATAAGAAGACGGTAAGAGTTATATACACAACCCTGAAGTGTGTTAAAATCGGGGTGTGACAATATGTACATATGTTAAATCTTTGTATTGTTTGATTTTTTTATTTTGGAACTATCAGTTGAAATTAAATCTATGGACTTAGGTTTAAGCCGATGAAGTAGAGCAGGTTATATGAGACAATGGTGTGGGGAAGAAGTTTACGTTCAAATAAGGGTGTCAAAGTTGGGCTTGAACCGATTGATTGGATTGAACTGTACCAATTTAGCCTGAGATCAAACAAAACCGAAATGTTATTGGTCATATTTTGGGTTTTATATTCTATCAGTCCTGGTCTGGTTTTGGCTAATCTAATAAGAGCCCGAAAAAATTAGGCCGAGGAGCCCGGCCCAGAAAGCAAGACAAAGAGTTTGAGATGGGGTGAAATCACATTCACTGCCGAGGACGTTTAGTCTCGGGAATTTGCCTACCAGAGGAAAGCCTGGCTACGAAGTCTTGTGAAAGGTACTGAACAAGAACTACTCTCGCGGTTAGCCGACGCTAATAATGATAGGACCAGACCAATTTATATAAAATATTAAAACCCTAGCTTCATTGCTTTAGTCTTAATGGGTTTCTTACCGGGCTTTCTTTTGGGCCCAAAACGACTAGATCGATATTGGTTCGATAGACCAAATCTGACAAGAAACCGAAACTAGACCATCCTGGAAACAACCGGTTACAGTGCAGCCCATCCAACCCGAGCTTCCTATTGGGCATGTTTCAAGTTGACTCTATAAAACCCCGACACTTACTTAACCCAGACCAAAGTGGCCCATTAACACCTTTATGTTGAAGTAAGCAGAATCAATTCGAAGGTAGAGACCTTGCATTGGTGTGGATTGTTGTGATTCAAACATTTTTTTAATCGTAAAAACGCTGACATGTGTTCACCATGCAGTGTTACTGAGAATCGAAGAAATCAGGTGCAGCGGTTACTTACGATCACTTCCTTGTTTTATCAACAGATACTATCAATTTGATTCAAATTCCTCAAACCATGGTTGCATCATTCTCCCCAATAAATTTAGCTTACTATAAAGAGTGTTGTCACTAAGGTTGTAACTGAATCGGGTTTTTTAAAACCTCAGTCCAACCCTAGGTCCTCTTTACTCAGCCCAAACCCAGCCCAGCCCAGCCCATTCCTAGGTTGGATTAAGATATCTCAATCCAAACCCAACCCTACCACACTCAACATAACCTAGCCTGACCTGACCCTGATTGACCATAATTGGGCAAAGCTAGGCCGCGTTGGGCCTGATTCACCTGTATGAACTCAATCCAGTAAAAAATATGATGTTTTTTGTTTTTTTTTTTTATGCCTTAAAAAAATGATGTTAATAATGTGTAACTGTTTATTATATATATATATTACATATAATTATAAATATTATTAGGGTAGTTATCTATGTGACAATAGAATGGGGTGTTTCCAAAACTCATATGACAAATCTGGACCATTCATTTTTATTGCTTTTTTCTTAATCTAAATCATTAAAAGTTGTGCATGTGTATAGCAATGTTTAAAACTAGTGGAACTATGAAAGGCTGATCTTATCCATTTTAGGCATGCATAACATGAAGTTGCCCAAAAAAACAAAGTTGCCGGAGAACACAACTCTGAACCATGAAAGAGTAATCTACCAACCTTAAACTTTTACCAATAATAATATAAAAAAATAAAAAAATTTACCAACCTTAAACATTGGATTTAGTTCGGATTCAATTAAATTATTCGTATTATTCGACTTGACCAAATAATTCATGAATAATTCAAGAAATTAAATAACTATGGGTCCGAACGGGCAAAATTCTTGACCAAATAACAATCCAATGTCTTTATATTCAAGTTGGAATTTATTTGACCTTAATCTGATCTGACTAGTACAAGGACCAGTTGAATGGGTCCAATTTAAATCTTTAGGGAGTGAGGTCTCATCATGCTCTCATCCTGGAACCTTTTCCATCATGCCTCAATAACTATTACCTAATCATAGTTCAAATTTCAAATCAAGCTAAAACACCAAATTGATAATGTTTGTTTGGATTCAAATTTGCTTTTATTTTTTTTCAATCATTTACTTAGGAAAAAAGTTTGTTGGATGGCAGCTTAAAATCGAACCTTTTGCGTGATATTTCGCTAACCACATTTTTTGTATCGTCTCTTGCTAGAGGTTCAACAGGAGACGATGCTGCATCCAGTCGATGACCGTCACGCGAGCATTAGCTGGATCCGAGCCATCCAGCCACCGATGGTGTATAAGCCGATACCTCTCTTGTGAACCACCTTATCGACTGAATGGACGGTTCGGATCCAGCCGAAACCCATGTATCAGGCATCGACTGATTGCAGCCGAGTCTCTTGCTGAACCCCTGGTAGAAGATGCTTTGGATCCCAATTTTCTATTCTCGACCCTTTATAAAACGAAAGTCTGATAATCCGATCACCTTTATAACCTTTTGACTGATATATGCTTAAAAGTAATCCATGCATCGTGACATTGTGTCGACCAATCATCCTTATCCTTTAAATTTTATATAAAACCCTTCTTATTTTCCAATATTAAGTTTTATAAAATATTTCATACAAATAATATTTTACATGAAAATTTTTCTCCACATAAAATTTTTCTATTTTTTATTTACTTTCTTTATATTTTATATTAAAACAAACAATGAAAAACCTTAGGAAATATTTATTTTTCCATCATTTTACTTGAAAATGGGTAGAACCTTTATGTCAACATAATGAATGGTTAAAAATCATATATAATTGATAAAGTATTTCATTCTTATTTTAGAGGGAAAAAGACAAATGACAGTTGGCACATAAGTTTCAGAAAAGAGAAACGGTTCTAACTTTTAATGGTGTTATAGTTAAATTTTTTATGGATAAAATAAGCATGGTCGACCACGGTTACAGAGAAAAGATGGATCCAAATCCTCTCATCCCTGAGATTCGGGATGCGTGGCGGCGACCCCACTGGATGGTCGCCATGTGGAGGTCGGATGAATCCGACCCCTCTGTTCGAGCCGACATTCTCGGCCCGGTTGTCGCCCCTCGAACGGAGGGGTCGGATTCATCCGACCTCCACATGGCGACCATCCAGTGGGTTCATCGCCACGCCTCCCGAATCTCAGAGATGAGACGATTTGAATCCAGAAAGGAGATAGGTCATTAGGTCATTGAATCTGTACATAGCAAGTCTATGTGCGGTCACAGAGAAGAATATAGGTCGTTGAATCTGTACATAGCAAGGGACCGTGGATAAAATAGGCTTGGTTGACGGCGGTCACAGAGAAAAAATAGGTCGCTGAAGAATCAAATGCCTATCATCATCCCTCTTCCTCAATTGTTTCGAACTCCCTAGTTCCCTCTGCCGCCGCTTCTCTGCAGAGGGTTCTGCTTCTCCCTTGTCAATAGCAGGTGCTTCTCCGTCTTCTGGTGTAAACACCTCCTCCTAGCTTCCTCTCGATCCCTCCTCCTCTGCTTATGGTAAGTCTTGTTCAAAAGGCAAGAAATCCAGATAGGCCTGTGCCCTTCAGAAATCTTTCAAGGCTTCATCCTCTTCTCTTGTGTTGTCTCTCCATGCCCCAACAGGAGAGGATAGCCCCTGCATTTAATCTTCCTTCGTCCTCAATGAATAAAGTTTTCTTTTGGAATAGCAGGGAATTAAATTCTCCTTGAAAGCAGGTTGAAGTTAGGTCTTGCATCAAGAATCATCATGTTTCCTTATGTGTTCTAGTGGAAACCAGGGTTAAAGAATTAAATGCTTCTTCTATTGAGATGGCTTTGGTTCCGGGTTGTTCTTCGACCTTTAATTACTCTCATCATGTTAATGGGTGAATTTGTTGCCTCTGGGATCAGTCAACTTTTTGTATCTCAGTTGTTCAAGAGTCTGCACAGTTCATGCATCTTCAACAAGACAAATTGTATGGAATAGTTTTTTTTCTTAACAACAGTGTACACCTCTAATTTCTCTGCTGAGAGGAAATCTCTATGGGCCGACCTTGGCTCTCTATCCCTGTCTACTGGCAACAGTCTATGGGGCATTCCGGGGGACTTTAATGTGGTGAGATTTGGGCATGAGAAGATAGGTGGCTTCATTGATCAGAATTCAGTTGGTGAGTTCTCAGCTTATCTGGATACTATTGGATTGGATGTGATCTGAAATGGACTAGTTCGAAGTTTCCTTTGGATGTTGACAGAGCATGGCGATTTTCAAGCCACTGTGAGCCGTGCCTGATCGATTCCTATCGGGGAAAACCATCGCCCCACTCTTTTGGTTGACCCATAAGCTTAGGGAAGTTAGGGAAGTTAAGCTTGGTCGATGGCGGTTACTTAACAAAAATAGGTCGCTGAATCTGTACATAGCAAGTCTCTGTGCGGTTACAGACAAAAAAAATAGAAAATATTGAGAAAAAAATAAGGGAAAACCGTGGATAAAAGAGAGAGAGAAAATAAGAGATAAAGAGAAGAAGAAAAATAGGGAGAAGAAATATAAAAAAAACCTCGGGTAAAGGAGAGAGAAACAGAAGATAAGAGAGGAAGAAAAACAAGGAAAAGAAATACGAATGAGTGAGAAGAAATAGGGATGAGTTTTGACGATTCATTCCCTCCGTTTCTCGAATCAATCAAGTCTTTATTGGAAGGTAAATTTTTCTAGAGAATCAAAGATTTTCTTTATTGGGAGGCAACTTTCTTTTGGGAAAAGTCAATCACCTTTATAAGGGTAATTTGGTTATTAAAAAAATATTGGACTCTCACTGTTAGTATCTAATAGAATAATAAAATATTTTTAAGGACATAGGTTTATTTGTATTTTAATAGTAATTTAAGGGAGGTATTTGATTTTTCTTAAAATTTAGATGGTCAACTATCATTAAGGTAAAGTACAGGGAGATAATTGTCTTTTTTTCCTATTTTATATGAAAACAAACAGAACTTGAGAGTAAAAATACAACTATTTAAATTGGGCTGAGTCCATTTCAAGTTGAGGCTTGAATCGGATTGGTCCGTACGATTCCGACCGGAATCGACCAGAATGGCTGGTCCGATCGAGTCTCAAACCATGAACCTACCAAAAAAACCCAGAAAGCTTGGTGATAATCGTTTCGCGCTCAAATCGACAGCGGTGGGAAGCAAACTGACAGTGTAAAACCCTACCTGGCAACCATGTGAGCAGTAATCACTCCGGACTCCGGTGTTGCTTCTCCTCCTCTCTCTCTTTCTCTGGTGGCTACAGAGGATTAAAAGGAACACCACGGTTTCAAGGAATTCGAACGGAAGAATCGTAGTCTTCAGGAAAGCTCGTAAGTTGAGTTTCACCCGAACCTCTTTAATCTTATTCAATCTCTTTTTCTCTCTCTGTTTCTATATGGCGGGAGTAAGTTTTTGAGTCTATTGGATTGTTAGCAATCATTATCTCGAATTCTGTAAAAATTAGCATTTGATTTGGTTTCAGCTTGAGAGGATTCTGATGTACGATTTATGGAGGATTGGGATCTATGTAATGGTTATCTGAAGCTCTGAATCCGAGCTTCTCGGACTCAGTGATTTTTTTTGTCGCCCATTTTGTGCTACTTTATTGGTTTAATGATTGAATGTTAATTTTCAAATGCTGGATTTATGGATCTCTCCCTTCGCTTCCCTAGCAAATTGATTTATAGTTAAATTCCAGTTTATGGAGTATCAGGGAATAAAAATCGTCTATCCTTTTGCCTATTGTTTGGCTCCTTTATTTGCCTTACTATATTTGAGCTAACTCCGGGCTTGATTTTATATTCATATACGCTGAATGAGTTCTTGCGTTTGATTTTGCTGGCCAACACTTGTCGCCAACGGAAATTTACAACTGATATGGAATGCATTATTTTCTAACCACACTTAAGTCAATGTGTACTGACCAAAGGGAAGGGTTTCATAATTAGATGCTGGACCTTAAGACAGTTAAACCCATCATATGCTACCTCCTTCAACTAATTAGTGGCTTAATTTTCAGTTCTTCGTCACCAAGGAACGGGAACAAGGACGTGGGAGTGGGAAGTGGAGAGAGATGCCAAACGTGGTGGTTCTTGACAATGGTGGAGGACTGTGCAAGGCTGGAATTGGTGGTGACAACAATCCAACAGCAGTGGTGCCGAACTGTCTGGGCCGTCCCTCTGCTTCCAAGAAATGGCTGGTGGCTGACCAACTCCAAGCTTGCGAAGACCTGACTTCTGCTACCCTGCGCCGACCATTTGATCGAGGCTACCTTATCAACCCAGACCTCCAGAAAGAAGTTTGGGACCGCGTGTTTCGTTCCCTTCTCCATGTTGACCCTACAGCTTCATCCCTCCTCCTCGTGGAGCCCCTCTTCAATCTCCCCTCTATCCAACGTTCCACGGATGAGATTGTTTTTGAGGACTTTGGTTTCCGCTCCCTATATGTTGCTGACTCCCCCTCCCTTGTCCACCTGTATGAGGCCAGCCACCGTCCAGACGGTCTCCTCTCCAAGGCCCAATGCAGCCTTGTTGTCGATTCTGGCTTCTCGTTCACCCATGCTGCTCCTGTGCTTCAAAATTTTACTATCAACTATGCTGTAAAGCGGTTTGATCTTGGCGGCAAGGCCCTCACTAATTACCTCAAAGAGCTTGTATCTTATCGATCCATCAATGTCATGGATGAGACCTTTCTAATCGATGATGTCAAGGAAAAGCTCTGTTTTGTGTCTCTCAATGTCTCTCGTGATCTCCAGATTGCCAGGTACCCATTTATTCCTTCTCCCTTGCCTGACCACTCAGCCTATTTTCAAAGCTTGATTAAGTATAACTGTGCATCTGTATCTGTATCTGAAGTAACTGGTATTTCTGGAGATTTCATATCGAATGAGAAGTCTAAAATTAAAGATGCTGAATTAGATTTAAAAAAAAATGAGAAGCTCTTTACATTTTGTCCCTGTTCTGATCAATAGAGGTGGACAATAAACGTGGGTTTTATCCCTTCCCTTCTTGAATCTTTGGGGCATATGAATTCAGCGTAAACAAACAATATGCCTTAAGAGGGGGAAAAAAAGGGTGGGGGAAGATTAGGAAATCACTTACTAGCACCAATGGAAATGGATGGAAATAATGCCAAAGGATAGTTATCAGTAGACATTATTTTAATGTTTATTTGGTTAACCCTTTCCAGAATGGCTACAGTTGGCAGATGCATATTTCTTGGGCTTATCAAGTGACATCAGTTGTACGGGAATGGGCAACTTTAATTTATTGTGTTCTTGTGCAAGTCTTTTTGGATTTAATCTCCTTAGCATTTTGCTTGTCTGCATGCATGGTTTTTTTTTTTTTTGGTAGGAATACCAGTGTCCCAGAAAGAGAGAGAATGGTGGTAGAGCCATAAAAGTTGAATGAATGGAAGTTGGAGGCAACATTGTCCCAACTCTCAATTGACTTGTAGCTCCTTAGCATATTGCTTTAAAAGATAAAAGTAAGAAAAAAGAGAGAGATTGTAGGTGGAGCCATAAAACTGGAAGAATGAAACTTGCAAGGCAACACTCAACACTTTACCAACTTGGAGTGGGTTTATAGCTCTTTCAATGTTGTAGCCAAATCCATCATGGATGAGTCAAGTTAACTTTCTTTTTTCTCTTTGCTTCCATTCAAAATCACATGACTAAAGCTAATATGAGTTAACTTTAGACTAGTAGTACAATATTGTGCCCCAAGTTGAGGTTGGGCTTCTAGAGATGTCATTGTAGGGGCAGAAATACAATGCAAGTTGTCAGAGTAAAAAGTATGATAATGCTGGGAAAGGTGAATTTATGTGCAAGATATACTAATTAATCTTCAACTGAAGTTGCAACTTGGATCAAAATCTTGTACAGGGACATTTTCTTGTACAAGACAAGTTATTTTTTTAACTTGGTGGGGTGGTTGGGACTAAGTAAATATTAGATCAATGTCATATGACTTACCTGATGGCGGTTCTTATAGCATAAATATGGGAAGCGGCTATACTTCCCTTGCATAAAATTTCAGGCACTGCTTTACAGCCATAGTGACATGGTAATTAATTTTAGCAAACTAGAAGTCAAAACTGCTTGCTTTGGGCTACTAATGTCAATGTTATTGGCTACTGTGTAATGTCAATGTTCTTCATCTTTCTTATGACACCTAGTTCTAAAGCAAACGCTTAGGATTTCCATTCTCAATCAAACACTTAGGATTTCTGCAACAAAATAGAAAAGAAAGAAAGGGAAGATGGAGAGAATGGAGAATGGAGAAGAGGGAAAGAGAATCAATGTGTTTCTCCTCCTCCTATGGTTCCTTTATTTATAATCAAAGAGGAAAAACAATAGTTTAGGAAACTTTCCTAATTATAATCATAAACTAATTAGAAAAGTAAATCTAGACAACTTAGGAAATAAACCTAACCAATAAGGAAACAAATAAACAACTATGGTGGAAACAAATCCACTACTTACTACCAATAGAGAAAAACCACATAAAGAAACTAATAAGCCATATAGAAGGTGGGACCCACAGACCTGTAGAGCTATATCGCTAACAATTTCCATTCTCAGTGAAGTATCATACGTTTTTCTTGTGAAATTGTCTAAACTTATATTTTGAGTTGTGATTAGTATGGTACTTCAATGTTTGCCACATGTATGGAAGAGGCTGGGAGTATGCTTACTCCCATGCTCACGTATTGGTATGAGCGTCTCTATGTTATTTTACCTGGAATTTATTAAATCCCCTCTGCATTCTTAGAATGAATTTACAATTATAAGATGATCTTGGACTATGTTCCTGTCTTACTTCTGTCTTTGAGCAATATCAATCGATGCATTAGTGTCATTAATTATTAAAAGCATTTATAAAAAAATAACATGTTTACAGGAGACGTGGAAAGGACAATCTTTTCAGATGCACTTATGTCCTTCCTGATGGTGTAACACATATGAAGGGTTTTGTAAAAGATTTGGATGAAGCACAGAGATACCTCACTCTGCCAGATGAGACCCTGCCCCAACCAGTGGAAAAAAAGGAAGATGGTCATCCAGAATTTTCAGAAAAACCTGAAGAAAGAAAGAGAATTGATCTGACAAAAACGGTTGTATCTCATTTTTTTAATTCTTATATTCCCACCCCCCCACCCCCAAAAACAAAGGGGAAAAAAAAGAGAGAAAGATAGAAGGCAAACATTTTGGTTAAATTGTGGCCAAACATTTGCAACTTATACTTTTACTTTCTGTACAGGAGTTTACCTTAACGAATGAGCGCTTCCTTGTTCCAGAAATGATTTTCCATCCTGCTGATTTGGGTCTGTACTACATTTAAGTGGTGTTTTAGATGGATGTTTATTTACTTCAAGCGTAGCAGTATTTTGTTTCTTTTTATGGTTTGATCAGCAAAGTTGAATTATTTCACCATCAGACTTTTTCTAATCCATTTTTTCAACTGTTTTTACATGCAGTGGTTACCTAGAATCTTTCGAACTTATCCATTGATGCAAGTGTTAAGGCACTTTTCATCTTAGAGTGGATTTGTTTTGTCACATCTTTACAATAGTTTGTTTATGAAATTATTAGGACAAAATTTAGCATGATAACTCAAATTGATATAATAACTATTTGTCGTAGGAAGAAGTGATGTTTAGAAGCTCTGATTTCTTAATACCAATTTTACCTGTGGTAGAAGATGTTTCATTTACAGATCTTGATTTGCAACTTCCTCTGCAGGAATGAACCAGGCTGGACTGGCAGAGTGCATTGTTCGAGCTGTAAATTCTTGCCATCCTCATCTTCACCCAGTACTCTATGAAAGGTGATTTTTGAAGTGCTTGCGCTGTTAAATGGAAGAAAGTGTTTGAGTTTCTGTTTTTCCTCTTATTTTATTGAAAGTATGGTAAGTTAATATTCTCTGAATGCCAGCATCATCTTGACTGGTGGAAGTACTTTGTTTCCAGGATTTGCTAAAAGACTGTAAGTTTCTTTTAGCCCATGGTTATCTGTAAGTCATCTAATAAGAATGAATCACATAGTTTATCCCAAAAAATTTTAATTCTATGTAGGGAAAAGGAGCTACGACCTCTTGTACCTGATAACTACCAAGTGAAGATAACAACTCAAGAAGAGTAAATTCTTACCTTAAGGATTTGATTTACAGAATACAGAATATTACTGCAATTTGATAGCCTTACATTTACCTTGTGACTTGTTCAGTCCCATTTTGGGTGTTTGGAGAGGGGGTTCACTTCTGGCATCTAGTCCTGATTTTGAGGAAATGTGTGTCACCAAGTCCGAGTATGAGGAGCTTGGATCCATTCGCTGTCGCCGCCGCTTTTTCCACTGAGCATCTAAATGTTCAAGGTTTGCATTGAAATTCATATTTCTAGTTTTTATTTGGTATTGACTATTGAGTAACATTGATGGAAGTGCTTCCATATAGAACTATAGTATATATGCCATTTGTATACATTCTTTTCAGCTGTTGCTATTTTTCCTCTGTAGCAAAGAAGGGTATCTAGAAGCAAGATTCAAATTCCATTTATTTATCTAAATAAGTAAAAACGCCCATCATCTCAAACTGCCTAGAAAAGGTGCCAATATGCCAGCAGCATAGATTGAGAAGCTCCTTGCAACATTTTATGTGACAAGAGTAGGATCTTAGAGAGTACTCATCAGCACTGGCCCCACAAGTTCATTTTATACCTCAAACACGAAGAATCTGATTTGCAGAATCAACACCAAAGCAGATTGCAGCATTTCGCCACCTGTTTTCAGTGCCATTGTGCCATTTGAGCCTACTGCTGCCGTGGCTTGTAGAAAGAGATTTCACTTCTTTTATTGTGCTTCAGTATGAAGCATGGTTTGCTGTTCTTGGAAACCAAAAGTTGCTGTTGTGAATTAATTCTAACAGGTGTCTTATTTGGCCAAAAAGGTCACATGTTCCTCAGCTCATCCCCTTACCATTTGACAAGTTACAACCAGATGGCCCTTTGCCTGCTGATTTTCAAGGGCAATGGTTTGGAGAGGCCATATGATTAACCTTAACCTGGAGATCCAAAATCTGGTCTTCCCAGATGCTCACCTGTAAGGTGGACAATCTCTGCCTCATCAACCAGCCATGTGGCATTAAACTCTGCATTGCCTGCTTGTCACAATATCATTTGTAAATCAAGTACATTTTGCTCTAGGCATGGAATTCACTGTTACTCATTTCTGCCCATTATGCTGTACCTTAACTTTTAACCTAGAATATGTGTACCCAAGAAAAATTGATATTCAGAATATGAATCCACATCTTCCGGATTCTGTAATCTAATTGAGATGGACTATGAAATTTGATATGAGGCTGATTCAATAGATTTCCAATGGAGAAGTGTATCCATTGGGCTTAGCTGGTCTTGTCCATTCTGTTCTCCTGGATAATAGAGCACATCAATCTCTGTTCATGTTAGTAGAATCATGCTTGCAATTATCCAATTCTCACCCACTCTTGAAATTAGTTTACCCCGTCGGGGTACACATTTTCCCCAAACACAGCCAAGATTGGTTGAGATTGGTCTAATTATCTATGGATGGATCAGACTTTGCAGGACCGGATCTGATCCTGGAATCTGACTTCTAATCATTGGTGCAATAGGAATGGAGTTGCTCATGGTATTGCCCAATCTGGTTCTGGTGGTAGTTTTGCAGGTGAATGTTTGGAAGAGTGTCTCCTTCCTAATTGAATTGGTCTTTTGGCAAGTTCTTAATCAATGAAGGACCTGGTTTATATACACGGGTTGAGCACGTATACCGTGGGGGTGTGTCGTTTCTTTCGATACATGACATTCTTTGTTACGATGGGTTGATTAACCTATTTGGTGTTGGCATATGTTGTCACTAATTTTACCAAAAAAAAATAAAAATGAAAGGCCATGAGGCTAGTACCACAGCAGGTGTGTGTATGCTTTCTCTCGCAACATCATGGGCTGGTTAACCTTTTTCATATCATTTGTTGTCCCAAAAAAAAACAGAGAAAGAAAAGGGGTGAAAACATTGTGTTCTTATAGCCTTGAAGCAATCATAATTTATCATATGATAAATTTTTTTAGTATGGCTTTGATCGGTTGCAAGGGGAATTAAAAAGAAAGAAACTTTCATAATCATTATAGTAAATGTTATTTAGTTATTAACTTACATTTCACTTTGCTTTGAAATCCTTAACATTTAAGAAATAAAATAAATTTTACATCTAATAAGTATTATTATTATTTATAATTAGAAATTAAATAATTTATACAATCATGTTGTGATATACCAACACAAGTTTCCTTTTTAGTTAAAATTTTTTTATTTCTTTTTCTTTTAATTTCACTTACAACTAAGGTTTTTTTTGGTATAATTTATATTTATGATTATGAGTTATTTATTATTAATCATTTATAAAAATAAATTAAGAATCATATAAATAACGGTTTGATATCACTAGACATAAAGAAATACTAATAGATTATCACAATAATGATAAATACCTTTTAACCTATTTATATATTTTAGATTATATCAATTTATTTAAAATATAAATTAGTATCATAAATCATATCAAACAACTACATATATCATAATGTATTATATAAATAATTCTATAATACATATCAAAGAGGGCCTAAACTAAAAGACCGAACTTAGCTGCTACGAGTAGCACGTTTGCCATTCTTCCTACATGTAAGAAAGTAATTGAAAAAAAAA